>JAZDUA010000165.1:600000-992500 GCA_038098605.1 Gryllus longicercus | reverse complement strand
GATTAAATGTGATAGAAATATCCAAATTTAACCTTCATGTACAGTACATTATACTGCATTCTGCAACAAATACGAATGGAGCTGAAGGTGGCTTAAATGCATAAGGTAATATCAAATAGTAATAACAGAAAAGACTCGAATTCCATTTGTAAAATCCGATTGTTTTTTTGTTTGTTCATACCAGTACATGCGGTTCTTTAGTGAAACCACACGGAACGATATTTGATACCAAAATTTGCATATGGAAGCACACAAATCGCAATAGCTAAAATCAGTGCTAAGTGAGATAAATTCACTTCTATTGTTAATTTTGGACTCATATTCGATGTACATTTTTGAAATAATACATTTCCATTGATATTTTTTTCCTTTTTAACTTTCCTGGCGACGAGCCTTGCTTGCTAGGGCGTTGATGCGGAGTGGGAGGAAGATTGAGGTTATGTTGGGAAGAAGGCGGCGATCAATACGCGGGCCGAAGCATGCCGCGCGCTCGCGCCGCTAACGACACGAGCAGATGGCGACAGACGGTGAAACTACGCTCGGCCTGGCGAAAGGCAAGGAAACACGATGTGGGAGGGCACTCGTAGATTCAGACAGAGGAGTCTTTGGGGAAACTGGCATTCTCCTGCGGAAGCACTGAGTTTGGGCTATTTGCAAAAACAGGGAAACACGTTACTTAAATTATTTTAAAATACTAATTTGAAATACAAAAACAATATTTTCAAAGCTAACGTAAAATTATTGCACGAGGAAATTTAATAATAATGGCCTAGTTATCAATATTTGGTCGACAGTGGTATGTCCACGTAATGATATGAAAATAAATGTACATACAGAATTTATACCGAATGCAAATTTGAATTAATTTTCACGCCGATCAAGAAGTTTATCTTTTGGGTTGAAATCAAACACCTCATCAGCATTCTCACATTTCTTCTTCTTTCATTGCCCTTTTTTTCCACAGTTGTAGGCGCCCTCTGGCGCCGTTGTCAGTAGCGCCCAAGGCATGAGCCATATCCGCCCTGCGGTACCCTACGATCGCCACTGAATATACAAACTTCTATGTAAATGACAGAGTGAAAATAATGAAGTACGCTCTTTAAAAAATAATAATACTATTTCATTCACGAATACCTATTTTTTGACGAAAGTATTAACATTATCCTTTACGAGGGGTAGTTAACATCGTAATGTGTTTTCAAACTTACACGAGGTTGCACACTGTATTCTATCTAGTTTTAACTTTGCTATGGAATCGTTGACCTATAATTTTTTATGGGAATATCGTTGACCTATATAACAAAGTTGACCCATATATCACTTTAGACTCACTAAAATCCAAATTTTAGTGAAAGATTCCATCAAACAGGTAAATGAAATTCATAATAGAAATTAATTGTAAGCTTTCGTGGTATTCTCAGTGTTATCTGTAAGCGATAATGTCAAATAAAGCTGTATAGTTAATATCAAGGATTCATGTAAGAAAACATAAATTCAAAACATAATGTGCCATATGCTATTTTGTTCATTTCATAAAAAGGAAATTTTAGAAATATATGTACTCTGCAACGCATTATTTGAGTCCATTAGACTATGCTGAAAATAAATATACAAATCTGGTTGACGGCTATTTTTTAATGTATGTCTCTTTCAGCATTATCTGACATAAGAATGTGTTGATGAAAATGGCAAGAAAAGATATTGGATAATGAATTCTTAAAATGTTTCTTCACAAGCACGTTTGCAACGCACACTGGTCACCGTGAACGAAACAAATGAAGTGCGATTCCATTTACGAAGTAGACAATCACGAACGTCAATATTCCACAGACGCCATTACTCCTTTGAGGTTATGTCATACCTCCACAGAACGTATATGAAATTAAACAAACATTGAATAATTAAGCAGCTGAAGTGAAAGTACTTATAACAGTGAAAACTCATGAAAGATTTGAAACGCAACAAATCGATGGTAGTTGAAACTGAGTTTTGGAAACGAGGTAGTGTAGTAAGATAATAGGATACAACTTTACCAAACTTATGCGGGACCAAACATGCTTTATTATTATAAACATAAACAAATTTACTAATAGCCTAAAACCATAACATGTTAGATGCTACTCTTTTGTATTTTTTGTAATAAATTTCGTGTAAGAAATAATATTGTCTTTTTTATCTACAATATTTTAGATTTTTTTAAATCTGTAGTATCATATTTCGTCAAAAGTTGAAAAGACCTAAGATTGCAAAATAATATAAAACGTTCGGAGATATTTCACTGTATTCCTGTTTTGAGGTTAGGACAATCCGTTATAATTGACAATGTTCATCTTAGACGTTGACAACAACGTTAAATTTCCTATATTGCAGGAGGAAAAAAAAAATTTTTACAAAGCCTACAAGTGTGTTCATCCACATTCCATGTCTAGAAAGTATTGTACCATATTGAAGAAGGTTTCTTATTATGAAATCAAAATTTTCTTATTGAACATTTTATCCGATGTAATAAGAGTTGGTGTCTTCTCCACGAAAAAAAAAAATTCTGTGAAAATAACGAGATTTGTTTTCAATATACTAAAAAATGAACACGTATTTTCGTCTCATACGGCATCTAGCAAATTGCTCGCTGTATCTGAAATAAGGAGACGGGAATAACAGGGAACCACTTGCCGTCACGAACGGAACACCACCTGCTGGCTTCGCGTCATGCAACCAACGTGGGAAGGGACGGGCAGGGGGCGAGGGTCAACACACGTCCGGGGGCCCACACGTGGGCATGGGCGTGGGCGTGAGCATGGGCGTGGGCGCGGGCGCGGGCGCGGGTGGGGGCGCGTACTCACCTCATGATCTCGTTCTCGCGCTCCTCCTCCTGCTTCTGGCGCAGCATGACGCCCTCGATGATGCGGCGCTCCTCGGCCGTGAGGTGCGATAGGTCGGGCATGTCCGCCATGGTGCGCGACGCGGCGCGTGCCGGCACGCGGGGGGGCCTCCACGCTGCCCCCCGCCGGCGCCCCCGCCCCCGCCGCCCGCCCCCGCCCCTCCGCTGGCCGGCGCTGCCCTCGGCCGCGCGTGGTGAGCCGTGCGCGCCTTCACTTTTTCTTCTTCATGGCGGCGGGCGGGCCCGCGCCCGCCGCGCGTCGTGAGCCGGGGCCGGAGCCGGGGCCGGGGGCGGGGGCGGAGGCCGGAGGCGGCGGGGGTCGGGGCTGCTGTCGCGTTCAGTGGGCGGCGTGACGCGCGCGCCGCCCCCCGCGCTGGCCGCCCCCGCGCCGCCGCCGCTCATGCACCACGCGGCGAACCCCGCCGCGCCGCGCCGAGCCGCGCCGAGCCCTCCCACGTGATCGATCTACGGACAGCGAGCGCGAAGATCGGCCGCGAAGCCCAAGCCCACTCCTCTTCCTCTTCCTAGTCCCCTTGCTGCTGCTGCTGCTGCACTCGCGGTCCACAAGTCCCCGTCCACGCTGACCGTGTCAGCCACGCACTCACTGCGCTGTCTGTGCACTTGCAGGGTCCGCCTGGCCTGGCCTCACACTGGCCCACTGGCGCGCACTGCGGGCGACGTGGCCGGTGCGTGTGTGGGGCGCCGATGCGTGAGGGCGCACCGGTGCTGCTGCAGCTGCTGCTGCTGCGCGCGTGTGTGTGTGAGTGTGTTTGTGTGTGTGCGAGCGCTGCTACTGCTGCTGCTGCCGCCGCTTACATCATACGGCGCGCGGTCGGGCGCAGCTAGCGTTACGTCGGGCCGGCGTGACGGGCGGCGGGGGCGGGGACGGGGGCGGGGACGGGGACGGGGGCGACGAGAGCGCGAGGTTGGAGAGGGCCGCCGCTTCTGTTGCTGCTGCTGGCGGAGTGGTGGTGGCGGTGGTGGTAGTGGTGGTGGTGGAGGGCGATGGTGTGCGTGGGCGGGAGCGAAGGCGAGGGCGAGGACGAGGTGGGCAGGAGCGTGGGCGGGGGCGAGGGCGGGGGCGAGAGCGAGGGCGCGAGGGCCGCGGCGGCGCCCGGGCCCGCGCTGGTGGCCGCTGCTGGGGCGGGTGGGCCTGCGGCGTTGGCGGCGAGGGCGGCCGCGCGGCTGGCGAGGCGGCGCGGGGGGTGAGCGCGCCCGAGCGCGGTCACGGCGGCAGCGCGCGGCGCCGGCTCGAGCTCAGGACCCATGTTCGCATCACAGGACGCGCGGGCGACGGTGGCGGCGGCGGCAGGCGACGGCAGGCGGCGGCGGCGGCGGCGGCCCAGGCCGGCCGGGTCGCGGCGCGGGGCGCCCGCCCGCGGGCCCCCGGATCCCCCCTTTGGTCGGCACTCACTCGCAGCGGGCCCCTCCGCACTCACCGCCTGCGGGCCCAGTGCTGGCGCAGGCGACGGGGATGCGACTGGCGGCCACTGCGGCGCGCGGCGCGACGCAGCGCGGCGCTACGCGTTCCCCTCGTCTGGCGGCACACTTCGCGGCACTCCCGGCACTCGCGGCACTCCCCCCGGGCGCGCGGCACTCCCCTGGCGCTGGCGGAGCGGGCCGGCTGTGGCTGCGGATGCGAAGGGCCGGTCGGTACGGGTTGCGGCTGCTGCTGCTGGCTGCTCGGTCGCTGGCCGCTGCGTCGCCCCTCGCTGCCTCCTCGGCCGGTAGAGTGTGCGCGGGCGGCGCGGGCGAGGGCGGGGGCGGTGCCGGGGGCGGAGGAGGGCGGTGGGGCGCCTCGGGGGCGGGGGCGGCGCGCGGGCGGGCGCGGGGCGCCTGGGGCGATGCGGGGAGGCGCGGGGCGCGTGGGGCGGGGCCGGGGGCGCTCGGATGGCACCCGGGGACGATTGACGGGGTGCCTCAGGGGCCCATTTTCGGGCCCGGCCCCGTTTTCGTGCAAATGGCCCGCTCATGCGGGTTTAATAAATTAACGGCTGCGTTGCGCGCGGGCCAATGGGAGGCGGCGGCGCCGTGGCGTCACGCGCCGGGTATTGATCCGGGGCCCGCGGTGGCGGCGGCGGCGGCGGCGGCGGCGGCGGCGGCGGCGGCGGCGGCGGCGCCGACCCGGCGACGTGAATGGGAGCGCCGTGGTTGCATGCGTTGCCGCGGGGAGCGTTGGCGGCGCGCCGCGGCGGGCCGCGCGACTCCGGGGGCCGCGACCTCCGACATTCAGCCTCCCCCGGCGCCCTCATCGTCCGCCCCCGCACCGCCGCCGCCGGGCATAGTGATAGTGAAGCTGGGAGGGTGGCGTAACTCGCTGGACCCTCGCATAACTTCTCCCCCTCGGCCGCGGGCGGTGGACAGAGGTGCAGGGGGTGGCACTCACTTCCAAGGAATGCCAAGACTCTGGCAATCTGTACCCTCACTTTTGTATAAACCTCAATCAATTTCATAATCAAAGGGCCCAGTATTGTTTATTCCTTACGCAATTGTACATGCAGAATGGTGTTTCCTCAAAGTTCGCAGCCAAAACATTTCAAATTATCAAATTTTAAAAATGCAATGAATAAATAATGACGTTTGAATTCAATTCTCGGTCTTGATCTAATTGAACTCCTTCTCCAGTTTTTTAGTAGCCCATCTTTTAGCTACACACCTTAATATTCTTTATATGAATTAAAATCATTTCCACTTTCATAATTTCATGTCAGTATTTACAATCTTCTGTTTTGGAAAAGAGAAACACAACAGAAAACATTATCTTTGTTAACACATCACTTACCAAACATGTACACATCACTTATCAAATAAGGATACGTGTTCATTGTGAGTGATTTGAAGGAAAGAAAAGTATGAGTGTGTTAGTTTTCTTTTCGCCTATTGCTAGCCTCATTTGTGAATTAGATTTGTTGAAATAGATTAAGGTAGCAAACAATTTTGCTCTAAGGAGATATATTATTATTTCTAACGTTTAAGAAAAAACATATCTATTTAATATTTTGATGCGTTTTAATTCATGGACATTTACTTCAGAATTTGTATAAATAATAAAATAAAGTGGTGGAACAATCTTTGACTTTGTGTCTGGCTAGGACTACAAATGAATAAATCTAACGTCTGTTAAAAATATTATTTTAGCAGATGTCAAATTACTTGAAGGAATAAAAACAAAACAACTTTACCTCAAAGAGAAGCCTAAAAAAAAAAAAAACTAGTGGCAGTGCGCGATGAAATGTCGAAATCGGAACAATGAAAATGGTAAACGACACCACTGAAGTCCTTCCAAATCTAAGTGACAATATCTTAGATAACAATACACCCTAAGAAATAAAATGCGTTTAGGACAAAATCTACGAGACAGTCTTACGATATCCATGATAGTGTGATTTAATGTTCCAGGAATTAATAGACTATAAGGACGATGTTTGCCAAGTACACGCCGCCATCGTTATTCTAGATTTGACCATTCTGGAATGTGACACAGGCGATGCAAGAAGTCAAGTGATTGTGCTTGTTGAAAGATGCAGTGCGTTTGGCAGCGATAGCGTAATTGCATAGCGCCACTCTGTAGCAGATCGGGAAAGAACAATGTGATGTTGTCCTGTACACTGCCACTATGGAGCAGCACCTGCTACGTTGCATTCGTTTGTTCGAGTTCCAGACTATTCCGCCGATGGCAGCACAGTCACTGTACACCTGCGCTAATGCACAGGGTTTGTAAATACTTGTATTAAACACGCACGTTTTCTTGAGCCCGGAATATCTACCCCCACTCCTTTGCCAACATTAGGTGAATTTAGAATAAATAATAGCAAAGAACGTTGTAGACAAAATCTGATAACCAGAAATGTTCTCTCCCATGTAATAAAAACTATTTTGCATGAAAAAACGAACGAGTCAGTTTGATATAAAATTTCTTTTGTGAAAGTAACCCACACCATTCGCAACTAGCGAAGCGAGAACTCAAGAAAATGGGCGCGAATAATACATCATATAAAATTCTCTCCCATGCGCACTTAACCTTGTCTGAAAATGGAAATGTGAGTGGATTTGCTTAAAAATATGTTTATTAACGTTTTTGAGGTCACGAAATTAGATTATTGTAAATACTTGTATTAAACACGCACGTTTTCTTGAGCCCGGAATATCTACCCCCACTCCTTTGCCAACATTAGGTGAATTTAGAATAAATAATAGCAAAGAACGTTGTAGACAAAATCTGATAACCAGAAATGTTCTCTCCCATGTAATAAAAACTATTTTGCATGAAAAAACGAACGAGTCAGTTTGATATAAAATTTCTTTTGTGAAAGTAACCCACACCATTCGCAACTAGCGAAGCGAGAACTCAAGAAAATGGGCGCGAATAATATATCATATAAAATTCTCTCCCATGCGCACTTAACCTTGTCTGAAAATGGAAATGTGAGTGGATTTGCTTAAAAATATGTTTATTAACGTTTTTGAGGTCACGAAATTAGATTATTGTAATTAAAATAATAAAGTAAAATTTCCGAATTAAAAACGGCATTAAAGTGGCAAATCGGATTTTAAGAAAACGTTATGAATTCGCGTGTAAAAATCGTGACCTTAAAATAAAAGGGGTGTAACTACTCTGAAGTAGATTTTACAGTAGAGGCATTTGAAGTTGAGCCTTTAATTTAAGTGACAAAATGACACAATAACTTTGTGAGCTCTAGCAATTTTCCCTTCCTAGGTGGAGACTTCGCTACGCAAATATAAGAGAAACATCTACATGGAAAATATAGTAATTTAAATGTAGTTTAACAGAGACAACGTTTTTGGCGTGAAAATATGCTTTTGACATACTTTCGAGGCTTCAGTTTTGATGAATTTTTTTCCTGTGTAAAATTAAGTGACACGAGTTTAAAAATGGTTTTTGGTACTATTGAAAAAAACTTTCAAATCTTGTTTGAGCTGAAGCTGTATTACGTGAAATGGTCGATTTCTATGCACAGCAATCATAATACTGAAATAGGACACGTGAGATCTGAAAAAAAGTGACAAAAATTTACAGAGATTTTTCTACTTGAAGTGAACATTGTCAAATTCTTGTGTACTAGAATGTCGCGGAATGAAATATTTGATATCTACGCTCTTGTTATGAGGATGATTTACAATAAAATCCATCATTGCCAAAGACTAGCACTTACGGAATTACTGAGAAAATACTCTGACCCGTCATCTTCAGACAGTTCTTCATATCACTACCGCACAATATTGTTTTCCTTCGCAAGTTACACCCTTCTAAACTTTTACAAGATGCAACTGGAAAACTTTGTAATATCAGACGTGCCAACATAATGAATTTACCATTTCTTACATTTAAAAGGAATGCAATACTTCCTTAAAGAAAACAGTAATTTGATTATGTAAGTCTATTGAACTTACTTACTTACTTACAAATATCAGTAATAAACTTGGCGTTTCATGGCTTTAAAAATATCTACAAGTCTTAAGTCACACTTGAGGAGAAGCATTAATCAATTAATATTAACATCTTAGAAAGACGTCGTAAAATTATTGCGGATAGAACTTTTTTACTTTTAAAAAGTATAAACAAGTGCATATAGATCTAATTACACTGTCCGTAAGTCCAATATGAAACGAAATAGGCACCTCAGAATAAAAAAGCCGATAGCAATACTTTTAATATATCCGAAAATTGATAATTCATTTTTACATAAAAGTGCAGTTAAAACCGTTTTATTTTAAGGTCGCTAAACGTCATGGAAAATAATTTTTGAGATAACTAACGTAGTATTACTAAATGAATTACGTAATACCGCGAATCGTCAACCTTAAAGACGCACCTATGGAAGCATTAATAATTAAACAAATAAAGAAGGAAATAAATGAGCAGTGGGGTAATTGGGAATGGGTATAGTAAGCGGTGAGAAGTAAGTGCAGAGGCGAGAATATGAACACTTTTTGCGGCGTTGTTTCATTCCAGGAGCAAAGAATGTCAAAGGCTGGAAGGAGAATACAAGACGTCCACGCCAGGAAATAAATAATTTGGAACGAGTTTGTTGCAATAAATTCTCGTTTTCTGAAAGCAGGTTTGTCTCCCTTCGGGTTTTCCCCCCTCAGTAATACAGTACTTCCTGGCGGCTTTGTTGCAACGGAGAGATAATATTGGGAATGAATACCAGAATTAGAACAACGTAGGATGTAGTTTTTGTAATGGCTGAAGGACCTTCTGCCGAGCCACTTGTGTCAAAAAAGTAAAAACATTTCTTTCAAATAATGACATTCTCAAATACTTTATAAGTAGTGTAATTTTTGTATCAAAAACACATGAGGGTGCCTGTTATAGAAAAAGAATAATCCTGGCTCCTTTACGTAGTACGTGAGGGTTGGGCAGAAGTCACGGCAATTATTTGTTTGACCATTGTAGAATCACCACCATTGATGAATAATAAAATAATATTGGTTCATGGATTGGTCAATGTGAGTAAAGAAACAATTAGTTGTGCCAACGTTTCGAAATACTTACTAAAATCATTAAGTTCAAGTCTCATTTGGTGGCTTGAAATGAGAAATGACCTAAGTAAGACCTGAATGATTATTAGTAAACCCTGATGAAGAAATTAAATATTTCGAAACGTTGGCACAACTAATTGTTTTTTTACCCACATTGACGAATCCCGCGAACCAATATTATTTTAATAATTTTTTTCTGAAAGAAATGTTACCGGATCACACAATTTTATTCATCGCGTGAAAGAAATACTGAACTAAACTGTGTGTTCACAACAAGAGATGGCTATGTCTGAGTGTCTCTTTTAGCACCGAGAGCAATGTGAAATCAGTTGTCTGACTACCGCCGTGCGAGATAAATGTAAACTATTTTCAGCAGCGTTCATACTTCAAGATCGCCGTTCTTCATAGAAATGAGTCCCCGAGAATGTCACAGGAAATTGTTGGGAATAATACCCACCTATACTGGACAATCGCGAGGTAGGCAGAAGAATTTCTGTGTAGCAACTAATGATCAGCTACGCACGTGACGACATTTGCTGGCCGATGTGGTAGTGCGGTAATCGCACTTGCCTAATCGTGCCTTTATTCGTAGAATAGGTTTGTAGTGCCTCAGAAATGTTGTAAACACATTTATGCTACAATGTTTTGGAACACGAAACTATTACTGTCTTTTCAATTACCTTTATTAAAATGAGAAATCCAATATTAGTGTTTTGTTAAATGTCCATGCACTTAGTTCACTTTCATGTGTTTATTTCAAATTTTCCACCCGAGCTGGTTATTTCAGAAAAAAATAATTGCAATGACTTGCCCCATCCGTGCTGGTAATTTCAGATGCCCCATCGTATTACACAGTAGTATACGTCGAGTAATCCCTATCCCGTTTTTTGGGGGGTGTCACGTTTATGTGTGGGGAACCTGATATTTTGTGGCCTTTCTAGGCAATTTCTGTTGCCAATTGCTGACACGAATCAGATTTGGTCTTATTCTACATCAGCGCATTCCGCACGAAGTTGTAATTATTGTTCCAATCGAAATTAACAGTAGAATTATCCGAAGTGCGTCCTCTATGCGTCGGCCTCGAGAAGTCGACTTGAATTTCCAACTCCAACTCCGTGTCGTAACACTATGTGATCGATCTCCATAAAAGTTGGCACATCGAGGTGTTTTTCAACGTTTATGTCCTGTTAATTTTGTTGTAACTCTACTAGATGACGCTGCAAAACAAAATTGCACTTCATTTTAATTCAATTTGCATTCAAACTGCGCTACTTGGACTTCATTGTTGCTGACCGTTGCCGCATGACACTGGGCGTCGCACAGGAGAACCGGACGTGCTCGCGAGAGAGACAGGAAATGACAAACAGAGACTGATTGAGGCAGAGAGGAGAGAGAGAGAGAGTGAGAGAGAGAGAGAGTGAGAGAGAGAGAGAGAGAGAGAGAGAAAGACTGACAGACAGCAGAGGGACACAGAGAGTCCCTCTGCTGTCTGAGGAGATTGAGAGGAGAGGAGATTGAGAGAGAGACGGAGACAGTAAAACAGACGGGCAGACAGAGATGGATCGAGGCAGACAGTCAGACATAGAATGAGACAGAAACGTAGAGAGAGACAGAAATAGAGAAAGACAGAGACAGAGAGAGAAAGACGGAGACAGATTCACAGAGATCGACAGACACAATGAGTGACAGATATAGAGACAGAGAGATAGATGTACAGTGGCAGACATAGACAGGCGGAGGTAGACAGAGGCAGATATAGATAGGCATATACAGACAGTGCTAGAGAGGGATTCAGAGATAAACACGAGACAGACTGAGATAGAGATAGATAGGGAAAGAGAGACACGGATAGACAGAGACACGGAGAACGGAGACAGAGAGGGACAGAGACAGAGAGGGACAGAGACAGAGAGGGACAGAGACAGAGAGGGACGAAGTCAGAGAGACAGACAGAAAGATACTAGATAGAGATAGTGTCAGAGAGAGAGAGAGAGACAGACGTAGAGAGTGACAGGCAGAGAGAGAGTCAGAAAGATACGCAGAGAGAGAGAGAGACGTAGAGAGACGCAGAGAGGCCCAGAGAGAGAGAGAGAGAAAGAGAGAGAGAGAGAGAGACGTAGAGAGACACAGGCACAGAGAGAGTCACAGAGAGAGATTTAGGGAGATACTCAGAGAGAAAGAGAGAGAGAGACACACACACACAGGGACAGAGAGAGACACACAGAGGGTCACACAGAGAGACATGCAGAGTGAGTCAGGAAGAGAACACGGAGAGAAATATTGATAGAGAGGGAGGGAGAGGGAAGGAGAAGGAGAGAGAGAGAGAGAGAGAGAGAGAGAGAGAGAGAGAGAGAGAGAGAGACATGGAGAGCCACAGAGACGTTTTCTTTTTCACAAGGATTGAATATTAAAAAACTCGGGCAACGCCGGGTGTTTTGCTTGCCCGACTTTCCGGTTTTTATTTTTTTCGGCGTAAAATAATGAACGTGCGCTATTGTCATTTTGAGGGTCGGTTGTCCAGATATTTTTAATCTTAACCCTTTTTTTAAATATGTGGTTTTAAGATTTTAATAGTTTGACAAGCTCTTTCTTAGTAACATTGAAATGGGGCAATTTAGACAAGTTTCATAAATCGCTCCTCTCGTTTCCTGAATAACCACTCTCATATATTAAATGGATTGCAGTATACACAATACAGCATTCTTTTAAGCTATTTTCGTATGCAAAATTGAGCATGCAACTGTACAGTTTGAACTAGTTTCAGACATTACTGTAGACAGAAGTATATAGACCTAAATGTAGCAACAACACAGAGTAAAAACAAATAATCAGCATTCAGTCAAAAATATTCAACTTCTGCAAAAGGCACAAACATATGGTTATGTACCTCGAGGACGAATATTTGCACAAGCCTCATGAGTAGACCTCGGATTTTAAGAGAGATGCCTATTTAGTTCCTTTAGGAGGTCGTGGGAAATAATTTAAAGCATCTAATAATGTCTAAGGAGCTCTGCAAATCAATAATATAGAGAGTTCGTTTCACGCTCCTCTCTGATTAGCACGCACTTAGGCAATTGCAACCACTGATGGTAGAGGTGCGCTGTTGACAATTTGAGAATGAAAAGCGTGACAAAATGAATGAAATGCGAATAAAATAATATGCTTGTAGCTACTTTCAGAAATGTAAAAATACTTCACTTTCCTGAATAATAAAAAATGCCAAATTAATTATTTTGTGATCTATTTTAGATGCCAGAAACAACGTGTCATGTATGTTTTTTAAATGACTTTGGTTAATCATTTTGAAACTATTTCATGTGCCTAAATCATCACTATTTTGCATCTACAATTCCAAGGTAGACAGGTATACTCCAAGGTATATTATGAGCGACTATATTCCACTATCCACTATCCACTATATCCCAAGGTATACTCATGAGTTCACTTCGAACTTGAACACTTTACCACACCTTCTGTATAAGCGGCACCACACAGGCCACAATGCGTGCTTTCGTTTGTTTCATCAAATACATTGTCTGAAAACAACATTTCTGGTCAGACTGTTGTCCTCCTTTCCGTCGTTTCATTGTTTTGCCATCTCAGTTACTAGGTTCTTGATTTTTGGTGCGCTGTCCTATTTGTTGCCGTTTCTGTTCTAGGTTCCTTTTGTACGGACTGCAATTCAGAACGACGCCTTTTGAGTTCCTTTGACTTTTCTCTTACTGTAAGAAGTAAAAGGTTTAGGGACTGGGTTTAATTGGTTTAATTGGAATCACAAGTGTTGAGCTTGTTGATGGGACAATTTTCTGGACATTTGCAGGAGTAATAATTCCATTTTCTGCCGAACTTTGGAAAATGACTTGTGATTCATAAACAAAGGTTTCTACTATTCTCACTTTCAGGGGGTACTCGTTTAGTATTAAAATGTTCACTAACAAAATTGGATGCAATAAAATATTTCGATCCATTAGCCATGTGACAGATACTGTTCTTCCAGGATTGCAGTGGAATCATTTTTTCTCTGCATCGTTGAGATACGTTTCAAGAGGATCAAGAATGTAGACATCTAGACTTTAGAGTGAGATCTGCGCCATTCTATTAAACATCCTTCACACTATACACAACAAAACGATGGAGCCATTATTTTGAAAAAAATGAAAATGTCCAGAGGCTTCATGTAAAGTACCTCTTAAAATTAAAATATCGATTTCAAATTCAAGGGTCCGTGGCATCAGCCAGCTCGATTGGTGAATATCGATTTTCTCCAAAATCGACTGATTGGTTTAGCCGCTAGCGTTGTTCTCAGACGGACGGACGGCCAGACGTTTTGCCGTCATTTGATTTTTCGGTATCAAAGACCCACAGAACATGGATTCTGACTAAATCACGTGTAATACGATTTTTCTTCTAAATTTAGAAATTGGATTTATCCACTTTGTCGTTACCAGAGCCTTGTAACAAGAGTTTTTCTGCTGAAAATTCGCAGTTTCTTCGCGCAGCACCACATAACATTATCTCTACTGCGTAAGCGGCAGCGAGAAAGTAATAAAGTAATGCAACTCAAAGATAAGGCGTAACATTGAGGGGCACCGTGTGTGACGTGAGTAAGCGTGAGCGCTGCATCGGGAGAGTTTGTGCGCGGACGCAGCAGCGGCCAGCACTCGCGCACGCGGCTCACGTCACATTGCGTGACGTCCGAAGGTTGCCACTTCCTAACGCTCCTTTGTCGATACAGCGGACGTCTCTTCCTTACGATTGTCAACATTCGCGGTGCAAGTAAACTGAAGGTGACGAAGAGACAATGCACAAAACAGTGAACGAAAGCGGAATGCACGCTAGAAAAAACAATAGTCAATATAAAAGAAATATGCTGTAAATTATTAACATATCAAAAAAATTGTTTCATTAGTGCCAATTTGAACGTGTAAGTTTCATCAAATTCAACATATTTCAGTTCAAGTAAATAATTCTTGATTTTAAACGCCAATAAAGAATGGAGAATAAAATATATTTGAATTAGAATAATCAAACAGAAGCATAAGGACGTCCTACGTCTAAAATTAATGCAATAATTCAATATTAATACAACACAGCAATGCAATCAAGTGTATACTGAAAATACGAAGTTGATTTCGATTTCTCTGTTGAGAGATGAGTGGGAAGTGATAGCGAACCACTTGTTTCTCCTGCCGGATAATTGTTGCGGAAAGGAGTAGAAAACTGGAATTTCGAGGAAAGTAGAAGGCATTTTTATTAAAATTTATCTCCAAATATTACCGATATTTATATCATTATATTCCTCTCTTTGATAGCTTGAGAATGCTGGTGGAAAAATGTTTCCATTTAGAAATCCAATGTCGTGACGATGAATCTAAAATTACAAACAATACAAACAAGAGCATGAAATTCGTGTTTTTCCTCATCAGCGTCACACTACAATGCGATACCTCAAATCGTTTTCAAGACATTTGATTTTCATAACACAGAGTGCTCATGATGAACATAATTTCACTTTTAAATATCTCTTTTTCGTCTTGTAAACCCAATGAACCTTGACAAATGAGATTTCATTACAAATATAGCTTCTCTGGCTTTTTACAAATATTTAATACGCTAAGTTGATACTTTGTATCATTTTTAAGAAATAATCAGCTCAAAACCTAGTATGTGTACTAACACTAGAGAGCTAATTACACCCCCACAGTCGTATATCAAACAAAAACAACGTTCGCAGAAAATAGCTTAGGGCAAAAAAGAGCACTTCTGACATCCAACACACATTGCACCATAACACGGAATTCGGAAATTCTTAAGACAGGGTTTTCGTCTTCCTTCATTGTCAGGAGGAATTTTCATACCGTACTCTATAGAATGTGATCTTTTTGTACGATGTTACATTTTGTTGTGTTTGCACTTCCCGCCAATCGTAAAAGGTGCGTTCATAGTTGGGTCCCAGTGTGAGGGTATTTTAATTTCCAATTTAAAAAAAAACGATCATTTGATGATTATCTTGTGGAGGGGGAATGCAGTACGTACACAATTGCAGAAGATAGAGGAGAGTTTGAGGTAAATTGGTTCACGTGTCCGCGCACGTCAACTGTTACGTTATTTTGTTCGTGAAGAGTGAAGGTTTTTAATGCTTGGAAGCCGCAGTGTTACTCTCCCGCTGAGTGGCGAGATCCGGCGCCAACCTACTCGCCACGGCTTGCGGATAATTTCACTGTCCAGGTGCATCCCCCTTAAGAGTACCGCCCCAGTCGGGACAAACTCTAAGCACCCGATCGACACGTGTGGTAGTGCATGCATGTAAATGTAAGGCATTTAAGTAAGGGGGGAGTATTGGACAAGGAAGAGGTGTGGGACTCTTCGATCTGTTCTTGGCCCGTTTGTTAGAATACTGCTTCGGCATTCGCCTGGTGTTGAACGGAGAAACAATGGTAAACTACCGATCAGAGCAGCCGGGCGCTAGAAATCTCTCCTAGACAGCGACTGAAATCGACTTACCTATCTAGCTAGTCGAAACGTCGCTACCATCAGGAATCGAACTCTAGGACTTTTCGGAGGGAGTTGCTGCAGAGTCAGTGGCAATGCTCTGAGCTCAACTCCTGTGTATATGCCGCGGAAGATGTGAAAGATCATGAAGGGAACATATGGAGAAATACACGAATGTACCTGGATGGAAAAATGAGGGGTATTTGCGGGAGTGCTTGCGAGGAACTTGAAAGTATTGCGCGGGAAAATGCAGGAATACATGCGTAACGTAGAGCGGGGTGCGAGTAATATACGGGGGTCAGGTGGGGCCTCAATTATATTTCTAGAGTATACAGCAAACCCTCGTTAACACGAATTTTAAGGGACTGAAATAGTCAATGCTCTTGATATAAACTTTTTTGTAATCCGGACCGGGACTGTACGAACAGCTCTAGTTTACCTCGCTCTCCCAGCCTTGTGGATGAATACGTAAGAAGGAGGAAAAGTATATGCTACCCAGCGTGAGAGACTTGCAAGGCGACTTCATCTGCCTGTCTAAGGTGTATAAATATCTACAATTAATTTGAAATGAAACAGATGTGCACATGCAGTACAGGATAAATGTTACAAACTTCCTTATACCAGCCCATAGCTGTTTAAATGGTGTTTTAAATGGATAACATTATGTACTTACGGAGAGCCAGTGGGATCTTTCCCAAAGCTGTAAATATATTTATTATTATTATTATTATTATTATTATTATTATTATTATTTATTACTCTTCTAATTCTCAAGATATGTCAGAGCATTCCTGCTCAACACACAACTTTTCTACAGAAATCTGGAGTTGCTACGATGAAGAGTTTCCTCACACAGAGTTCTAAACAACTTTTGTGTTGTCCTTCCCTAATGATAGTTTTGGTGGTCTTTGCTTCGTTGGACCTTCATTCACCTCATTCAAGGCACATAAACTTTCTGGTGATGTTTGCCTTACCTAATAAAGCGGCCTTTTGCATAGTTCTGAGATGTTTTTCTGGTAGGCTCAGACTTTTTCCAGCCTTCTGTCAATCCTTCGTAACTGCACCATTTGCCGATACTATCACAGGAACTATCTCCGCTCTCTGCAATGTGTACATATCCTTCAACTCAACAGCTAGGGGCTGGTAGTTTTTCTCAACAACAGTTGGCACCAGTTTGTCGTCTGTAGGAACTGCAACATCAATAATCGTAGCATATCTCGTTATTTTATCAAAACCACCTATGTCTTGTCTTTTTGCTTCAACAGTCAGTTGCTACTCCACAGTAGTCGCGCTAGATTATTACAGATAACTTCCTTAGACGTACACTTATAATACGGCTGCTCTTGTTCTACTCGATGATATTTATTTGCAAGTGCATGATGAATTACTTTGGCTACATTACTATGTCGCTGCAAGCATTCAGCTTGTGCCAAAGATGGACATCCATTGCATATAAGTTGGCAAGATGGTAGTTTGCTATTAATGTTTTAGCCCATAAGATATTTTTGATAGTCTGATTTTAATAACTTGGTCTTGTATGGAGAACAGGAATCCCTCTGTTTCATCATGAATATCCGCTGTTCGCATCTACTTTGCAGCCCATTTCAGATCAACATCTTCAGAAATCAACGTTGCTATAAACCTGCCATGCAGTTCTTTTGACTTCCACGCATTAGTTCGATTTTGAGCTGTCAAATAAAGGAAATCTCTTTTTTCTTGGACTAGACTTAATGGGCTGATATTTTTATAATGAGAACAAATTGCTTTATTAAGTGGAGTATCAGAAGTGAACTGACAGAAAAAAGTGACACAATTTTTCTTCCTGATGACGCCACAG
The DNA here is from genome assembly GCA_038098605.1 of Gryllus longicercus. NCBI lineage: Eukaryota > Metazoa > Arthropoda > Insecta > Orthoptera > Gryllidae > Gryllus > Gryllus longicercus. Next base: position 974,789 of record JAZDUA010000165.1, on the reverse strand, counting down.
TGCTTCCAAATTCAATAGACCTCTGCCTGAATTATTTCGAGATAGGTATAATCTCCGTACTGAACTATGTGGATGATGGAGTCAATGTTTGGTGAGCGCCGTTCTCAATTTCATGTCGAAAGCTTGTAAAGAGGTATTCAGTCCATTTTATCACTCCAAAGGTATAAGTTGGTGTAGGAATAGCCCAAGTGTTAGTTACAGACATTTTATTTCTTGAGTTGATGCTTGTCTCACAAATTATTATTATTATTATTATTATTATTATTATTATTATTATTATTATTATTATTATTATTATTAAAATAATGGAATAGCAATAAGAGCATGATCTAACACATATTCAAAGAAGAAGATAGTAATTGAAAATATAGTACTAGCTGAAATAAGAAAATAGTTACTGAAAATTATTGTTACCCGGGTCAACTGAAAATATTTATAAGTTTATTTTAAAATTTGCATTTAATTTTATTTATCTGAAGCATATTCAATGCGTGCAATGTTAAATCTTTGGTAAACATGTTAATACCAAAACCAATCAAATCATTGAAAATTATTTAGTAATGAGAGCTCTCAATATACTGGTGGTGTATATGCAGATTTGGGAGAATCTTACTAAAAACACGAAATGGATTAGTTTCAATATAAGAAAAAAAGACCTTCAACATTTTGTGTTTCATTATAAGCGAGAAGCATTGGATGGGGTCATTGAAATAATCGACAACAGTCGAAGATCGGTTCAGTAGAAATTTCAAACAATTGTCTAGTCAAAAATTTTCCAAAAAATAGTTTATTTCAATGTGTGGAGGTATAAGTATCCTTAGGGTACTTAGCGTAACAAAAAATCGGCAGCACGAGGGTTATATCTATATGCAAGAGCTGAGAGGTTTCGCGAGAGCGACCAGCAGGTGCTGGATGTAGTAACTTGGGTTTATGCCGCTTGCAATGGCCTGGGAAGCTGTCTGCGGTCTCCCGTGCACCCCGACCACTGGTCAACGCTTTCCCCTGTATTGTGAACCTTACAACACGAACCCTACTCTTTAGTACCTGTACCCCTAGCCTCAGAGTTTCATCTTAAAATTTTTCAGATACCACCGGTTATCTTTTTAGTATTGGAAAATAATCTTTATCGAAGACACTTCAAGAGAAAACTAAAAATAGAATTCTTTGATTCCCCAGAACTTAATTAACCTTTCTTATTAAGTATCAAACAAATGATGTAAATTTATGTGACTACCAATAACTTAGCACACAATTGCTGAGCGCCATTGGCCACGCAAGAGTGCGAATGACAAAGAACTGGAGTAGCTTGAGCGGAGCCAAGACTGGAGAGAAATAAATAAGTCAATAAGCTAACAATAAGTAAGTTAATCAATAATTTTATGTTAAGTTAATAAACAGTTAAGAAATAAGTCATAAGTCGTAGTCAATTAGTAAGTAACAGGTCAATATAATAAATAAAATAAAACTGGCATAGTAATAAGCACATTAGGGGGTGAAGGTAAGGGGGGGGTCGAAAATATAAGGGCAGAGGCGTTGGTGCGGACGATCCCCTGTCGCGCTGTTTGATTTCGGGTGTTGAGGAGGCCAAGCACTGGAAGGAGACGGCGGGACGCCCGCGCCAGAAAATAAATAGTTAAAATAAACGTCGGGTAGATTAGTATGTACTCGGCTTCTGACGGCAGGTTTTTTCCCCTTCAGGGTTTTTTTCCTGAGCCGTACCTTATGGTTTCTTTTCCGCGGCTTTGATGCGATGGAGGGACCATTTGGGGTGAATTCCAGAATTCGAAAGATCAGAACGCGAAAGGATGTAGGTATTGTAATGGCTTAAAGGCCTTCGGCCTAGCAACATAGGATCAAGTAAGCTAATTTGTTTGTAATAATTACCTATTAAATAAATAAATAAAAAACTGGAGTATTGAAAATTATTACAGATATGCGTCAATTTGTGAACTTTTCCATTTTAATATGTTTTAAGTGTCATTACTTAACTTTTCATACATTTCAATTAGTTTTTATGTGGTGACATAGAAAAAGTTAGATTACCACGCTTCTTGTTCGTCAGTTTCAATTATTAAGGAAACGTATGGCCATATTAAAGACGAACCAATTTTCTCGAAACTATTTCATTTATTAAAACATTTTCATATTCTTAACAGCGCAACGTTTCGAGGCTCTCAATTTGCCTCATCATCAGGCTTAATGTATGATAGGCATATTCACCAGAATAATTAAATTTAAAATACTTTTCGGTGGAAACCAAAAGTCATGACGAATAAAATATTAAATTTCAGTGAACCTGACGGACTGTCGGTCGGACGTGCCAATTGTGATAAGATGTATATTGTTGTAAAGAGGTCACGAAAACATGATAATGTTTTTTAACATGATCATAATGACAATTTTCTGATATCGTTGGTTAAGATATAACGTAGGTTATTAGATATAAATCTTTTTTGTATCGACTTAACTTCTCTACGAAAAATAATAAAATTAATGAAAAGCGGAAAATCTCGACGGCGCCCAGATTCTATTTCTACGAACATCATTAAATTAGGTTGTAGTTGTGTATTTATTGGGGCTTAGGAGGGAGCCTCCATCTGCTGAGACCCACGAATGATGTTCTAATGAAGAGATGATAGCGACAATGATGTCCCGGCCCCAGAGGGGAAGATGCGGGCGGACATTAGCGCCCCAACAACCCAACCGGCTGCGAAGGAATAACTAATAATGAGCTGCGCAGCTGGGAAAAAGTGTCCGAAATCTCATGAGAAGGCCATGTGTACGTTTAGCTCAAAATTATTCAAGTGTTCATTGTTCTTAAATGGGAATATACTACATTAAGATAATAATGAGCAACACACTTCCCTCGCTGTTTCCTCCTCAAGGGGGCTTCCATAAAAAACTGACCTGCGCAACCAGTTTCAGAGAATGAGAGAGAAGGAAAGACCGGGGGAAGGAGAGATAGAGGGAAAGAGAGAGACAAAGAGAAAGAGAGAGACAGAGCGACAGAGAGAGACAGAGCGATAGAGAGATAGACAGAGGCAGAGAAAGATGGAGAGGGACAGAGCGGAACAGAGAGGGAGACAGAGAAAGACAGAGAGAGGCAGAGAGAGACACAAAGAAACACAGGGATAGAAAGGACAGAGAGAGAGAAAGAGACTAAAAGACAGAGACAGACGAGAGTCAGGGCCGGATTTATGCATGTGCTGACAGTGCTGCAGCACAGGGCACTCCATCAAAAAGGGGCCTCCACCAAATAAAAAATATTTTTTTTTATTTTGGTGTATTTTTCTGCAAAAACTTTTTAATTTCATCGTTATGTAGTAATTTGTTTTTTTGTTTTTTTAATTTAGATTTCATGATGCATTTTTAGTCTCAAGAATATCTACTTATTTAGTATGTATTCAAAGTTATTTATGATTTATTCAGTATTAAACGCACATAATCTAACCGAATATCGTGTTTCAAACATGATCACCGGTTTCGACTTGCTCTTTTGGCTAAGCCGATCTGATTTTATACTATGAATAACGTAACTTTTATTTTGATTAGATATATTTGAATTTGAAAGTTTATAAATGCAATAAATTTATTGAAACTTTACTTTTACTGAGATCGTATTTTATCTGACTTCATTTACTAATATGTGCCGATTATTTATAGTCCGAAGTAATATATAATCGAATATGACTGTGTTTCAAGACTTCACCATAAATAAACGATTGATAACTGTGAAATACATGTCTCCTATTTCATAAACAAATACCCTTTGTTCCTTTAAAAATTATTTCATAGTCGACAGTCGTATTTGATTGTCGATCGCATATGGAAGTGAGTTAACTATATTTTAATAAAGGTGTATAGTTACATAGTGTGTTCAAAATAGTTGTAACTAGTGTGCAATTTAAGGAAAAGGTATGTATTATACATAATATGTATAATTTGTATAGAAAAATGCATGAAAAACACATTGAATTTTACAATATTTTTTAACTATATATGAAAAATAAATAATTATAGAAATACTAATTATATTATGTATATTTGGTGATACAATTTAGTTTTTTTATCCCTTGAAAATTTCATAAATTAAAGCCAATTTTGTAAGTTCATGAACTGTTTCATATAAAATTACTATTAAATGAAGTTTCTAATTACTTTAATATATCTCATCCAGTTCAAATACTGTATAGATATGAAGTAAAACTATACATTTTCAGATATCCAGTTTTTTGAAACTACGACAACGAAGAAACAATGGATCGAAAAGAAGACCGACATAAAGGAAAACGAAAACAATTAAGTGGTTCCAAAAAACGAAAAGAAGCAGATAAAGCGAAAACACAGTTAAAGTCTGTGTTATCCAAAACACCCACATTACAAAATTATATGCAAGTTTTAGCAAAATCTTCATCTGATATTCCTCAAGAAACGGTAAATAATAAAGATCACAAATGCTATTTTGATAACGTTTGTAAAATAAATACTAATCGTACACAACTGGAAATTCATTTCTTAGATAAAAATTCAAAGGCAGTGATTCGTTAGATTTTATAAAGCCTTATTTTCCACTATTGCTTTTTTCTATTAAATAAAATTATAAGTTCATTAAAAATATTGATTAAGTGATGATTAAGACTTAATGTTTATTATCGATATATACATTGATTAAAAGCTATTTTAATTTACTTTTGCAAATTAACATTTATTATGTGATTTATTTTTATTAAACGATTTAAGCATTTATGTCAATTTATGCTTTATATTTTAGGCTTCAGAAAAGGATATTCCATCTGTTAATAAATCTTGTTTTGAACAAAATTATGAAACAGAATCTGATGCAGATGTCAAGAATTCGGTAAATATTTATTCCGTAATTTACTATTATTTATTACGTATTATTTTAATTTAATACTTTAAATTTTATATTTGTATAAACAGGTGGTAAATGAGCAGTTCGACTCTGATGATCAGTCTACAGGACAGCATATTAATGAATCTAAAGGTACGACAACGGACATAGGTCTGTGGCCAGAAGATATGCGAGAATTCCAAAATTATTGGATACAGACTGGGAATTTAAATCTTCAACATTGCGACGAAAAGTATTTGAATTCGAATTCATTTAAACAAACAGACGGTAGCTACATTCGAACATGTCAAAGAAGCATGTTTGAAAGAAAAACTCGCAACGGCGAAGTGGTAAAACGTTCATGGCTTTGTTTCTCTCCAAGTGCTGGACGATTATACTGCTTTCTGTGTAAATTACTAAGCAATGTACGAACTCAATTTTCACACGGTGGATTCTGTGATTGGAGGCATGCTTCCAAACGCTTACAAGAACACGAATTATCAAAATCACATTTAGATGCCGTTTTTGAATATGCGAAACGTTCTAAAAATATAGGACGTATTGATGTGGAACTTACTCAACAAGCAGATGAAGCAAGAAATTATTGGCGAAATGTGCTTCAACGACTTGTGTCATCAAGTTTATATGCCAACGAGGATTAGCATTCCGTGGGGACATTGAAAATTGTTGGATCACCTGATAATGGAAACTATTTGGGTTTACTTGAATTAATAGCTGAATATGACGACTTTTTAAAAAAACATATAGCTGATAAAGCAAACCGAGGAAGTGGTTAATTCAACTACCTTTCTTCGAAAGTTTGTGATGAGATTATTGAACTAATGGGAAAACGTGTTTTTGCAGAAATTATTTCACGTATTAAACAATCTCGCTACTACTCGATATCAGTTGATTCGACACCTGATGAAGGCCACGTGGATCAGCTGTCAATAGTATTTCGTTACATTGAAGATGCCACTCCTGTTGAAAGATTTTTGATTTATTTACCAAATCAAGGTCACAAAGCACAAGAGATATATGACGGGTTAATCAGTATTTTAAATGACAATGATCTTAATATAAAAAATTGTCGTGGTCAGTCATATGATAATGCCTCTAACATGAGTGGTAAATTCAATGGTTTACAAGCTCTTATTAAATTGGACAACGAATTAGCAGATTGGATTCCATGTGCAGCACATTCGCTGAATTTGGTTGGAAAAACAGCTGCAGAATGTTGCGCAAATGCAATCAATTTTTTTGATTTCTTGGAAAATATTTATGTATTATTTACTTGCTCAACAAGTCGCTATAAACTACTAAAAGGACAAGCTTCAAAATCGCCTGAGTCTAGTAACAGTACAACCAATTTTTACATTCCTAAAAGAATAGATACAACGCGGTGGTCCTGTCGAGCGGATGCTTCTAAAGCTTTAGTTCGAGGATATTCTGAAATTAAAGCTGCACTTCTAAAAATCTTCGAAGATGATTCTCAAAATTCTAAAACTCGTAGTGAAGCACAAGCTTTATATAACAAAATGAATATGTTAGAAATCGCAATTTATGCAGTATTTTGGAATGATGTCTTGAGCAGAGTAAATGACACAAATAAAGTACTTCAGAATTCCAAGTTAGATTTGAATACTGCTGTTGCAGCTATTAAATCGTTGAGATTATTTATTCAAGAAAGGCGCGACAGTTTTGAATATTATGAAAAATTAGGAATGGAAAAATCTGGGACAACAGAGTATGTAATACGTAGAAAAGGACAACGGAATGTTCGTTTGGTTCCATTAGATTATGGAAATTCTGCAAACGTTCAATTAACAGCTGCTGAAGAATTTCGAGTGAAAAGTTACCTTCCAGTAATTGACCAGTTTTTAGTTTCTTTAGATCAACGTGTCTCTGCGTATGAAATAATTTCTTCTCGGTTTGGTTTTTTATCAAAATTAGGCAACCTTAGTTCAGATGAAATAATCAAGCACGCAACAAACCTTAGTAAAATTTATGTAGACGACGTCGATGAAAATCTTGGAATTGAGTTGATCCAATTCAAAGAATTCATTAACCAATTCATACAAGATGAGGAATCTAAAAGCGCCTTAAGTCGGGAACATTTTATGTATAACTTAATAATTGAGAAGGGAATACAAGACGCGTTTCCGAATGTAGAAATTATTTTAAGAATTTATCTTGTGTTAATGATAACAAATTGTACAACGGAAAGATCATTTTCAAAATTAAAACTTCTAAAAAATAGATTGAGAACTAGTATGACAGAAGAACGACTTAATTATCTTTCTATTTTGAACATCAATTTTGATATTCTAAAAGAATTATCTTTCGACGATGTAATTGAAGAGTTTGCTTACAGAAAAGCAACAAAAGTTTCTGTAGTTTAGTTATTATAATTAAGTTGTAATGTGTTGTAAATATTCGGTTTATAAATAAAATATTGTACGCAAAAATTATTTGCAATTTTTTTTTTAATTAAACATATTTGACACATAGATTTTATTTTGTCAGCCGCCAACTGCATATAATATATATGGGGGGGGGGCCTCCACCAAAAATCAGCACATGGGCACCCACCAAGTTAAATCCGGCCCTGACGAGAGTGAGCGAGAGAGAGAGAGAGAGAGAGAGAGAGAGAGAGAGAGAGAGAGGCATAAAGAATTCATGCATTATCATTGCTAATAATTGATGCGATGTTAAATGAAAAACCTCGGAGTTACATGAATCATATACATGTAGTGTACTCATTTGATAGGTCTCGTACACAACAGCTATGATAAATGAGTGAGATGGGTCGCTTGTAACTAGTATCATTTAAAAACGGCTTAGCCACATGTTTCATTAAAAAATATCCGTAATCTTATTAAGGCGCGGATAAAAATATGTACTTCAACAAGATGAGAAAATGTTAGTAACCATAATAATGTTCTTGAGGAAGAAAAATCCGTAACTTCATTTAACTTTCAAAGAAACACTGAAATCAAGTCAAGATACGAAGGGGTCAAAGGCAACATGACAATTATAATCATGTCACTATTCTTAAATTTTATTTATTTATTTATTTATTTATTTATTTATTTATTTATTTATTTATTTATTTATTTATTTATTTATTTATTTATTTATTTATTTATTTATTTATTTATTTATTTATTTATTTATTTATTTATTTATTTATTTATTTATTTATTTATTTATTTATTTATTTATTTATTTATTTATTTATTTATTTATTTATTTATTTATTTATTTATTTATTTATTTATTTATTTATTTATTTATTTATTTATTTATTTATTTATTTATTTATTTATTTATTTATTTATTTATTTATTTATTTATTTATTTATTTATTTATTTATTTATTTACGTCAAAAACAGTTAAAAACTGTGTATGACGTACTATGGGGAGAAGTTAATTTGAAGTTACATTTATGTTCAGAAGCAAAACAAGGGGCCATCCCAGCTTTTGCTCGAGGATCAGGGAAACTGGACGAATACCTGATCAAGATGGGAGTCATTGACCCAGATGCTGAAGTACAATACGTGTTGCAGGTTCTTTACAATTGTACAATCCAAATGATATATAATACATTAAATGTCATTTTAAAAATTAATATTACTTTCCCTTTGGATGCTCATTATAGTCTTTAATTGTATAGAAACAGTTGTGCAGCAGAAAATATTTTACTTGGCACTTAAATTTTTGTATCGAATTTAATTGTTTAATGTCATCTGGAAAGGTGTTGTAAAATAATGAACATGTATTATATGTGAATTTTTTGTAGTGAGCTATTGATACTGTTACCTAATGAATGCGATTACTACGTCGAGTGTTGCAGTTATGGACAAAGGCGTTTGGTGAAAATATATTCCCGTTCTTAAGTAAGTCGTTTTTGACAAAAACCACTTATTCATATATTAAGAGACAATGTAATGGTAAAATACCTTGATACCTTGAGAGGCTTATAAGAATCACGTGGGTGGGATTTGCTTATTATTCGTACAATTCGTGTTTGTAATCTAAAAGTCTGGGAACTATAAGATGTATTTCCCCAGAATATTATGCCATATCTCAGGCGGGAATGAACAATCGCGAAATATCCACAACGAGCAGTGTGGAGGCTAACGGAATCTGAAAGAATTCTGAAAGCATAGCATAAAGAACTTAATTTAGTGTTCAATTAAATTATATAGACGCATTTAAGGTTTGACTGAATTGAAAGACCTAAACATTTTGTTACCTTAACATCAGTCAATGGCACACCCTTCACTGTCAGTGGAGTGCAGAGCTGTTAATTGAAATGGAAAAATACATTGAAACAGTTTTCTTTTCATTAGCAATTAATTTGTTATTTCGGAACCAATTTGAAATATCTGATATTGTACTATTTACGGTTTCTTTATTGCAAAGAATATTCGTATTGTCCGCACAGAGAACTGTTCTTCCGTTACTAATCGTCGAGGGCATACCGTTTACGTATAGTAGGAAGAGAATAGAGCCTAAAATCAATCCCTGCAGAACTCCACATGCATTTGGCAAAGAATCAGAAAGGTGTGTACATAATGTTCCATTATTCCAGTAAGGTATTTCTACTCTCTGAGATGGTTGTTTAAGGTACGAACATAACCAATCTAGAGCAACTCCACAAATTCCATACGAAGGTAGTTTAGCGAGTAAAATGTTATGATAAATGACGTCAAAAGCTTTTGAAAGATCTAGAAATATTCCAATAGGGGCTTCGTTTTGATTCATGGATGAGGCGGCATCTTCAAGAAAAGAAAATATGTCTGTTTCCGTAGATTTTGATTTTCGAAACCCATGTTGACAATCTGAAAACGCGTCGTGTTTACTAAGAAATGTTTCCATTCGTATGTAAAAAAAGTCCCTCAAATATTTTTGAAAAAACCGACAAAAGAGAAATTGGCCGATAATTTTGAATTTCATTTCTGTTGACTTTTTTGAAAAGCGGATTAATCTTAGCTGTTTTAAAAATATCTGGAAAAATTCCTGTACATAAGAATGCATTAAATATGTGACTCAACGGGTGTATAATGGCGAGCGCGCAAATCTTTAACAAACAATCCGGAAATTCATCTAAACTGGCCGAATATTTTTAGTCTACCGATTATTTTGAGAATTTCACAAGAAAAAGTTTCAGAAACAAACATCGTGCCTGAAATTTTTGGCGAAACGTCTGATGCTGATTTTTGTGCCTGAAGACCCTTACTGAGATCGGCAGCAATTCCTGGCCATGTTTCATGATTTTAGCCTTCCGTATGACTTTTCTTAACAATGATTTGTATTTTTTAAAGTAGAGGAGGAAATCTTGAAAGAATATCAGAAACAAAAATTTTGAACAAACACTAGTAACTCAAAGAATAATGAATATGATCTGAACGTTAATTGCTTTCAAGAGTTAGTGCATTCGGAGAATACAGCGCGAGAGAGAAGTAGAAGAGAGAAGAAGAAGAAGAATTACGAAGTGAATGAGGAGAGAAGAAGAAGAGTGAATGAGAAAGAGAAGAATAAGAGTAAATGAGAAGAAAGGAGAAAAGAGACGAAGTAGAGTAAATGAGAAGAAAGAAGTAGAAGAGAGAAGAATAGAGAAAGAGAAGGGACAAGAAGAAGAGTGAATAAGAGAGTAACAATTAAAAAAAAGAGGTTATAAGAAGAGAGAAGAATTAGAGATAGAAGAGAGAAGAATAAGGGATGGGAAGAAGATATAAGAATGAGAGATAGGAAGAAGAGAGAAGAACAGAAAAAAACAAAGAAGAAGAGAGAAGAAGAAAGAGAAGAATACTGAAGAAGGAGAGCAAGAAGGTAAGAAAAAGAAAAAAATACATAGCCCAAAACTGTGTTTCTTGAAAAAAATACTGTTGTATTCTGCTCGATATCTCCTTTGACATTTCGATACCGTGCGGAGCGCCAACAGATAGTTGCCAATATGGATACTCGCAAGACGGATTTAGAAGTGCTATATACCGCATGGTGAAGAAGAAGGAAGTATGAGAAATATCTCGTTGACTATTCATTACATTAGAGAATCAAATTTATGCGTAACTTCTTGAGGCAGCCACAAACAACTGCGTCAGAGAAGTCAACTTTTTATTCTACTAGTCCCAAGGTTTTGAAGGACATTCAAATCACAATCAATCTTGCCGCTTTTTCCTCCCAATGATATACGGTTTCACCTCCAACATTTTAACACACAATCTACTCTCTCATTATTCGCGAGTGGTGTCAGATATCCGTGATTATGAATGACGGAAATGCCAAAAGAGTCGGCCTGTGCCGTGCGTAGAAAATCTCTGAACGAAAAATCACAATAAACATGCATTGTACGAGGGTTGCCTTTTATATTTCAGGTTTAGAAAAACAAAAACAAATATTAATCATCTAAAATCACTTTATTGTTTTTCAAAATATTCCCCATGAAGATCTATACACTTTTGCATGCGTTTGAACCAATTGTCGAAGCACTTTTGCCACTCTGATTGAGGTTTCTCCAAAACATGCATTCTGAATGCAGCAACCGCTTCTTCAGGTGTCGAAAAACGTTGACCTCTCAGTTTGTTTTTACGTACGGGAATAAAAAGAAGTCATTCGGTGCCAAGTCAGGACTATACGGCGGATGACTCATCAAATCGATGTTTTGGGTGCTCAAAAATGCAGTTGTTTGAGCCGATGTGTGAGAGCTCGCATTGTCGTGGTGAAGAGTGATCCGTCTTCGGCGGTTGGTTTTCCTGATTTCTTGGAAGACAGCTGGCAAATCGTTGTGTACCACTCAGAATTGACTGTTCTGCGTTGTTCTAGTGGTACGGTTGTGACATGTCCAGTTTTTCCGAAAAAACAGGCGACCATCTGTTTGGAAGTGCTTTGTGCGCGAACAGCTTTTGTTGGATTTTGCTCATCTTGAAACACCCATACAGTCGAGGGCTGTTTACTTTCGGGCTCATACGCGTAAATCCACGATTCATCATCTGTCACGATGTCATAGACGTGTTTCGAAGCACCGCGATCGTATTTTTTGAGCATTTCTTTCGACCAATCGACACGAGCCTTTTTTTGAGCGATTGACAAATTGTGTGGGATCCAACGCGAACAATTTTTTTGACAGTCAAATGTTCATGAAATATTGAATGTACGCTGGTCCCACTAATGCCTAAGGTTGTCTCAATCTCACGATAGGTCACATGACGATCTTGCAATATCAGTTCACGCACAGCATCAATGGTTTTCGGAACAACAACTGATTTTGGATGACCTTCGCGAAATTCGTCTTGGAGTGATCTACGACCTCGATTGAATTCACCATACCATCGATAAACACTGGTCCTTGATGGATCGTCATCGCCAAAAATTGAATTAAGTTTATCCATGCACTGTTGCTGAGGTTATCCACGTCGAAAGTTGTAAAAAATTATCGCACGAAAATGTTCACGATTTAATTCCATTTTTGGGCCATGATGAATCTTTTAAGTTACTGTAAACAACACAAATAGCACTCGTATGTCAAAACGTTCTGAGTACGTATAACCTCAAAACATACAACTTTATGATAGAGCTGTCAGTTGCCAGATTGCAACACCAGGGTTGCCGAATCCCGAAACATAAAAGGCAACCTTCGTATAAGGATGGTGCGATTAGCTATCCACCCAGAAGGCACAAAGCCACTGTATGAAATTTGGGTGCACAATAAGAACAATATTTCAATTTTTGCTCCTGAGGATATGTGGCTAACTTTTATCTTATCTGGTCTTGGAGCCCTGGTATTTTTCATCCCAGCCAGATGACTTAATTTCGGCAACTTGCACCGCGTATACAATTGTGTCTGGGTCTATTTCAGATGTCAACAATTTATCCCCCTCTCTTAATTCGGAAAGCGGAATCGGGGGCGAGTTACCCCAGATGGATTTGTACAGGATATTAACCTCATCCCTGTTAAGGAACTGTTTATCGGCACTATTACAGTCAATGCTCGTTCTAATGCACTTTGTTAAAAGCGCTGGATCATTCTTGAAGAGGTCCTGCGTCTTAGCATAAGAGTAGCGCTTATTAGCGCGTTTTCCTCCAGGTGTTTTGCCTTTTAGATCTGTTGGTAGTGGGTACAGAGGAGCCGCGCAAAATCTCCACTAACTTGGAATAGATCTCGTTCAATTGGCCCTGGGATTATATATTTGTTTTAAGATCATTTCCCACCTCAGCGAGCTCTTGGTCTACATTAGTTTGAGAAATGAACCAGGTTCCTATCCAAGTTGAAATGCTTTCCTTGCAGTTAGGCTTGGCTTCTAGTGTGACTATTAAGACAACTTTCAGTAGTTATGTCTCCTGGCGTCAAAGCAGCTGAGGAGTCAATCAAAGTTTGGATCCATCCTAATCGGCCAGCGGTGTCAGAAGCACGGGCCATGCAGATAAAACAGAATCAAAGAGGACGGGCACAGCCGAAAGCTCTTGATTCGTCTCTGAAACTATAGATAGAGGAAGTAATTTACTACTTATGAATTTACTATATACGATTCTAAATGAACAGGATTTATGGACAGTTTCGTTACCAGAGCCAGTCAATAAAGGTTTTTCTGTCGAAAATTCGCCGTTTCCGGCACACGTATAATAAACAATTAAAGGTTTGGACTTACATTATTTTAAAATTTTGAAAATTTCCAACGGAGTTGACGTAAAGTAATCCCAAACTTTAAAGAAATATTTTCAAAATCGCAGAGCTTTGAGTCGGGTCTGAGCCGGTAAATATTCATTTTGCAAAAAGTCCTAGGAACAGCGTAGGCGCTCAGACAGACGGACCTTTTGCTGTAAACACATTTTTCGCTATCAAGGACCCACGAATCGTGACATTTGACTACACAAAGTTTTAAAAGCCGGTCCGGGTGGCCGAGGCAGTAGTGCCATAGCGATCTCGGACCGAGGGGTCGCGGGTTCGGGTCCCGCCTCGGGCATGGTTGTATTGTGTTCGTCATTTCACCCCTATCATCATATCGTGTCATCCATACAGTTGCCATACCGTTACACGCAATATTGGTCACTAATGTCCTAGAAGTTGATGCGACCTTAAAAAAAGGTTTTAAAAGAATAATTTTTATTTGGACAATATTTATCCATTTTTTCTGTATCAGGGCCTTACAATGCAAGTTTTTCTGGCGAAAATTTTGCTGTTTTGTGCCGCAGCAATTCATAACTTTCTCTATACTACATACATTAATCCGTGTGTACTTGCTACGACTGCATGTAAACTTGTAGGCCGGCCCGCACGGCCTGCCCTGAGATCCATTAGTTACGCACAGAATTGATAATAACCAGATATCCCCAAAATAATCATTGGGAACTCATTGCACTTCAGCTCGTCATCTCAATTCACCGATAGGGACCGAGAGGTCCTAGGTTAGAGTCCCAACCGTGGCAGGATTGCCGGCACAAGCTGCATAGCTACTTCGAATTCGGCCGCTGCCAGGAGGAGAAATCTAGCGACTGGCTGCTCTGATCGGTAGTTTTCCGTAGTTTCTCCGATCACCATCAGGCGAATACCTGACAGTACTCTAACAAACGGGTCATGGACCGCGTGCGATCTTTTCTTTTCTCTTCCTTGTCCTATCCTCACCCTTACACGCACTTACACTAACATGCCCTACACTACCACACATGCCGGGAGACAGTTCGGGAGTTTAGAGCTCGTCCCGGCTGGGGGTGTGCCCGTTGGTGAGAGATACCTGGTTGGGGAAAACCGAGCAAGCCGGCCGGTAGATCGGCACCGGATCTCTATGTCTAGCAGGGGAAGATCACCGCCACATCCCGTGAAAACATATAGTACACTCACGGGACTAATGACTTCAGCAGTTGACGAGCTTGAAATCCCCAATCAATCAATCAATCAAACCGCATTCACAGAAGGGGCCACGGCAAGGAAATTAACGAAGGAAATGCGCAATATGCCACCACGCACTAAAACATACCGCCCACAGGCTAGGGTATCACCTTCTTAGGCAAAAAGCTAAGACCCGAGCGACTTTCAGGCCTACCTCATTCCAAAAATCCGGCTAAAGCTTGATTTACAAATATACCTTTTTGTGCTCATCTTTATCTTGTTATTAAAGATTGATTCGTGATTGGTAGCGTCCATCTTACCGCAGTACCCAAGATGCACGCCCGGGATGGAATTTGAGCACCTTGAAAGCGAGCCTGCCATGGCAAGCCAAGCTGTTAAGGAGAAAAGTCAGTGAAGAAAACATCTTTCCTATTTCCAGTTTATTGATTTATTGTCATCATCACTGGAAACAAATGTTTGTGTTGGATCACCAGGACGAAGCGGGCACCTCATTTATGCGAGTACGAGCGCGCAAAGTTGCAAAATTCCGGAAAATATCTCGACAAGGGCAAAGCTAAGTAATTTGAAAGAGTGAAGGAGGAAACTAGAAACATTAAATGACATTACAAATCAAAGAGTTGGTGACAGACCGATCTTTGTTCTCGGGTTAATGATTATGAAAATGAGGAGGTAAATTATTTTATTTTTTTAGTGTTCCCATAATTTAAGGCAAAAATCATTATTTTTTCCTTATGTTTCATGTACATCAAAGCGAATTCTATTCGGGTACGTGTATTTTCAGCAATAGCTACTTTCCGGGCAAACCCCTATGTTCGGAGTTTTATTTACACATTGCTCCATCCATAATAAGGAGTTGATAGTTCAAATTGTGAGAACATCGTCTAGGAATTTCAAAATGCGTGGTTTTTTAATTTCAAAATATCAGCATGCGATCTTTTGGGAGGTGAGTTGGAGGACAATCTGATCCTGAGCAACCGCATCTACAAACTGCAATGAGGCAATGACCAAAGGAAAGCACACAAACGTTTCCTAATACACTTATAAATGGCTTGTACGTTTCATCACAATTCTTTTGACTACGATGTCACAGCGGCTGCTTACATGAAGTCGGTCACTCGGGTATATGATTTCAATTACGCAACGTCGCCAAGTTATAATTTTAAGAAACGGTAAATCGTGCTTTCGTCATCTCGCAACACAAATTCCGTTGGAGACACTGAAGAACATTCTTTTGAGGATACCTAATGTTTAAGGAATTGGCTATTCATCGCAGTCTACCGTTTATTGTTTGTACAACGCTGCGAAAATTCATTTTTTGTTATATATTTATAATAATTTACTTCACAAAAGAGTATAAAGACAAATGCAATTTTGCAATGCAAACGATTATTTCTGAAAGACAGTACCTTGGCATATGCAGTAAAGTACTGTAGTTTGAAGACTGTGCATTTAGTGCGACACTTGAAGGGGGCAGAGTTTTTTCCGATATTAAAAGTTTGGAAGTGTCCATGATCCAAATTTCCGTTTTTGTTTCTTTTTGCGATCAACTCCAGGTGGGTGCAGAAACAGAGCTTTAAATAACGAGTCGTGAATCACACGCGATCCTTCCTTCTCCTCAAAGGCCAAGTCACATCCCTCCATAGTGTCGAATGATGGGCTGATTATTCCATCACTGGGGCCAGAGTTCGTTCCTTGACCAGTAGAACCGAGCTCTGGGCAAGTCTTCTAGGGGTTCTCCCGTTTCACCTGCCTTTAATTCACCATTTATAGTTCATCTCATCTTTACCAGCACATATTTTTTAGATTACTCATATACCTTAATTACCTTGATAATTGAAGGGCTCTTGAACCCAAATAATCGATAGACGCTTATAGAACTGTCGCTATGTGGATATCAGGCTTCAATGGGGTTATGGCACCGTCAGTAGAAATCAACTCTACGTGATACGCTTCGGTTTTTAGTTATTTGTTTGAAGAGCGAACACTTGGAAAGGCAAGTCCCAGTTGCCAGTGTGTTTGAGCACAGGCTGTGACGGAGAGGGGAATTGTGTTTTGCAGTGGGAGGTTGTAGAAGGCTGGAACTGAGCGATATCGTTCCAAACGGTATAAGACGGATCTTGTAGGTTGTATAGGATCAGATCGGAATGAGCCGGAATAGAAAGACTGGGAACGGAATGGATGGGACAAGTCGGGTCAGAATGGGGCAGAGTGATTCGGGTCGGGCCGGACCGCCTTAGATGACTCGGGGCGTCTCTCGCTGCCACTGTAGAGCCTGTAAATGCGAGATCCTAGGATTCGAGTCCCGACGATGTCAGGATTTTCGACACTAGCTAGGCAGCTAGGGCAAATACAGCCGATGCCTGGAGGCCAGCTACTCTGATCGGTAGTTTTCCGTGGTTCCTCTGATCCATATCAGACGAATGCCAGAGCAGTACCCTAACAAACGGGCCACGAATCGCGCGCGTTTCCGTTCTCTTCCTCGTCCTATCCTCACCCATTCTTTACACTTACACTCACATGTACATCACTACTCTACATGCTGGGAGACCTGTCGGGAGCTTAGAGATTGTCATTTTTAGGGTGGTGTCCCGCTGGTGGAGATACGTGGGAAACCTCCAGAAGCTGACGTGTAGATCGGCACCGGATCTCGCCATCCATCGGAAAAACATGACCGCCACCTCCCGCGATCAAACGTGCGCTACTCTTAGAGGACTTATGACCTCATAAGTGGACACGCCCGGAAGCACTAATCGATCAATCGAAGAACGGGGTCAGAGGGGGTCGATGAAGGCCGGGGAAGGGCGGAAGAGCAATGGCAGCGGAAGAGCAGTGGTCGGCGCGGCGCAGCGGGGCGTCGGAAAGAGGAAGCAAGCGCGTTTGGCCCGTCGGGGGGGGGGGGGGGGGGGCGGGCCCGGCAGGCGGCCTTGGCGGCGGGCGGGCAGAGGCCGTGCCCCGCCAGCTCTTAAGCTTCGGGCGGCGGCGCGCGCACCCAGTCGCCGCCCAGTCGCCGCCCAGTCGCCCGCCCAGTCGCCGCCCAGTCGCCATGGCCTCCGCCCGCGCGCTCTGCCCGCCGCTGCTGCTGCTCCTCGCTGCCGCCGGCGCCGCGCTCGCCAAGCTGCCGCTGCGTGAGTACGCTAGTGGCTGCGCACGCACGGACCTCGCTTCTCCGTGTCTGCGCACGCGTGGGGATCGATGCCGAAAGCACATCCAAAAAAGCTATTCCAGCTGACAAGACCAGATAGTTGGTAACGGACCGTGGTCTGTACTCAACATTCTGTTCAAAAATAGACATCATGCAATTGAGTTTTCCTCGTTTTCTTTTTTTGGGGGGGAGGGGGAGAACCCGTATTTTGGAAGATGGTATGTATTTTATGTGAACCGCATACTCAATTTTTTCTCTTGCCTCTGCACGCACTGTCGGCTTCTTCCCTGCTTCCCTGCATATTTTCCTTCCCTGCACCTTTGGAGATTCCGCAAAACATTTTGTCCGTCTTCTATATCTTCTTCTTTTTCTTCTCCTTCTTCTTCTTCTTCTTCTTCTTATTTTTCTTCTTCTTCTTCTTCTTCTTCTTATTTTTCTTCTTCTTCTTCTTTTTCTTCTTCACTTCAAGAGTTGGGTTCAAGAACCTGCTCGGGTGCCACCTCCTTCTGCTTCTTCTGCATCTGTAGTCCACTGCGAGTGCTGGTAGCCCGCTATCAGGCATTCTTCTTCGATGTTCATACCATTTCTGATTTCTTTCCAGTTTCCCCAGCTGTGGTTCGACCTCCAGTTTATTTTTTATCTTCGTATTTTTATTTTGATCTAAGATGTGATAACCGAAAGTGCTTATCAAAAACGTCGTTTCTGCTGTCTGGATTTTAGAGTTATCTTTTATTTTAGAGTTATCGAAAAACATCCATGAAGGTATTCCATCTGTATCTGACAACAAAAGCATATTGTAGTGTATCGTTCTCTGTTCTCAACATTCTATTCCAAAATAGACTCCATTCTATCGTTTTTTTTTTCTTTTTGCCGATTCCGCTTTTTGAAAGGACCCCATACACACTTTTTTCTTTTGCCTCAGCATGCACTGACATCTCGCCGCCCCGTACCGATACGCACTTGGAAATCGATACCGAAAAGAATTTTCAAAAATATATGTCAATTTAATCTGCATCTGACAACAATACCAGATTGTTTGTAGAGTAATGTACTCTGTACAGTACTTTGTACTCAACAGTCAGTTCCAAAATAGATATCATGCTATTGATTTTTCGGGCCACTACCTATTTGAAAGGAACCGGTATTTTGGGAGAAGGATATGTATTTTATAGAACCACCTACTTTATTTGTTCCCTCCCTGTACTGAAATATATATAGATGGATGGATGGATGGATGGAAGTGACAAGCATAACCCTGTCAGATTAGCTTTTGAGCTGAAACTTGGTAAGTTTGTCAGGAGTATAATCTAGTAGTGTCGTTCCGCAGATCATTTCAATTTGTGTGTGTATGTGTGTATGTGTGTGAGCACTTAACATGAAACATTAAGTAATTATATGGAAAATGGCTGAAACAATTTTTGACATTTTTTATCAAATAGAAGAAGAGCAAATATAAATATGGCATAGTTCTAATTTTCGTTAAAACCTTTGACATTTAGAAAATCGCAAAAATAGGTGTACTGTATTTAGTACCAAAGTTTTTCGGTTAGAAAGAAGTTTCAACTTTCTAATCGATCGAATTTCATGATTTTTGCATTAAACAAAAGGTAGTGGGCCCCAGATGTTTTATCGGTTGTTATTACTAACCGGTTTTATAGTATAAACACGAAATTTTAATAAAATCATAAAATTAATATGGAAAACGTTTACTGGCTGTTATTTGTTCATTACTACATTTTGTGAATTGTAATCGATCTATTGAAAGCATAAGATACCTCTTCTTTCAGAACCCACGTGGCTGAAGCTGTGTTTAGAGAAGCTAATACGAGATTTTGTACGAAAGTTGTAAGAATGTTTTTAAAAAAGTTTTGTGAGTGTTTGAGGGTAAATGCAATGTCCACCAATCATCTTTTTACAAACAATCGGTGATTATAATTAAAATTCACGAATTATATTTATAAAGTAGTAAGTAAGTAAAGATTTCATTGTCATATTTTTCTAGAACATCTTGGTAAATACAAACCAAAATTTCATTACATTTTCAAAAACATCTTGAATTGTGTGTTCACAATGAAAAGTGGTTGTATTGTCGCAAAATGTGTAAATTTGCCTAATTTCATTTGTCTTCGAGAGTTATTTCTGAACGACGCGATAAATAATATTATTGGGGTTTTCTATTTTCAGTATAGTGAGAATGTAGAAATTTGCTAATTTTTCAACAGCAAACATCTATCTTACACGTTTTATTTTTTCGCGTGGATCCTTGCTGCTCGAAATCTTTAGATAAGTCTCAACTTTTTAAGACCTTTTTCAAACGCATTGATTCTTATGGCTTGCATGTGTTCTGCATAACTTCATTTAGTTGTACATTTTTACGTGGTATTAGGGACTTTCTTTAAAAATGTGATTGATTCGGGAAGGAAAAGTTTCGGTACGCCGCGAAAAATTCCCAGTGAGTTGAAATGTCCAGTCCCAAGGTTTCATGACGTGTTCGGTGACAGTGATGCATTCCAATTACGTTGTCTTCGCACCTTTCTTTCTTTTTACGTTACATTTAACTCTCAGGAAAACTGTCTCAATTATATTGGTTGGTTGGTTGTTAGTGATTCCGGGCGCGTCAACCATTGAGGCAATCATTCCCGTAAGCGTAGTGCACGTTTTTGCTCGGGAGGTGGCGGTGATCTTTCCCAGCTGGATGGCGAGATCCGACGTCGACCTGTCCGTCGGCTTGCGGGGTTTCCCTCAACCAGGTATCTCCCACCAGCGGGACACCATTCCTAATCTGACAATCTAAGCTCCCGTCCGGTCTCCTAGCGGGTGTGGTAGTCAAGTGTATGTTAGTGTAAGTGTGTGTAAGTAAGGGGTAAGGATAGGACAAGGAAGAGGAAGGAAATATCGCGCGCGGTCCGTGGCCCGTTCGTGCTCTGGCATTCTCCTGATGGTTAGTAAAAAAACCCGCAAAACTACCAATCAGGTCAGCTGGCCTCTAGAATTCCCCTGCAGACAGCAACTGAATTTGATATAGCTGACGAGCTAATGTCGAAAATCTTGCTACTGCCGGGACTCGAAAGTAGGACCACCTGGTCAGAGGCGCTGCAGTGACATCAGTTAATACACTGAGCTGCCTCTCCCGGGGTCTCAATTAGAGAAATATAGGAGAAGGAAGAAAGCTCAATAATCCGTAGAGTACGATCGAGTTCCGTGGAAATGGCGGTGTTCATGGCAGAGACAGCTTCCGTGAGTGGTTTCATTACAAATAAATTAACAATTTGGAAATAAATATATGAATTGTGCATAAATAAATTTTTTGAATGTATTTCCACTTTTTCAGTCAGGAAAAGGTATAAAAATTATGAGTATTCATTTCAATTTTCGTAATTTCTCGGTGTTATTCTTCTTGTGATCTTTTTTACTGCACATTTTGTGTAATATAATAGAAATAATAAAAGAGATGCGACAAAAGAATACAATAATTGTG
This sequence comes from Gryllus longicercus, assembly GCA_038098605.1. Lineage (NCBI taxonomy): Eukaryota > Metazoa > Arthropoda > Insecta > Orthoptera > Gryllidae > Gryllus > Gryllus longicercus. Next base: position 953,463 of record JAZDUA010000165.1, on the reverse strand, counting down.
TGATACACAGAAATTATTTTTTCCATGTGTTTGCTACAAACGGTGTAGTTGGTAAGGTGAATAGTTTGCGTTTTTGAATCATAATATCCTCGATTGCCCCTATTCTTTTATCAAAATTGTTTCGTGTACAAGTAGAAATGGAAAGATAGACTCGACATCGGCATACAAACAACTAAATGGAATACGGTGTTTTATAAAATCATTAAAAAAATACGTCAGATACGTGTACGACGTTTCAGCCAGAAGCCAAATTACAGTCCCTGAAAGATTACTTGACATTGTGTTATAATTTAAAAAATCTAAAGACTAATTTCTAAAACCAAAGCATTATTATTGTGTTATTTTATATCAAATAGAATTTATTCACAATAACCATAAAGCTATAGATAGATAGATTTATTAGAACTGCAAATGGGTATGACCCGGTGGCAGTTAAGTGACAATAATTGCAAAAATTACAACACTTACATTAATAATAATATAATAATAATAATAATAATAATAATAATAATAATAATAATAATAATAATAATAATAATAATAATAATAATAATACCGTACAATACAGTACAAGACGAAAAGCAGCATTGAAAAGAGCATTGATCGCGTTCACCTCACTTCACTTCACTACACTACACTTTTTTGCTTTGAATTACACTGACCATCACTTCACAGCACTACACCGCACTACACAACACTTACTCATTTAATATCAGTTACTGTTATCTTGTTCTAACTTATTTCTAAAACTTCGGACACTGAGAGGAAAAGCTTTGAAAACTGCCGCAGGTAAACTGTTCCAATCTCTAATTGTTCTGTTACAAAAGGAAAACTTCCCAAGATCTGAATTTTGTTTCCTTGCTCGAATTTTGTGGGTGTGATCGCTTCGGCCGAAATAATTTGGTTTTTCTAGTCTAATCTGAATTTTCCTTCCAAGCTGGTTGACCTACGTACGATTTATAAAGAGCGCAAAGCCTCGCCTTTGTTCTTCTCGTTTCTAGAGGTTCCCATGACTTTTTTGTTACGTTACGTCTATAGGTAAACTTATTCGCTTTTCTCTGTATTCTATCTAGATTTTTCCGGTGCGCCTTTCTGTATGGATCCCAACACGCAACTCCGTATTCCATGAGAGGGCGAACCAGCGTAAGATATGCTAATTCTTTGGCGTTTGCAGAACTTTTCTTTAGTATTCGCATTACAAAATGCAAAGACTTCCACGCTTTTCTTACTGTCTGATTTATATGCACCTCCCACCCTAATTTACTATCTAGATGAATGCCTAAATACTTGCATGATGAGACTCTTGGGATGATTACCTCAACTAAACGATAGTCTGGTTCCTCATAATTTCGTCCCCGCCCGAACGTTATTGTTTTGCTTTTAGATCCATTAATTCCCATGTCATTTTTTTCAGCCCAATCACGTAAATGCTCTAAATCCTGCTGTAATATTTGTTCGTCAGTGCTATCTTTGATTTTTCGGTATATAACACAATCGTCTGCAAATAAACGCACCTTTGATTGTATGTTCACATGGAGATCGTTCACGTACGCTAAGAAGAGTAATGGCCCTAACACACTTCCCTGTGGAACCCCTGAAGTAACATTTCCCGTAGTCGAAAACTTATTGCCAATTCGAACTCTTTGTTTCCTGTCCCTAAGAAATTCGCTTATCCACCTCACAACTCTAGCGTCAACTCCAGAGGTTAATACTTTCCTAATAAGTAAATTATGCGGTACCACGTCGAATGCTTTCGCGAAGTCGATTACTACCACCCTCCCACCCGCGTCAACTACGTCAGCTAGATCTTGAAAAAGAGAAACAATTTGACTTTCGCACGAATGTTCACTTCTAAACCCATGCTGTCCGTGGAAAATCCAGTTCACTTTCTCCCATTCGCGACGAATGTACCCGGCTATTAAATGCTTCATTATTTTGCATACTACTGAAGTGAGGGATACAGGTCTATAATTACATACTTTTGATTTATCACCATTTTTGAAAATTGGAACCACTATAGCTGCCTTCCAATCGTCTGGTAAACTTGCATTATTAATGGAAATATTGAATAATCTTAACAAATAGGGCAATATCGCCTCACCACCGAGTTTAATAAAATCTGTCGAGATACCGTCTGGCCCGCGTGATTTACCGTTTTCCAGTGATTTTATACGATTGCGGAGTTCCCATGCGTGGAGTTTGAATTGGTTTTCTGATGGAAAATAATGAACTTGCTCCTGCGCCCGTTCTGGTTTGAATACCGATACGAAATAATCGCTCTACTATGCTCTATATTTGAGCAGCGTACCAACATTTTTCATTGTATTCACTGATGTTTAAGTAAAACATTTCGTTCTACAAATACTTAATTAAATGGAGAAATCTGTAAAATATTTTGTAGCTACATTCCAAATGGCGACCTTTTATTTTCAATCACAGACTTTCCGAGGCCAATTACTGTTGAAAAAGAGTCTTTCCTGTGACGCAGGTAGGTTGAATGTTTTTTTGAACAAGGTGTTCACTGAATTGTTCAGTAAGATCTGGGAAACTACTTCAGGCCGATTCTCCTACCAAATATTTCAAGGAGTCATTGGCATAAAATAAATTGGAATTGAGTGAGAATGTCTGTCCCTTTGTCTCCTCGGCTACAGTTCTCTCCTCGGGAGGCATTTCTAATAGCCGCCGTCACTTGTTTCTCAATCTCATCGCGTCTGTCCTTGCGTAACTGCACGTACACTACCGCCACTGTATTGCATGGGACGCCGGTAGACCGCAGCACAATTCCCAGTTAGCTGAGAACGGGCTGTGCTAAAGATTTCCCTTTCACTCTTCCATCTCGCTTAACACATATTTTGAAGCTTTCCTAAAACGCCTTGCTGCATTCACACGGTTTTTGTCGTTACAAGTAGAACTGAATTAAATAGTTTTGTGAAGATTGATATCGTGGTTACGATTATAATAACGAATGAAATATAAACAAGATTATAAGGATTTATAGATGGGAATATACCGCAAATTCTATGGAGTCCAAATCGTAGTATCTCATGGAATCTTTTGAAATTGCCTTCCTAAGAGTTTTGAAATAGGTTTTTTGTTTCATTTCTTCGCAGAAAGTTTGCTATTTTACTAAGTTAATAAATTATTTTCGAAATATTAGTAAATAATGGAAGTATTTTTTAATTTATTAGACTTGATTTCATGATGACAGTGAGAATTTGAGAAAGGGGACAAGCCTTTTTAAGAGGAAAGGCAATGAAATGAAGTTTCGGTGAAATTAAGTTTCTGGATGAAAAGGTAAAGATAAGTAAGATGAGATGTTTTTAGTAATTTTGTTATCAATAGAAATTATAGTTAGACAAATAATAAAAGTCATACAAAATTATTTTAAAAGGAAAATTAGGTGATATTTCATAATTTACGTTGTTCAACCAATATTTATTTGAAATAAAATTTACATTTCTAAATGAAGTAAATCCGTTCATGTCCAATGTTTTTCATAAAAATCTATTTTTTTGGTCAAAATTATAAATATATTTTGTATGTTTTTTTCTTCATTTTGTATGCTTCTTACTCAAGCTGCATGCGGTAGGATCATGTACCCATGTCGGCCCTACCGTTGACACTAATTTAGTAGGAAGAAAGCCTGTATTATTAATCCCATAGGAATAATCGAATCCCATGATAGTTTCCATACCAAAAAAGTAAACCAAGATAAATGTGGACATAGATAATAGTAATCGCTCAATGTAGGTCTAAATCATATTCTTTAAATGTTGAAATTTAGAGACTATCGGGTCACGAAAATCGGTCCAGTGTCAGAGGCAAACGATGTTGGATGTCTTTGAAGTCTCATCCCATGTGTCAGATGTATCTCTTTATCTACATTCGACACTTCGTGTGAATTACTGCAACGAAAGAGAAAGTAGTTACTTTCCACATATACGCCGAAGGAACGCGGGTAAATATTAACACGACGCAGAAAATTTCTTTTTCTTGAAATTTAGTTAGTGTTTTATTTAAGACTCATTGGCAATTTCAAAGGCAAATGACAAGCTTATATAAAAATTTGAACAATAAAAAACTAACTAAATACTAGTGTGATTCCCTGAAATGAAAAGAGTTTTCGTTTAACCCAATTAACTCTAATTCAAATTAACCCTAACACCTTGTAAGTTCTTAGATATTAAAATCAGCTAAGAAAAATTACCACAATACATATTATGGTTTTATACATTCTCTTCATATGTCTCGTAGACAGCAATTGCATCATGCGTTTACAAAGCTTCCAGACAGAAATATTTACACTCGGTCTATTAATACATGAATAATAAAATAACAGGAACACATAAATATTGAAAGCTTAGAATTCATTAATTAACATGAAATCGTGCACACATTGTACGGTATAAAAATATATAATATTTCTAAAAATGAGAGTTTTAAAATCTCCAGTTGGATGTAAACAATAAGGTATCACTAATGTTGATGTGACAGATGTGCAATCATATAGAGAATACCGAATTTTACCAAATATAAATATTGGAAGGAAACAATCTTTACAACGGCAAATGTGATGTCAACGAGCAGAGCGTCAGGAGTAACGAAAGTGATTTTGGTGAGTCAATGTTCTCGGTTCTCTTCTCCCCTCCACTTTCGCATCCCATTCTTTCTGACTTCCAAGGTCATGGATTGGAATGAGGACAGGAAAACCGGCTCGTTCTAATCGCATGTAATTTACTACCTGGCGTTTCTTTCCTGAATTACAACGGAGTCCTTGGTTTGGGAGGTTTCGATGAGAAGCAGCTTGCGTAGCTTTCATAATAACATGCACTCATTTTATTTTCTTCAAACAAATGAAGAAGAAACCAAGTTATATTTAAGTGATTTTAACCTTGATACTTCAGGACCCCTTTTGAACCAGTTTTTGCAGAATAAAAAAACTAAAATACTCCACTTCAAATTAAATATGAACCCAGCAGTAGTAATGTGATAGTATCTCTAAAACTGTTTTAATAAGTTCAGCATCTGTCAAAGTTCGTTATCCTTGATTTTTATGTCGAAATATGAATTCAGCAGTTTTATAGAACTGGCACAGCAATTGTGGGCCATATACGATGTGTAAGCTTTCTGTCGTAACATTCTGCTATTTAGTATACACTTCGTTTTGTGTGGCTAACAGGAGGCTAACAGGAATGCCACACGACATTCGCAACTACCAGCGGTGAGAGGAACAGGTTTTGGCCGAACTGGCGAACACTCGAACGCAATCGTTTCACTGCACGTTTTCTCCTACTGTACGTGTTCCTCTCTTGAAAAGAAGAAATACGGTTTAATTAGCTCAATGATAATAACAATACATACCTAGAAAGAAAAAAAACAACATTAAAATATGAAGAGAAAAAAGTATTGAACTGCTTCGACGAAACTTGCAAGTTAAACATTTTCGTATTCTTGGAGCGTATTGTTTAATCTTTTTTGGGCATATTTTATTCATTTATACTTGCTTATAATATCACCATTTCCCCCCCACATAAGATTAAACTTGCGTTACTTCCTGATGTTTACTCCTCCGAAGGGATATCTGATCTTTTAATTATGACATTCATTCTAATTCTAATAGTAATAAAAACAATAATAATAATAATAATAATAATAATAATAATAACAATAATTGTCGAAATTATATTTGGAGGCCCCTTTGTTTTGACCTATTACCAATTTACTTCCCATTTCCTACCTATTACCAAGTGACAAATTACAATAATTTATACCTTTGAATCATGTTTGTGGAATGACCTCCGCAAATTCTCTATATTATTGCATTTGCACCCTGTTGAGGTTAGCAATGCGTGTCTCTTGCCTTTCATTTGCAATAAATGCTACTTCTACGACATAATTAGAGTTACAGTGAGCACTCATTAATACGTCGTATTATAAAATAGAATGATGCATTAATGTATACTAATTGTTACTCGCTTCAGGAAAAAACAAAAAGAAAACATACAAAAAACCTCTAATTTGAGAGAAGAGCATGATGTCGTGAGTCGGCAAGGAGACTGTTCCGTTCACACGGCGGGGACTGGGAGTGGGGAAATACCTGTTGCGTAATCCATCTGTGAATCCATTTGCGAGTCTCCGACTGAAGTTACCCGAAATAGAAGATCGCAGTTTCGACACCCGACATTAGCGGAGTTTTTACACCTACTAAATAGCGTATCATTGCCCCCCTCGCGAGGAGATTTCCAGAGATCCATAGCGCTGGCCGACTTTTTGCGTGGTTTCCTCTTATCAGTTCCAGGCGGATGTCATATCTTAACAGTCGCATGCAAATGCCACAGCGCTGCCCGGAGAGCTTTGATGGGGGTGGCTCTAGGTTCATTTGCAATGCAATTATGTGCTCGTGAATGTATTCGGGAATTTGACTTAACGTTAATAAACCAAAATAACTTTTGCTGAAATGAGGTTGTTGATAACGTCACAAAAGGATTGCAAAAGTCTAATTTTTTTAACGACAATTCTCCGCAGGAATGTCACGCCGCTGAGTCACAAATATCTGCTCTGCACTCCGTACGTTATTCACAAACGACAACCGTATTTTTGGTGATGTATAGACTGTCTTATTTATATTTGTCTTCCGCAGTATCGATTATCATATATATGTTGTAGAACAACACGCGCTTTGTCCCGCGGAATCTTAAGTGACATCAAGCTCGAAACCGAAGCAAGCAGTTGCGCGTGGCCTCCGCCACCAGTTGTAGCCCACGCAAGACACGGCCTTTGTTTCCGCAGTGAAACTGAGTGACATAAGGTCATCAGTAAGGTCCTCATTCCGGGTCCGCTACCTTCACGTCAGGGGCGACCTCTGCGACTTTCATCTTTCGCCGACGATATTATTTCCAAGCTGTCTAGTGTTGGAATTTGTGGCACTGGCGCAATACATTTTTTCCAAAAGGAAATTTTCTGCCTCCAGCTAACGACGTCAGTACCACCGAGGAACTCAGGACCGGGTATAAATATCCAACTCCACCTAGAGCCTTAGGTCTCGCGACTGTCTGCCTGCCTCCTGTGGGAAAATGGAGGAGCAAAGTTTTATTTGTTTAGGAACAACCTCTACAGTTCCCTGACCTATGTGGAACTTTTAAGAAGACACTGCACGAAGAGAAGATACCGCAGGTGCAACAAAATGCATTCGCTGTCTAGCGGAGTGTCTGCCGGAAAACTCTCCTCTTTTATAGCGGCTCTTTTATAGCTGGAATATGGACAAATCATCAGAATTTATTCAGTCCATTCCTTTCACGTAGGAAGACCGATAGTGATTGTGAGGTACTGATGTCAATGGTCTGATTACGGGGCGGAAGAGCAGGACCAATGGCTTGAGCCTCGCCATTAATAAAGACATTATTATTATTGTTATTATTATTATTATTGCTATTATTATTGTTATTATTATTATTATTGGTTGAGCTATTTATTTTAATAAATTATTTAAATTTTTTTATTTATTAATCCATATATGTATCGCATACCCTGCTGCATTGCGCTGTACCGAGGCAATGTCTGTTGCAGCGCCGTACGTGCGCCCCTGCAGCTTCAAGCTCTCCGACCGGAAGCTCAGCGAGTGCGCCCTCAAGAGCGCGCGCGACATTTGGCCCAACATCCTCAAAGGTGAGCAGCCCTTCTCTTTCTTTAATTCGCGTGGGGACTCTCAAATTGCGTTCAATGGCCCATCCCCGACATGATGTGCACCATGACGTCCCTCCCCAAAAACAATTCTTCTTGGGGCCAGCGCTCACTGTAGCCGAACGCACATTTCACCGGGGCACGGCCAATCCTTCAAGGTCAGTTCTTAGAAGGTTGGAAAGGAAGAAGGGCTGCCCAATAAGTGGTCCTGGGTCCACTGTCCACGGCAGCCGAGGGGGTCATGCGCAATGCTTCGATGTCACTTATAAGGTTAGAAGGGAAGCAAGCCTACCCAAACACTAGCCCTAGGTTCACCACCCAGCGCAGCCATGAGTACAATTCTGCCAATGGGGTCATGCACAATGCTTCAAAGCCACATCTTAGTTTAGAATGCCTGACCAAAACAGTGGCTCAAAGTTGTCTACCCAGGACAACCATGGGGACACGTTTGCCAACGGGGCCACGCGCAGTACTTCAACTCAGGTTTTAGAAGGTTAAAAGGAAAGCAGGCCTGCCAAAACAGTGGCCTAGATACACCGTTCACAGTCATGGATACACAAATTACGATTGAGGCCCGCGGATTACTTGTAACTCGGTTATAGGACTTTAATGACGTTCATTCAAGAACTAATTGTGGAAAACAAATTTCATTTCAATACATAATCTTTATCTTCAACAATGTGGTTGTAGAAAGACGCCTAAAAATTATTTTGCAATTTCCAAAATTTTTAGTTATAAGACTTTCTGTGAACAATATTAGTTACATTTGTGAAAAACATTAGCGGCTAAACTATTAGTAGGATTATGTTCCAAAATGAATATTCTCAGTTCGATCTGGCCCAACTCGAAGCTCCCGGATTTTGAAAAACATTCTTCAAATTTTGGAGGTATTTTACAGGAAGCCCCTGCGACATTTTCAAAACTTTCTCAAAAAAGGCTTCAATTTTTTTCTTTAAATTTCTTGTAAGAAATATACTAAATGAAGTACGCTTAAAGTGAAATACACTTTTATCCACTTTTCGTTACCAGGGCCCTGTTATAAGAGATTTTCTGCCGAAAATTCGCGGTTTTTTCGCGCAGCATTACGTAACTTCCTCACTACTCCATATCGAGAATGTAAAAAATGGGTCTGCCAGGTGAGTTCCTCGCTAATTTACGCAAGAACTCAAAGATTGATGCATGACATTTAAAAGGACGGACGGACGGACGTTTAAATGTTTTTTTCTGTTTCAGGGAATCCCAAAGCGCGTATTTCCATTGTAACATGAAAATCAATTTTACTCATTATTACATTTTTTTTCTATACTACGTATATTACTTCGTATACGTACGTATATGAGAAAGAAAAAATAGCCTACACAACTTTTACAAAAGTGTTTTCGGCGCCCTCATATCAAAATGCGTCAACATTTCATTCATGTGACAAACGCTCACTTTCTGTACTAGATACGTAAATAACTATTTATGTTGGGGGCTGGTTGCTGAGTAACCAGAAAGTTGCAAAGTGGGCATTTGAGTAAAATGATTCATTTGATTGCAGGTGACCCTAAATACAAAGTTCCTGTGCTGGACCCCATGCACCTTGACCGTCTGGTGGTGATTGACGGCAAGGGGCCCCTGGGCATGCAGCTAATTGCAAGGGATGTCAAGATGTACGGCCTGCCGGACGCCATTATCAATTCCACAACGTACGTACGAGTAGAATAAAGTTATGCGGAAGTTTGATACAGTCAATCATAGACCTTCTACTTGAAGGTTGAGAACATTTCACATTTTGAAATATTTGAAGTCGTCTAAGGAATTTATTTGTATTATTAAATAATTGCATCGGAGAGATGAATAAATCAGTCTATGATTGCAAATTCATTTAAAAAACTGGTAGTGCTACAGAACGGCAGATTTTCTCACCCCAATTAATTTTTCTGTTCTCTGAGTTGGAGCTTGTTTTTCGATCTTTCTCCATCCTCTTCCCATCTGCTATCTATCGGCTTCCACAAGACTACCAAAGCTTCTCGTTGCTCCTGCCATTCCTGAGGGATATTTTTCAGTGAAGAAAACCTTCGTGGTCCCCTATAATTGTATACGCCTATCTACACATTTTTGTTGATGGCATCTCTTGATACCACTCGGTACGTGTACCATTGTTCTGGGTGTACGAAGCCAGTTCCTAAGTTACACACACAGATTGCATACACAGTTGCCTGTCTGGTGAAGAGATTATGGAAAATTTACTGTAGGAGGGACTCGAAACGCCCCTCACATTACAAAACACTGATTGTACGTTGTAACTTAAAAAAATCCTCTTTTACGCGGGTATCGAACTCATAGCGAACTTGGGCTCAACTGCGACAAGACCCCTGTCTCACGACGCCGAATCACTTGAGAGTACTAGCTGCAAATAAATTACGATTTTGCAACATTGATGAAGCTAATAATATAAATAAAACTGACTTTTTATATATGCGATACCTTTAATATGCTTTACACCACTTCATATATGTACGGGTGAGAATGACATGAAAACTGCAATTATTTTTTCCCACTATTTTACTGCAGAGAGAGCGTTTTACTTGTAAATTATTATTATATATTCCTTGTAAATTATTATACCGTGTGACCCACCTAAGATGTTCCCTTCAATTTTTCCCTGAACCGTTGCAGATACTGAGATGCGGTTTTGACTAAAACTACTATATGCAAGTGGCACATATGGTCATACATAATATTATTCTATTGCATTTTTATTGCAGAGATATTTACCCAACTTCGATTTTCTAAATGGAACCCTATAGATTTTTTAGCTCATCATAACAAGCGTGAAGAGACGAGTTCATAAATATGTATATCGCCATATGTTACATAACAAAATTTTCGAGAAATTAAGGGTTTTAAAGACGCACGCCGACTGCTGGTTTCCGTAATCTGAACGAGAAATTCCGGGTGATATGCGCGGATCTCGCGCGATTTCTGTGTCTGAAACTATTGTATTATTGATTAAAACTGAAAAAAAAACCATTCATTGAAATATAAAATAACTGCTCATTGCTTGAAACATTAAAATGAAAAACAAATCTACTCACAACTGGGCCTTATGCAGGGTTGTTCTTAACGGGCACTTCAGTATCCATGTCGTAAAAGTTGAACAGGTAAATGCAGAATTTTTGTCTTTTTTAAAAGATGTTTCAGAGCATTTATAATACAAATATACAAACATTTTCAAAATTTCACAAAAAATAATTATGGGCATAAATGGATTAAGACAATCTTATTTTTAAAATTGCGATTTTTTAACTAGAAAATAAATGAAACAAATGAATTTCCCAAAACGTACATGACATTAATTAAAAAGTGACTGTGGATAGTAAATTGTAATTGAAGGAAAAACCTCTATGTTCTTTATTATAGAAGAAGATTTTGCAATTTAGAGTTAAGAGTGAAAATTGAACCGACGCCATCTTTTTAAATGTCTATATTTCACTCCATTGTTGCACGAAATTTAAAGACAATATTCGTGATACCATTTTCTTATAAGAAAAAAATGTTAAACAAGAAATACCATTTCTTGGGGAAAGTGTTCTCCTACATCATCTTTAACTCCACCCTATTTGTTTCGGTTGCTCGTAACGGTCGGCGAACTGTTAAAATCTTTAACGGACGCCGGCATTAAAGAGTGTCTTTTCGTTGCTCTGTTTGGTTGCGTTATCGCGATGTAACAGTGAAATATTAGAAAAACAATACCGATAAGGTCCTCCGCTGCGCAGGCACCGCTCCAACCCGCAGGACAACACGTACGTGGCCACCATCCCCTTGGTGCACATCACCGCCAAGTACAACGTGTCGGGCCGCATCCTGCTGCTGCCCATTGTGGGGCAGGGGAACGTCGTGATGGACCTCAGTGAGTACGAACCGCGGGCGACGCCCACTGCCAGCGAGTGCGAGCGAGTGTTGGCTGTTCAGACCGAGAGCAGCGAAGGAACCACGAATGATAGACACTAGGGCAAAATAGTCAGTACAGGTGGCAGTAGGAATACACTATTAGTTATTAATAGTGTTATTAACTATATGAGTGGCATTAACGAAAGTTATTAACGAGAACGATACTTGATAACGATATTAACCTCATTAACGATATTGATGTCAGGAGTGCGGAAAATGACATATTATTTTGAAAACAGGAAATGTTGGGACACGACGCCGATGGGCCTAGTAGCGCAATTCTACGAGCACAATAAATTCATTTGTACCACGTGTGTCATACACTAGTTTTTAGACAGCCTTACCTATACAGTCACCTTTTTTTAAATATGTAATCTTTTATAACTTATTTAATTTAAGACAAAAAATCTTTATTTTAAATATTGTAACTTTTAAATGTTAACTTTTTGCGATTTTCGAAAACACAGAATTCGCCGGAAATAGAACCAGGACCAATTTTTATACCGATCTTTGTCATATGAGGAGAAAATATAAAGGAAACGTTCGGAGGTTTTTTTTACAAAAATTGTTTAAAAATTGTATATATTTTCCGCAAAAAATCTCTAAAACTACTCATATTTTCGAAAGATTGTATGTGACCTTATTTAAAGATATATCTTTCAAGTCTATCTTCTAAATAGTATTTTCAGGTTTACAACGGAAAAAGTTTTAACTAGTGCAGTTTTCAAAAAATCAGGGATTTTAATGAAAATGATACCTACAATGTTCTTTTAAGCGGCTTATATGCTATCAAAGGTGAAAGTTTAATCCAAAAATTTGATAGTTACACATGGATATGGTGAGCACTATTTACAGACTTTGAATTGGCTGAAGCGGGAAATTAAAGTATTGCATTGGAACTATTTTGCTAGACCATTCTTCCTTGACGGTGGGGCAGGTAAAGAGGTCGGGGTGTGAGCACATTTGGTTTCTTGCCTTCTGCATGAACATTTGTGTTTCAATGTGTATTACGAAACTAATATTAATTTCGTGAAGTTTGACTTTAGGTAATCAAAGTATCACTTTGCCAGTGGATAAATGTGTTTAAAAACTTGTGAATTTGTCATTGTTGTTAACTTGTGAACAAGAGAAGTCAGTTTTTTACGAGAAGCATGGGTTTCGAACACATATCTATTTTGTTTTAGAGAGTAAAAATTTAATTGTGAATCAACGTATATGAACTTTCCATGCCGTTCGGAGTTTCTAAGTACTCGTTATAACTACCCAAAGTAATTTTTTCACTACATCGATTTTATGCTTATGTCTCTGGAATGGCGGTTAATTTTTTCAAGACTAATATTCCGGAACATGGCAAGCGATTCACTAGCTGACCAACAGTCGTCTGACACTGCTCCAGGGCGACTGACTGCCAGATTTGCGACTAAGTCCTTTGCTGACGCCTGTTGTACCTAAACCTTCCCCTTAGTAAATGTGAAGTCAGAAGTTAACATATTACCACACTGTAGCGTCCCCGGAAGCTTCGTCCTGATATAAATTACATTCTTTTATGAAGCCTATTCCACATTTTACGGCCATGGCTGGAATGGAGGATGAATGATTAGTTGGATAGATGATTACGACGGTTTCTATTAACAATTTCGAATTCGCCGGTCCGGGTGGCCGAGATCGCTAAGGCAGTAGTGCCGTAGCGATCTCGAACCGAAGGATTGCGGGTTCGAGTCCCGCCTCGGGCATGGTTGTATTGTGTTCGTCCTTTCACCCCCTATCATCATCATATGGTGTCATCCCCACAGTTACCATACCGTTACAAGCAATAGTGGTCGCTAATGACCTAGTAGTTGATGCGACCTTAAATAACACAAAAAAAAAAAAAAATTCGAATTCGTCAGGCGTCAGTATCACCCTATGAAAATCGACATATTTTTTTCAAATGAGCGCAACACTACATTCAGAAATTTCAAAGGAATGTTCTCTATGAAATTTAAATGGAGAGGAAACTACCAGGTGACTTACGTTTTCAGAAAATGTAAAGTTGGTGTACCAGTTTGACTTCCGGCTGGAAAAGCTGGAAGATGGAGAGACCTACTACATTCCCCTGCCCGGAGCCCGTCTCGACCTAGATGTTGACGGAATGACCATCAAGATGGACAATCTCTTCAATGGAGACGGAGCACTACGTAAGTAACTAGAAGACAAAAAACATAACAATTAGTAAATAGTCTGTACCGGTTCTAAAGGGTTGCCCGAAAACACTTATTTGGTGAGCCCTTTAGATTCAGTACATTTATATCACTTAATAAGTTAGTAAGAGATATACGGTGAAGAAGATTCATAACTTATGAAGACTAGAACGAACGTTCAATGGGACTCATTGAATACTCTTTGAGTCCAAGGTAAGAGCCAAAAAACTACATTACTCGCTAATCAGCTATGTTAAACTACCTCAATAGCCTATACGAATGTGAATTTTGGCATATGAAAACTCGACCCCTCCCCCCGACTTTTCCCACATCCGTATGAAGATAAAAATATGTTTGCAATACATGTTTAAAAAAAAGGCGAGTTACTGCACGTACCTGGCAGAATTGGATATTAAATACATTCAGTACAGTTTCGCTTCTGAAATACACTGATTTGTGGGGAGGGTGCTTTGTATTCACATTGATTGGGTAAAACAGTGTTTAATATGTTAGTACTTTTTAAAAAGGCAGCCATAAGCCTACGTAACATGCTGCATCTAACTACGATTATTACGGGTGTTTGTTTCTTCACCATTAGTAGGATTCACATAAGGCTTATTTAGATATGCCCCGTACATATTCTGAGTCATCATGAATAGTGTCCAGTTTCTTCAGTACATTAGATTTGGCAGAGTTGGAAACCAGTAACCCATAATATATTTTGTTTCTAACTATTGTCTTGCTCGTAAGTAGTATGATTGTTGTGTTATCTCCACAGTAGGTGTGGGCTGTACAATTAAGAACATTTAATCTGTTCTAGTAATCATAAGCTAGTCTTTCGGTATAATTCTTCCCTGTATATTAATTTCGAAGTATTTCCTGTAGTTTGGTATCCCAGTATTTTGGTATTTTGTATAAGTTGTAAATACAAAATGTACATTGGGACTTGTAATTTAACAATACTTGGAAAATAATGGGCATTCCGTGTTTTGGGGCTGAAAACTTGACATTAAACCTTAGGAATCGAGTCTGTAATTTGTTTAAAGCTTTCTGTACAATTTCCTCAATGGTTATTGAATAATTTTCTGTATAAATAAATGACAATGATAGCACTGGCATATTATCTAATTATTGTTGGAATTTCAATTTTTAGTATCAATAATAAAATAAAGTGACTCGACACAAAACGTTGAGGAACACTTTTTTCTATTTTTCTCATCCAATGCAGATAATCATTAACTTTTACTTGCGTCCTGCAATCAAGAGCAAATTTTATTTCAGAAATTGAAACACATTTTGTGTAGTTTATATTTTAAGAATTTTAGTCAACCTGCGATAAGTCCATACTAAAAGCTTATTCTCTCTACGAAAAGGTTTTCTATGTCAAAATTAGCATTAAACGTATAATGCTTGCTTGTGAATGCCTTTGTAGACGTCAGTGCTATTTAAATGGGAAATTGTGGAACGGTCAAATACAAATTTATTTATGAAGAATAACAAATTAATACAAATTAAGTTATGAAACCGTGGAAATCCGTTTCTCTGAATAAATATATTAAGTTGACGGAGATGACATTATTTCTTCATGTTATGCCAACAACACCACATCACAATTCCCAAAAATTAATTTATGACTAAATACAAAATAATTTTCTTGAGAATAAGTGAGAAATTTATTGTGAGGTCAAAAACTCTGAGATTAGTTTAAACAGAGACATTTTTTCAATAAGTTTCTACTATATCTAATTAACTTCGTTGATATTTAGTGCAATGGGCAGATCATCATGTTCAATTTTGCATGTGAACTTAAAACAGAATATTTGAACTTTGAGACGATTCTATATGCTAGAATGATTTTCAAATCTGTCAAAATTATTATTGACAATTATAATACGGCCAGTGATAACATTACCTAAAGTTTGTGAGAGTTTTATTACTTCACTAGCATTAGTACCCTGCGTTGCCAGGGTATTTATCATAGGTAATACCAAGAGTGCTTTGGAAATTGCCGGTAAATTCTCGCGAAGCGAGAAAGGGATTTATATGAGAATTTCCAAAGCACGAGTGGCATTGAATAGGACTATTCCACTAGTGAAATTATATCCAGAAAAGTTCCAAAAAGCGCAAAATATCGAAAGTTACTGAAAGCGTATGTTACAATAAGAGGATATGTTATAGTACATATGCTGTTTATTGGACATTGACCTAGCGACCGATGTACATCGCTTCCTAAGATAGATGAGTCACAGTGATGATTGGCCGGTGGGAAAAATCGGTTAGAAAAAGCTTTTGCAAAATTTGCATAAAAGCAAATTTTTGAGATACACCCCCTGATTGAGGCATTTTGTATGTATAGTTGATTGAACACTATTGAACACTATTGAACAAAATTGAACACTATTGCTTTTAATATCACGAGTGGAGTAGTCACAATAATTTATTAAACAGGAAGAGGTATTCCATCTATTCCCGCTACGCCGCGGAGCTTACTTGTATATATTCTATTTCATCTCGGCTCTGTCTTACCCAACCTCTCTCTGCCTTGCTTCCACTTAGATATATCCTGACTTTCTCACGAAAAAGTTTATATATTTTTAAGTTGGGTTTACCGCCTCTGAACTTCACTCATTTTATAACTACAATAAAAAGTCCAAAAAAAAATACATATTCTCATTATTTTTGTGGAACTTTATGCATTATTCTCATCCTTTTAATCAGTTGACACAATGTAAAACTTATTTACAATTTATCTTTGTCTCTACGCCGAGGCAAAACAATATAAATAATGTGCTTTTAATTGAATTTGAGTTTGCTTTTTAGGATCCTTGATTAATAGTGGCTGACGCAAAGGTGCTATTAACAACTTAGACAATTATAATATCCTCAAAAATACGAGATCACACAATGGATCCTGGCTTGATCAAGGTTTTTGTTTTGCTAAAAGCTATTTTGCTCTAATTTCAACAAACTTGAAAATCAATGTTAACACACATTCATATCCTTACATTTCCCACTATTCTTTTACTGTAATACTATTTCTTCTTGCCGAACTTTTATCAATTTAAATTATTATTCCTTCATCAGCCAAGGTGCGCTTTCTCCACTAAAATAAAACACTTTCCTGTAATAATGCACCCATTTGTCACAGTTCCAGTCTAACACGTAAATCACTCATAATAAGTTTCATTTCAACTCAACCCGTCCCACTCGCCAATACGTAATAATCATACTTAATGAGCTACAACTATACTAATAACTATTTCATGTGTAATACTTGTGCGCATTCATACCTTTTACAACAATATTTAAGATCCATCAGCTAAATGTCGTTTTCCAAACATTTCATATATGAATAAGTATACTTTTCTCTATTACACTTCATACATTCACGCCTAGATGCACTTACAATCTATATCCAAATTGCTTATAAAAATAGAGTGAAGGAGACCAGTCTCAGTCATTCTTAAATATACATATTTCGCAGTAAGTAATTGACGGTAAAATCAACAATCCTCAGCTATTCTACAGATACACGCAATTCTTCGAATTTATCAACTTAATCGTGGAACTTAGACGTCATCTTCTGATGACATGCAACCAAACTATTGCACATTGATGTACTCTTGAATCTGTGATGCAATGCTAGGTGAAAAAAGTCCACAGAAGTAATTATTTTGTGAGTATATTAAGGTTTATGGTTGTAAATCATAGCCTATAGCTGTCCTGACCTTTAAAGAAAGCTAGCACATAAATTTCATCACTATTTGTCCAGAACATTCCGAGATTATCGCGCTGTAATGCACTGCCCGTGTCTTTATATATTTGTAAAATAATAATAATAATAATAATAATAATAATAATAATAATAATAATAATAATAATAATAATAATTATTATTATTATTATTATAATTTGTAATCTAGTATTCCTTTTTACTATATTATATTTTCAGTTACACTATTTGATTTCATTTTTCGTCTAAGTAAAGAAAACATGCAAAATGAAACTGGTCATTTTTTAATGTATATCCATGGAAAAAATAAAAAAATCCTTTTCGAGAACGTAATTGTTTAAAAATGGCCGCATAGATTTCACGTAAAATTACGTGAAATCTACTCATAGATGGGACACCTCATTCTAAGCGTGAAAAATTCATTGATGCAGTTAACAGGAAACTTAGAGGACATGACATGATGAGTACATTTTACCTACATTTAGAGTACTGCTCATTTTACATTATTTTATATACATTCAGATTATTAACACTTCTGGGACTTTGTCATCAATGGTTAAACGCATCTCCTACTCCTTGGAAATTGCTTGCTCGGAATCGAAGATAAACAATATTTGCAAAGCAGAAGTAGCGCAAGCACCGTCATTGCATTCTTATCTCAAATACGTGTTTTGGGACCTCTCTTCCCTTGGTATATGTCTCTTATAGATATAAAATATATGCACATATCCAAAATCAATGTAGGACAATATATATTCAAAATAAAGAACATTTGTAAAATGTTTTCAACTGATTTATTTCTTGATTGGGGAATTGTCCTATATAAACAGTATTTATTTTGTAATAAAACTACTTAAGTGTCATTAAAACTCAATCCGCCTCACTACATTCTCGTCACTGGCCACATAGCTTGGTCAAATTCATTGGCTGCAAGGAGGAGAACTCAGCAGTCGACTGCTCTGATCGGTAGTATTGTGTGGTTTCTCTGATCACCATCATCCCAAAGCCGGAGCAGCATCATAACAAACGGCCAAGGACCGCGCGCGATCGTTCATTCCTCTTCCTTGACCTATCCTCACCACTTACATACACACACGCTTGCATGCACTTCACTATACACATGTCGGGAAATCAGTCGGGACCTTCGAGCTTGTGCCGACTGGGGCGCACCCCCCTTATGGTTGGAGATACCACGTTGGGAAAATCCTCGCCAGCTGACCAGGAGGTCGGCATCGGATCTTACCATCCAGGGGGAGATGAATCACCGCAACCTTCCGATACACTTACGAGACAAATGGCCCTAGGAATCGACGCGCCTGAAAAACACTAACCAATTTGTTATTAAAAGTGAATAATTCTGAAGTTCTGAATGTGTCTAACTGCATATTGGGATCTACAGTAACCAATTATTGTTATCAGTCGCATGATTTATGATCCAGGTAAAGATTTTTGGCCAGATTCTCTTGATGTATTGAGCAAATTCTATGAAGATCTCTTGCTTTTCTCTGGACAATAAGATGCTTCGCTCCGTCCCCATATTTTTACTGTTAAATACGTTTAATAAATTTAAAAAAATACATCGGTCATTTATCGTATGATTTTCTTTGCAGTGGACACCACCAACAACTTCCTGAATGAGGAGTGGCGCGAAGTGTTCGATTCGCTGCGGCCGTCTTTCGCCAAGGCCATCTCGGAGGTGATCACCGACATCCTCAACGGCATCTTCAGACAAGTGCCCTTCAAGGACGCCTTTTTGGACGTGGACGCGGTGTAAGCGAGGCGGTTGACTGCGAGAGGGGGCTCTTTAATGAGTGTCTGAGGCCTCCGACGTCATGAGCTGAGACATCTCCGAGGAGCCATGAGGCCTGCAGCGGACTCGGCGCTAATAGAAATATTTCCAGACACCGAATAATGTAGTCACAGCAACTCACCGTCTTCTCTGGAAGAAACTAAATCTGAAACTAGGACTTCAAATTATTGCACGTTTACCCACTTTTGTCGTCAGTGTACTGCAGATAACCTAACCTCATGAAATTCTTTATTACAGTTTGACCCCTGGATGAAATCAATGCGCCTGGTATCAGTAACACTCAATGTGTAGAAAGAACTGCTCAAGAATACTGCAGATTAGTTCCATAATCGTCTTTTATTTTATTGCTTTGTTTTCACTTTTCCTAACTGAGATTTTGTCCAGCGGAAGAATTGAGTACACATGTATTTGAACTGAAAGACGAACTATTTTCTAAAATATTGATCACAACTAGTGAATGTTTTAGAAGACGTTAATTTATTGTCTTTAAAAAGTAATTTTTAGACATTTCAGAAGTTGAACGCCTGTGTTTATGAAACTTTTCAGCATTATAAGAAGTCAATGTCATTAAAACAAGTTAATTTCATGTATTCATAATGTGTATTCTGGTTCCTGAAAGTTTTCGTTATTATTGAGTACATACCAAAGCAAATTAATATCAAATACTCAATACCCCGAACACAATACAATATCAAAACAAGTTTCTTTCGTTTATTCATAATATGAATATTTTTTCTAAGAGCTTTCAGTATTATTTAGTATTTACCAACGCTATTAACATAAAATACTCAATACCTCTTTGCAGTTACGCACTATAAAATCTGCTATAATTTTCATGATGGAAAATTTTACATTGAAATGAACAAATTTTACATTGAAATGGAAGTTCAACAAATTATTTGTATTAAAATCCGATCGCATAATATCAGAGACTTGATACGAAGGACTGCAACGGGGTTCTGGGAATTTTTAATTAAAAAAATTAAATCTATTAGGAAAAATAATTCCCTGAGTTCACCACTTCGTCATCTACAGATAATTTATTATGTCCACGGTATAGCAACAAATCACAGTTATTCCTATTGCTTCAACAAATCACAATTATTCTTATTGCTTGTCCAACAAAATCTGCATTAGTAAATTAAAATAAAAATTCCATGATGCAGCCTTGCATCAAATTTACAGAATTTCGTCTTATAAAATCACAACACATCAAGACAATATTACAAACACTTAGGTAGCGACGAAAGTATGTTTAATAATTTGCGTTGATAAATAAATTCATGAATTTATATTAATAATCATGTACTAAATTTATTGCAATTTTATAATTTTTTTAATAAAAATACTGACTCGCCATGAATTTCCTTGATTTTGTTTACCTCAATGAACGAATCTTTTAATTATTCCAGCTCCTACTCAAAAATAACCAGGAAATATGTTACAAAGACTCAATATTTTTTATGACGATGAAAATAAATAATTGTCGTGTTTTATCAATATTTAGATTAGATTACATTTACTTAGGCAAAAAACAATAAAAACTGTATCGACGTATGGCGGAGACGATAATCCGCGCACGTTTTAATGAGTTCCAGAATACTTTTCCATCATTTTAACTATAAATAGTTGAATATATATATATATATATATATATATATGAATATATATATATATATATATATATATATATATATATATATATGAATATATATATATATATATATATATATATATATATATATATAATCATGAAATATGAAAAATAAAATTGAAAAAAAGCGCGAGAATAGCGATATTTGAAAAACCAGACTTTTTTTGTTATAGAAAGCTTATTTGCTATAAACGAACTGCAGATATCATTTTCTGTATTGCTAACAAAATAGTAACTCGCTCTTACCACTAAAAGCAAAAGGAGAGTTCAAGAAAACGTATGCATAGTGACGCCACATTTACGCCCAGAAGCAAAACAAGGGGCCATATCAGCATTTGCTCAATGGATCTGGGAAACTGGACAAAAGCCTGATCGAGAGGGGGGCCATTGACCTGGAAACGGAAGTACATTATTTATTACAAGCCTATTAAGTCTTTTTAAACAAATATGAAATACAAATGTAAACTAATTCATTATATATCACTTTTTTTTAAATAAATATAATTTTTCTTTTTTGATGATCAGTATACTCTAATTGTATAGAAATAGTTATGCAACAGAAAATATTTTACCTTTAACTTAAATTTGTGTACCGACTTCAATTGTTAATCTCATCTGGAAATGCGTTGTAAAGTAACGTACATGTATTGTATGTGGATTTCTGGTAGTTAGCTGTTGATACTCATACTTGATGAATGTAATTTCTACGTGTGTTGTAATATTAAATATTAGGATTGCATGAAAATATGTTCCTACCGTTAAGTAAGTCAGTTTTGACAAATATTGCAGATTCGTAAATAAATATGCAAGGCAGTGGTAAGATTCCAAGCTCAATAAAGAGAGGCTTGTAAGGGTAACGCGGATGGCATTTTTTCATTATTCGAATAATTTTCTTTTGCAATCTAAGGGTCTGGGTACTACATGATGAGTTTCTCCAGAATATTATGCCATATCTCACGCGGTCATGCACATTTGCAAACTACACGCAACAAGCCGCAGGATGGCTGACAGAATTTGAAAAAATTCTGAATGCGTAACATAATGAACTTAATTTAGTGTTTAATTCTGTTATATATACATTCCATTTGAGGTTTGACTTAATTGAGAGACCTAGAAATTTTGTTACCTTAACATCAGTTAATTGCATATTGTTAATTTTCAATGGAACTTACGATTGCTGATTTGCAATGCAAAATGCATTGAAATGTTTTATTTGCAATGCAAACTTATTTTATTGCAATTTTATATTTAACCTAAACAGAAAGCAAGCATATATGGACGTATTCGTAAATTCAAATTGGAACAATGTGAAATAATACAATTAGAGGTACAAGAGAATGACACACGTTCTCGCACTATTTGTTTTCTAATTACTTAAGTTTCGGCTAGTTTTTCCCTAATGGTCCACCCTGTTCCCAGCTGTTATCTGCCGGCGCCTAAAATACATTTAAAGTTTTTTTTAAAAACAACTCTTAGTTCAAAAACACTATTTTTAAGGAGAGTAAAAAATTTCCATGAGGAAATTGGTAGCCATTGAAGCATGAACATTTGTGTACTTTCTCAAGCTATTTTAAATACTAGTCTACGCTTGACTGCAGTTCAAGCTTGAACTGTATTGTGGAAATTATTGGATAACGTGGAGTGTGTATGGACTTTTGTGGTTATTTAAAAAATTGATAAATTTGCATATCATAATTATTTATTTGGTCAGTTTGTATTACAATATTTGAAGGAATAATGCAATGAAGTAAACGCACATCACCAATGTGGAATATTATTGACCAACTTATTGTTCTTCATCACTGCTGTTATCATTATCAGTGTTTTAGTTGGTCACATTAGTATCTGCCACTGACGACAGATTCAGATACAAATCTCTGTTGGCAGGTAACTGTAAAACGTAACCTGTCTGCTAATATTAAAACTTCTGAAGATTCCTTTGTGATTGAAATGTGCTTCTCCTTTAACTCCTTACTTTCTTTCCTCTCTTTCTTTGGTTTACGTCTCTTCCACTCTGTTCCTTCTACATCTGACGTAGAATCCACTTCTTACCTGTTAATTTCTCCATTGCTTGCTCAGATTCAGAACAAAAATGACGTATATGCCACAAGAATAGGTTATACCAAACTTCCATAACACAATGACCAAACTTCCATAACAAAAATACTGGTTATGCAGAATAATCACATTCAAAAACTAACACTATCTCCCATTACAGATTGAGATAAGTTATGCTTGAGAAATAATCATGGAGAAAACTTACATTTAAAGAACTGTGGGTTTTTTACCATAGAAGTCTCTGGACTGTGATTCTTTTATAGCAATCACTTGAACTTTCGTAGCTAATAACTACGGATTGGGACTGCTTTTATCCACATCACAGTCAGCAAATGGCGGCTATGAAAAAGCTCTAGCAACAGTTCTAATATCTCAAAATTTCAGGTTTTAGACTAAGGTTTTTTTAAAACCCTTCAATTTTTTACATTTTCTCACTTTTTGATCCCGTAATAGTAAATCTGAAATCTGACTTCAATAACTTTGTAGAAGAAGAAAGCAAATTATCATCGAACAATTTGGAGCCGTTATTGAAAGAATGTCCTTTAGCGTTTATGAAAATGAAGGTTTTTGAACTCATTTTTACAGAAAACTTTTGGGTTTTCAAGAACTTCATCATATCATTTAAAGCATTTGTGTTCACAAATGAAATAATTTTTAAAAATGCCAGTAATATACAAATTAATGACGTGAGAGATATTAAAAAAATACATTTGTGCCGTTTAAACAAATCAATAATACATCGAAATGAGTTTATATTAGGTTATTTAGTTCATTTAGCGCTACCCGTTCTGTTGGAATAACCAGCAGCATAAATGTATCATCATTTCGTTCATATTTCGCAAGCTGACACGCTTTGAGCGATGCCGCACCCCGCCCCGCCTCTCCCCGCCCCGCCCCGACACCCATTGTCTCGGTTGTCGGTACTAGGGCTGGGCTAGCACCATTCTCTCGCCTGCTGACTGAAAAGAGCCTAGCGTCACCGCCACCATCAATGGCTAACGTGGACGGACAGGTAGACGATTAGAAAAAAAATTGCATTTTCGCTTTTAGGTGACCCAAAACGTGTCTCCTTCGAAATCTCGGATTCGATTTTCCGCAGCATTACATAACTTTCCTTACTTTACATATATTACTCCGTATCTACAGACGTATACGAGATAGTAACTTGAGGTGCTACAGAATGGCATCGACTTTCTCATGCTATTTTTATAATGTCTTTGGTCTGAGCTAGCTTTTCGGTCTTTCCCCATTGTCTTGCCAGCTGCCATCTATTGCCGCGCAAAGTAAATTTAAAAATAATTCTGAATTTTTCGGTATCCTAATGGTAGGACCATGTGTTCTAAGTGCACAGACAATTGTCATTACCATCCTAATGAGTTTCATTTCTGTGACCTTATTAGTTACGAGACTTCCCACATTTACTTTGATTAATATCAATGAAATGAATGTGTTTAAAATTGTCCTTAAGTGTATTCATGTTACGAGTTTCATCACACACTATGTGTTATTAGTTAGACATTTCGTCACTTCTTGGGGAGAGGTGGAATTAAAGTTCTTTTGCCGTACTTTCGTAACTGTGGCAATCTATTTATCGTGCAAAAAAGTATTTTTATACTGGCAAAAATGGCTTTTCTATACGACGAGGCCACGTTTTTCAGATGTTTTAATAAACGCTTAAATTCACGCTGGAGTTCTAGTACAATACGAAGTAAAATGAAAGAAATACCTCTTTCCTAAGATTTTCAGTAACTATTAATTTTAACTTGTCAAGAAACATTCAAGCAAAAACATTTTTGGATAGTCATTAAAACGAATAAAATCGAGCTGCACCTTGATTTGAGTGTAGCCTGCGACATTTGACAAAATCTGTAATATCACACATTCAACCAAAACGTTTTGAATTCCCCTTGCCGAAATGTGTCTCTGGACCCGTCCCTGATTCATGTGGCGAACGAAAATACAGCCCAAGCATGCAGTCAACACCAACAAGTTGATTACATGGTCTTCACTTGCTAGTTACTTACATTGTATAGTATTTATGACATTGTACCTTAAGAGAGATGTTCAAAACGACCTTTTGTTTGAATGTATTGGGCCCGCCTTAACATGATACACTTAGCGCTCTGTGTTATAAATAATAAATATTTAATTCCGAATGTTCTTCAAGATTTGTAATATTATTGGATTAACTGGCTTATTATCTTT
This sequence comes from Gryllus longicercus, assembly GCA_038098605.1. Classification (NCBI taxonomy): domain Eukaryota; kingdom Metazoa; phylum Arthropoda; class Insecta; order Orthoptera; family Gryllidae; genus Gryllus; species Gryllus longicercus. The sequence goes on along the minus strand of JAZDUA010000165.1, from coordinate 928,207 downwards.
CTTTCACGTCGGCCCATAGACGCTCGTGGTTAAGTCTGGTAATTGCGTTCGCCACAGTCCTTTCTTCTATGAATCTTTCATGAATTCGTGAAGCATGAAGTGTGATAAATTTCCCCACCAGAAAAAATATTGCCGGGCCGAGGTAACGAAAAAAATGAATAAATCCAGTTGCCAAATTTAGAAACAAATCCTCTAACACGTGGTGTCGTCAGAATCCATGATTAGTAGGTCCTTGATTCTAAAAATTCGATCAGCGCGCGTCTGTCTAATAAGGATCGGTCTTTGAGAAAACGTTCTTTTTTTAAATTGCGTTAATTTCAGGCCCAAACTACGCGAAAACTACTAGACAGAAAAACTGTATTTGATATTTTTTAAAGAGCTTATTGTTTGAAACAGACTTTCTCTAAAGCAAAAATATTTATCTTCAATATTCTAGTTTTGAAATGTTACCGTTTTGCAATTTTCGAAAATACGGAGAGTGGAACTAGCATCATTTTTTACCATCTCTTGCAACATACGAGGAAAAAATTTAAAGAAAAAAATTGGTGCTGTTCCAGAGAACAAAATTAAAAAATAAATATTGCCTATATTTCGCGCAAATTACACCAAAACTACTCATATTTTCAAAAAATTGTACGTGACGTTAGTTGAAGATCTGCCTTTAAAGAGCAAATTTCATTAAGGAATTTTTTTTATCTTCAAAATTAAAGTTGTGAAAAATCTAAGATTTCAACGAACATGAGACCTGCACCATTTTCTTAAGCGTCCTTTATGCAATCCGAGATCAAAGTTTAATAAAAGAAATTGATGCTATTTAAAAAAAATTGAAAATGGTTTTGAGGCTTCACATAAAGTACTCTCAAAAATCAAATATTAGATCGAAACTTCCAAGCAGTGAACTCATTCAGATCAATCAGGAAATATCCATTTTGGAGAAATTCAGCGAGTGTTGACCATAGGCGGAAAGGCGTTTTGCCGTCAATCGACTTTTCGCTTACCTACACAACATGAATTCTGGCTACATAAAGTGTCAGAGAAAGTAATTTACTATATACAGCACTACAATTTATACACTTGTTCATTACTAGGTAATAAGACAATTTTCTGCTGAAAATTTGCCGTTTTCAAGGATTACGATTACATAACTTCCTCTTCTTAAGAGGAAGTGCGAGAACGTGAAAATGAAAAAATCTTAAAAATTTCATTGAAATCTCTACATTTTGAAATTGAGACAGTTCAAATTTATTTCCAAATCTTTTGTACACCACCAATATTCAAATTAATGATGCCTTTCTTACTTGGTGAGGCTCAGTCCGTCAGACTTCCTATTCAGCCCGATACGCACTCATTTCTCTCCGCTCCCGTCGCCTATATGAAAACCAGAGATTTCTTTCTCATTATAATTAATCCCTCAACTTTAGACCTTCAAATTATGCCTCGCTCTTTTACAAAAAAGTAGTTGTTGTGTAACACTAAGACGAGGAAAGCCGCGCGTCCACACTTGCGTTTAGCGCGCGTGCTGGCACAGCGGGCCCGCACCAAAATATCGGGCGTGGGTCCCACGGCCACAACCAGCGCGAGGAGCGCTAGGCCGCACGCACCCCGCCCACCGCGAGGCCCGGCCCCGCTGGGAACTCTCGCACACCCAAAGACGTCACTCGTACACGTTTTCCTTCTTTCCCGAAAAGCACAACAAAGAGTAGCAGAGCGGCTTTTCAACTGTTCGATGCCATGGACACACTACATTATAATTACTTGGCTCGTATTTTCGCGCCAAGTTACGCGAAAATTATTCAAATTATCGAAAAATCGTTCATGAACTTATTTTAAAAATCTATCTTTAAGAAACAGATTTCTTAAGGCAAAAATTCTCTATCATCGTAATTGTAGTAGTATGAAGACTCCGAAAAAATGTGTACTTTAGCAATTTAAAAAAAAAGGTTTCAACGGCTATGAGATTTGCACTGTTCTTTTAAACTGCTTTCACACTATCCAACAACAAAATTTAAGAGATGGCGCCACTCTGAAATTTTGGAAAATATCCCAAGAGCTTCATGTAAAGTACTCCAGAAATTAAAATATCAGTTTCAATTTAAAGAGGGCGCACTCGGCTAGTCGGACAGACGGACAGACGGACAGACGGACTAACGGACAGACGGACAAACGGACAAACGGACAGACGGTCTAACGGACAGACGGACTAACGAACAGACGGACTAACGGACAGACGGACTAACGGACAGACGGACTAACGGACAGACGGACTAACGGACAGACGGACTAACGGACAGACGGACTAACGGACAGACGGACTAACGGACAGACGGACTAACGGACAGACGGACTAACGGACAGACGGGCGTTTTCAGCAATTCTATTTTCCGGTATCAAGGACCCACAAAATGTAGATTCCGGCTATACCATGTGTTAGCGGATTCTTTTCTAAACGTAGCAACTGTATTTATCAACTTTTTCATTGCCAGGGCGATGTAATAAGAGGTTTTTTGTCGAGGATTTGCATTTTTTTGTGCAGTATTATTTAACTTTCTCTCTACTCCGTAGCAAGAAAGTTATTAGCACAGTTAGTATGAACATAAAATGTGGACCTGCGCATTTTGTTGGTGGATGTATTTTATGTTAAATTAGAAATTGCTAGAATTTGCTCATTGAACTAACTTCACTTTCGAAAGAATGTGTTAACAATTGTAAGGGTGAAAAACAGAACGGAATAAGAGACATTTTATAAATTCTGAGAAATCTGTTTTAACTCAATACCGCTGTAAAATCATGGTGTTTTGTGTCATCATTAAAACCGCGGCATTTTAAGTGTTCACTAAAACCACGAAATTACATTGGCACTGAAATTCAGTTTATTATAAACAAGTGTTTCTCATAATTTATAAAATGTCACTTATACCCTTCTGGTTTTCACCCATTCAGTTATGAAGAGCGGGAAGCTTCCTGTGACTGCTTGGCTTTCAGACATTTACTCTTTTTCTGATATTTTTCCCAATTCCTGGAGCTTTTTACAGCTTCAGTGCAGTTTAACTATCCGCGCCGGATTCCCACTATGTCCCTCATGGTAACGCGTATTAACCTTTCACCCTAGATACACTTGCGGACTTCTCGGTCTGTGGTCAGCAGACCCTGATTGGTCGATGCACTCTCTCCGCATTGGCCGACCATCCGGCCAACTGGCACACGGGTAGAGAAGAACCCTATTTTAACTCGTGCGTAGTACATCTCCGCGCATTACGCCCTGAGGAAGGTCGCATAATGGCGACCGAAACGTCGGCACCTTTGTCATGGACGCGGCGTCACCCGGACAGCCAAGTAAATACTGACTCCGGCCGGGGAAGCATTGTTTAGAGACCTTCAATGTAGTCTACATTCTTTTCAATTACCCAGTCGCAACGACTGGGAAGCTTTAGAACTCCAATAAATATTCTTTATTTGTTCATCAGACGAATGGTTCGGTTACCGGCTGCAGAAAGCTCATCAAGGGATAAAAACGACGTCCTCGCAGAGGTTTTTTCAAATTTAGAAAGTAGTTATGGTCTGTTAGACCCATGTCTGGCATGTTGAAACACTTCCCAACCACATTCATGGATCTTCTCTGTCCCGACTTTGGCCGTGTATGGGAGAGCGTTATCGGAGAGAATGAGTGACCCAGAGTAGTCGAGCAACAGAGAGTATATTGTTCATTACGAGTCTGCGTCATAGACAGCCATATGCTGTGTTCCTAGTCTAGACATTGATAGGATCTGTTATACTTCGCTTGGATTTTTTCAGATAGTTGTATTGTTTTGCATTGGTAAGTAAGAGATAATCATACGTTTGATGCATTCACTGCTCATGGAGTTTCCAGGATAGTGGCATGCTACCTACTGTCTTGTTGGCGCCATGTCAGCTCGAAAGACAACCCAGCCGATCTGTTGACTCGGGGAATATCCTCTCAAGTGCTGTAACGCAGTTCACTCTGGTTTTAGGGCTCGCAGTGGTTGCAAGAACCCGTCTCGCAGTGGGCCAAGCAATTTGTTTACATTGACGTGTCAGAAAATTGTAACGTAGACACTCAGTGTTGATTTTTTTACTACTCCTCAACTAGCTCTTCCTTCTTTCAGTATTGTTGAGTTGCTGAATCCCTTTATTCAATTTCTTCTTAGCAGGCACTCAAAGAACCACAAATTAATACGAGCATCAGTACTCTGTTTAGTGTTTATAAACAAAGTGCGAGATGAAATTGCTGCTCGCGTTGCCCCTGCCTCTCCTTCATGAACGAGGAGGGGTTTGTTATACCTCCTTGAACTACGTGAGGCTACAGCTGTGTTAGTAAGGCTCTTTCAACAAGGTGTGTACCCTATTGAATATAAAACTCTTAAAAAAGAAGGCATTACCTGCTAAATCATCTCCACTTAGTTTGAATCCCTGTGTAAGCCCAGAAGGTTCTTGCATGTGAGTGGCTGTTTAAAGCATTCTTATGTTGAAAATATGAATCCGATTTCCTACCCTTTTTCGGAAAGGATACACCTTGCATTTTTACATGTCGGGCTTTTCCTGATGTTGGGAAATGTACTCCCGCAATTCTGGGCTCCTTCCTTATGACGTGCAGCCAAAAAAAGTAATTAAAGCTTGCATGACTTGTAAAAGATGGCAAGCCGCTCCTATTGAACAGATCATGGGTTTGTTACCTCCAAGACGTGTTAACCTCTATCGGTCATGGACTCATACTTCTTTGGATTATTGCGCATCTATTTGGAAAGGGCCTGCACTCACTCAATCTAAAGTCTCTCAGAAATCTTGAATTGCTATTTTGTAAGGAATAGTACGAAAGCGGCACATTTAGAAAATATGGAAAACCAATCTGCTTCCCTATTTATTGCTGCCTTTGAACGATTTGGGTCTCGGAGAGGTTACCCTGTTCAAATGTATTCAGATAATGCTTGTACCTTCAACAAGACTAGTCGCATCATTGCGGAGGCAAATCGCATTGTTCTTCCTCATCAGGATTTGGAAGTAGTTACGAAATTCTTGGCAGCCCAAGGTACCCCGTGGTACTTTTGTCCCAATTACTCTCCATATCGGAACTCACTAGCGGAAGCATGTGTAAAACGTCTTAAATTCCATTTGCGTCGTGCCTTAGGACGCCAGATTGTGCCATTGTTTACATTGTGGTGCATCGTTTTCACGTTTAACACATTTAAAGGATGCAATTTAAATTGAAATAACATAAATATAATAAATAATAGTAATAAAATCAAATATGAAATAATATACTACTTACGTAACATCCAAATGCGTAAATTGGGAGCAGGTGACTGGAAGGTTAGCAGTATTTATTTCATATTTATTTAAAATAGGTATTAAATAATTTTTAAAATATTAATTTTTAAACGTATTACAAAAGTTACAATGTAAGAAACGAACAAAGAAATATGAAATACTATAGTCATTCCAACTTAGCATCAGACTGCCTCAAAACACGTACAATTACGATCAAGAAGCGCAGTATTTTTAGAGCGGGCTACTAACTTTGACGCCCAATTACTCCAAAAATACTCATAGTTTCGAAACATTCTACCTGACTTTATTTAGAAATCTGTTTTTAATGAACACATTTCACTAAGAAAAAAGTATCATTATAGTAGTTGTAAGAAGACGCCGAAAAAACTTGAATATAATCAATTGTCGAAAAATCGGGGTTTTCAATCAATATGAGTCCTGCACCATTTTTTTAAATGTCTTTACGACTATCTATCAACAAAATTTCATCAAAAACGATGGAGCTGTTTTTGAGAAAAAAAACGTTTAAACAAAAATTGAAAATTGACTATATTTCACGCAACATTACGCGAAAAATACACAAATTTTCGAAACATGGTACATGTTTTTAGTTGAAAGTCAATCTTTAAGGAACAGATATTATTTAGGGGAAAATCTATTTTTCATGTTTGAATAGTAGGAAGAGTCCTAAAATATTTAGAATTTTTTCAAATTTCCAAAAATCAGAGTTTTTAACGAGCATGAGACTTGCTTCTCTTAACGTCCTTCAGAATATCCAACAACGAAATTTTGTCAAAATGGATGGCAATTTTTTTGGAAAATTTTGAAAATGTCACAGCGGCTGCACGTAAAGCACCCCACAAAATTAAAATATAGGTGTCAAATTCAAGGAGCCTTGACATCATCTAGATCGATTGGGCAATATCACTATTGGAGAAAATCGGCTGAACGGTTTCGCTGCTAGCGTTGTTCACAGACAGACAGAAGTTTCGCCTTCAATCGATTTTTCGGTATCAAGAACCCATACAAATGAGATTCTGGCTACAACATGTGTTAGAGGATTTTTTTCTATTTTGAGCATATGTATTTATCCACTTTTTCATTACCATGGCCCTGTAATAAGAGTTTTTCTGCCGAAAATTTGCCGAAAATTCGCCGAAAATTCGCGCAGTATTACTTAACTTTCTGTTCTTAAGACGTTTCTTCTTATATTCGAGAAAGTAAAAATTTGATCAATTATTACCATACGCATCAAGGATATATTTCAAATGATGTTTCTCTACAATTTGCTTTTCCTTCTCTAATGCTTTTGAATAATTTCATACGGTGGTCACTAATATGTCGGTTATATCACGCCTCTCTGCGTTTCGTTTCAATTTAAATGGTACAAATGTCTGCGCGTCATTTTCAACAGTGTTTTTACATATTCGCCACATTTCTTCAAATCCCCTTCGTATTCTAAAAAAAAAAAATAACTCGTCATGCTGCTCCCCTAAGTAATTTTGAAGCCTTTATACATTCGCTTTCTTGTATTCGTTCTCTGTAAACCCGGTGATAATACTTTTCCTTGAAGTACTTAAGTCTAAGTCGACAAGAACTCCTTTATTGCCACTTATACGTTCTTTGCCGTCGCACGATAATAAGTCGTTCGGTCTAATGAGGCAAATATCCACAAGCGCGCCCTGTCGTGTCGGCAGGTTTATTAACTTCGCTTCTCCGTTGTACCAAATCAGTCTACTGAGTAGTGGCTGTACGTCTGCATCTCGTAGGAACCCTTTCGAATTTGTGTCTAGAAGATTTAAAATCCCGGCATAAACTACAGGATGGCTACTTATATTTTTTGATCTTTCATTTATGGCGCCTATGATTTCGTAATTATTGCTTGGCGGATGATGGCAAGCAATTATTTCTAAGATCTTTCCTGAACAGTAAATTTCTTATCCCATCATTTTAAACACATCATCACAATTTGATACATTTAATGCGTTTATCCCGCAAATGAAAACAGTCCGCAGTCTAGTTTCACCATCTCTTCCAAACGTAATATAATCAGACCGAAAAATTTCCGAATTCGCTACCGCATCGAAGAGCCAAAACTGTACTTATCACGATATCAGGATCACAAGCCTCAATTAAATTCCAAAATTCGGTTAACCTCTATTAGGTTGCAACCGGAGCCTACCCAAACATTTAATGGAAAGGAAAAACGGTTCTCATTACTTCATAATGAGAGGACCTTAATAGTGTAACACCCCCAGTCGTCTCGTGAGAGAACGCCCGGTAAGCGGCCCGGAAATAGCTCAGTCAGTGATGGAAGGAATCGTTAAACAGATACTGGTAACATGAAAGAAACACTTTGATCACTGGTAAAAATCACTTTTATTCCTGGGCAAAATAATTTAAAATGCCCCAGGGAAGTTACATTTGTAAATAGAATAAGAAATCTGAAAATTAGGTGGAAAGAAAAGAAGATGAAAAGTTAGTATTCAGAGTAAAGCTTAAAAATTAGGAAGACTTATAATTAACATTACAATGGCAAAATACAAAAGTTACAAATCGATGCGCCATAGCGCGGCGCCGCATTACAAAACTTTACACGGGACGAATGCCCATTGAAAAATACTGCCTGGAAAGGGTCTCTGCGCGCCTGGGGAGGGCGCGGCGCGGGCGAGGAAACGGCTGTCGTCCTTCGGAAGAATTCGGCGGAGGTCAATGGCCCCCGGGGCCAACAGCTGAGCGGTCGGGTCGTTGACGTCACCACAGGAGGGGCGGCGCGTGGCTGCGTTGACGGCGTCTGGCGTTGAACTGCGTCTGGGAGGACTGGCAGAACTGGTAGTAACTGGTAGTACTGGTAGTAACTGGTAGACTTGGAGCGGCCGGGCGATCTCAATCTCAGGAACGTAGTAATTAACTATGCGTACCTCTGATTCTCATTATAATAATTGTCGAACACAACTTCGGACAGTTTAGCAATCCTTCGGAGAAACGTTCGCCTCTCATCACGGCGAATTCCCACCCCAGAGAATTTTCTCTGTCTACTGCAGCCGGCTCAATGCTCAAAACTCGCAGCAAAATAACATAAGTCCCATATAGGCACATTCGCCCGAATAATTCCCACCCCAGATAAGTTTTTCTCCCAACTGCCCTCAGCCTAGAACTCAGGCTCCTTCCGACGAATAATTATAAGCTTTTTCAGAGGCACACTGGTCTCTCTCCGACGAATAGTTACCCCCCAGAGAAGATTCTCTCCCGACTGCCCCCCCCCCGTCTAAAGATCTGGCCCCGTCTGATGCTCTGCACTTTCTGATATTCTGTCAGTCGAAATTGTATTAGGTCAACTTTTGCCCCCACCCAATTTTCTCGTATGTTCCAGCTCCTTATGATAGTTGCGTCGCTATTGGCCAAAAGAAATGGCGCATTACGTTATTTCAACCAATCGTGACAGGAGTAGTGAATGAAGTTTCGACTCTTTGCATCACTGTGAGCGTCCAGAATTTTCTTATTCCTTCTAGAACATGCTTGCACAAGACAGGCGTTGTCCGTGAAAGAATTTATCGCTCTGGGATTCCCGGGATGTCGATTTCAAGAGCGTTCTAGAAATTTCTGCAGCTGGTCATGCAAACACGTGCCTCTCAGTGAATCTTTCGACGACTGACCCTTTTAACGACCTTCTTAATGTGCCGGGGGCGCAAACGGGTGTCGCGATAAGCGAGGTTGCACGTGCAACGCCGTATGTTTATCCTCTCAGTAGGACTCAGGGTGGCCGAGTCTGTTTGTTTAATTTAATTTTCCTGGCATGAGGAAATCGGTATCGCTACAATAGGAACTGCTGCTATTGATAACCAGTGAGAGATTACAGCATTAAGCAATTCTCTGAGGGAAGAGGCACTGCCATTATAAAGAGTGGAAAAGGTAAGCATGAAGATGTTCATCTAAAATTTTAGATTTGTCATCATAGCGTACTTTCACTACGGTTCAAGTTTGTCAGATCGTTCCTTCGAAATAGCACGGAAATCAATTTCAGAGGCTCGTTCTCCAAACCACTCATTAAATGCACTAATTTTTGTGTCTCAGAAATCAGTCAATTGATTACTAAATGAGTGAAAAGTTCGCGAAATCGCTGCCAATTCTTATAAATTCCATCAAATTTCGGTACCTTAATACTTGGCAGAGAACCATGGAGACACAGCGCGGCAACCACCGGGTTCTTCTTGAAGGGCTCGTACTTTTCATGCAATAATTGCTGGGCCGCTAAATGCGCATGTCCTCATTCCGAGAAGCTATTCTCATGCGCGGTACCCAAAAAATCTGTAGTATTAGTAGCTTCTGATTTAATTGTTTTGACCTCGGACCACACCTGTGAAATTCTGTCACGAAGGCACACCAGATCTGACCTTGTGACTAATCGCAATGCTTTCAAATTCTCTATCCTCTGAATTTCCCATCTCGCAAGATGTCATCTCTGTGATAAATTGAGTTCAATTGTCCCTGAATCCTTACGGCATACTCTGACACGATCCATTGTTAAATAAGGTTACGTGCCCTTGCAATGAGGGACAGCAGTAATTCGGCCAATAGCGTTGCACTGCCACACTACCTTAAATAAAAATTCAAAGTCGAGCGGCGAATTTCATGTAAATGAACGCCTAATTATTCTTGGACAGACTCAAATGTATTCAACTTTGAGTCAACTACTCCTTTGCGTAACTAAAAATGAGCAACTAATAACATACCCTCTTACTGTAATGCAATACAAATTCGATGCCCTTCTTCGAGGTAAGGTGTAACAGGTCATTATCGAAGGTTATGACGGGGTGCAGGACATTGGATAAAATTAAAACGTGCTTTAATTGTTAACATACAAACCGCCTTTCAAATGCAAACAACACGAAACTACAACTTACCAAGAGCACTGCTATTCTAATGCAATTTTCAATTTGATCTGAAACGCTATGCACTTTCCAGTTTGCAGATCAACCTTGCCTGAGCCATGCAAACGCGCAGAATATTTGACGCAGTAGACAAAGTACACTACAAATCGCGGATTTCAAGGTACCATAAACTGTAAAGAAGAGGCTGAACTTGTAAAGGTTTCCAAATCAGTGATGAAAAAGGTAAACACAATAAAATTGGATCATTATTTCCAACGAGAACAAATGTCGCACATATTTTCTGAAGACATTCCATTGGCTTGCATAACGCCTTTCTCCATTTAACTCTTTGCTGCAAAAAATGGAGGTAGTTGCGTGACGAATACTTCTAAATGACGGCTAATTTATTGTTTAAATCAAGGAATTGCTGCGTAGGAGTTACCTGCTCAACAGGTGGGTTAAAATTCTGAGAAAAATTATTAAGGGCGTATCCATGCTCTAAGTGATTTGGGGTTAAAATAAAGTTTTTACCCTTCTCTCTTGAAGTTATTTCAAGCGGTCCTAGATTTAAACAAGCCTCAACTTTTACAAGTGGGTTGTTGTTACCCATTGTTTTACCGCCCACAGATAAGACGCGAATGACGGCTGCTTTTCATTAGCGGAAATAAAATGGAATACTTTTATATATTTGTAGAATATTACAATACTATAGTGCTTAATAATTACTATTATACATTTTTCGATAGATTTTTTCCAAGGCAATCAGTGTCGTATTATTTATTAACTTTTAAATATTTTACTTTCTAAAATGCTGCTTATTTTTCGCATCAAAGTTCTACGATTTCAAATAAGTTTAAAAAAATAATTTGGAAAGAAATTGAGGTATAAATAGTATTACATAACCATTACTAATGGCGAGAAAGTACGTGCTATTTTAGCGCCACTAGTTACAATGTATGTTCGTAGAAGGAAGGGAAACAAAGACAAAATACCATTGGTAATAATTCACCAATAACTGGCGACAGAGAATAAGCAAGCGCGTTTTTTTGCATATTTCACTTTGGTATTTATGCAGAAAACTAACTATACTCAGATACCAACATTGCCAGATAGAATTTTTTTCAGATGGAGTAAGTATTCTAAGTAGGAAAAAAATTAAAATAATAAAAAAAATATCGAAGCCCAAATTCTATGTTCACGAACATCATGAAAGTAGGTGCAGAGGCTTTCCTACCATTCTTATTAGGTTATTTAATGTAACTATTAATAACGCTTGTGACGTAAGATTGGAATTTAACTCTCGTAGTATATATTTTTCAAAACGTCGATAAAACAGTACCTAGTAACAACAGACCGATAATTCTTACATCAGTCATATGTAAACTAATGGAACAAGTAATTACTAACTACATCTGGAAAGAATGGGAGGGCAAGAAAAGGCTGCGTTAAGGTCAGCACGGTTTCAGAAACGATTTCTCTTGCGAAAGTCAGCTTGTCTCACTTTTTAGGATGTAGCCGAAGAAATGGATGAAGGTGGAATATTTGTCGTGATAGTAGTAGATTTTGCCAAATCTTTTTATCTAGTAAATAAATTAATATATTCGGGTATATGCACAAGGAAAGTGGCATGGAGAAACGAACTACTACGTGGCAGGCAACAGAAGGTTTGAATCGGAAAATATTTATCAACCTCCGCAAGTGTTAAGTCACTACGAGTGTCATTGGACCCGTGTTTCTCGCTTCAATGACTTTCCAAAAAAATTAAGCTTCATATGTGAGACGTGTTGCCGACGACTACCATTTATCGGATTATCAAATCAAAAGAGGACGGAGATATTCTGCAGCGAGGCAGACAAATCACACTCCTGGGCGGACACAAACGGCATGAAAATAAACAGTTCAAAGAGCAAAGCCTTCACATTTGGTAGGGGTCGCATTTATAGTAAAACTGTCTTCAAATTGAACAGCAATGTCGGTACCTAGAGTCACGTGTAGCAAATACCACTGGTCAACAGCATTATAGTAACAAATATGTCAATGGTGTTCTTAGCTGAGTCTTGAACACAACTTCGAATATGAAATCAGTTTTTACCAATCGGGCTCAGCTTTCTTGCGATGCGCCACTCCTTCTCAACGGAAATGCCTGAAAACGCTGCATATTGGTTACTTTTCTGCAGCTTTATTTAATTATTCTGCAGATGTAAATGTTCAGGAACAATCGAAATGTGTACAGAGAATTCCTTTCCATGGCTGAATGCAGAAAAGTTACCTCTAGGAAATGAAAAATGATTGGCAACATTTCTGGTTAAGAGGTTCAAGACACATGCCCTTCGCTGAGAAGGTTGGAATTTTCTTTCCATGATTTGAAGGGAACCAACGGATCACATCACAGTCTGATATTTCTGTCCGACACGAATAACTGGGATCACCTCAGAAACGAAGAAAACGGTACAATATATTTTTTACCATCTGCTATAAGTCCTGTATGTCACAGTGATTAATTGCCGGTACTATAGCCCGGTACCGAGAGAAAAGGTGACAGAGAGTGAACATGAAGGCTACATTCAGAAGGCTGAGATAACATCCATGCTAACCCAAAACTTCAAGCCTCCTGTGATTCCAATTAACCACATTTTTGTTCCAAGGGAATCTCTACTACCTTGTACGCAATTTAAATTTGTCGAAGTAACAGCTTGAGCTTTTATCATGAGCATTTTCGAAAAATTTGGCATTTTTTCTCGCAGCAATACATAACTTTCTCTCTTCTCAGAAGGGAGAAAGTAAAAATTTGGTGTCATTCTTTTTTAACTTTTGAAAACTCTCCAAGAGCTTCATTTACAGAACCCCCCAAATTAATAAATCGGTTTCAAATTCAAGAGGGCGCGACATCAGTCAGATTTGCGGCGGCGATGGTGTAACGGTTGGCGTACAGTACTGTTGTACCCAAGTTCGCGGGTCTAAACCCGATCGAAACCGTGGATTTTTCAGGGCGAAAAAATCCTTCGTACGCCTTTCTTCGGAGGGGAAGTAAAGCCGACTGTTCCATGTTAGTAGATTTACTTGCATGTAAAAGATCCTCAAGCCTAAATGACGTGTCTGAGCTAAATTGAAATCGCCTGTTTCTCGCCCCAATAATACCTCCTTTCTCTGCTAGTTGATGAAAGGAGCGTAGCGAAATTTGCGTGGTCAGACGGAAGAGCGGGCCTGATGGCCCGAGTCTCGCGACGTAAAATAAGGCAAATTCAATTGTCAGGGGATTATCAATTTCGGATCAAATCAATTGAACAGTGTAGGCGCCAGCGCTGATCACAGACGAACAGAGACGTTTTACCACCACAGGATTTTTCGGTATAAAGGACCCACAAAACATGGATTCTGGATACACCACCAGTTAGAGGAAGCAATTTACTAAATAAAATAACAGTATTTACCCAATTTTTGGATGCCAGAGCCCGGCAATAAGAGTTTTTCTGTCAAAATTTAGCTCTCTTTTTTTCTCGTAGCATTACAATCCTTCCTCTATATTGCGTAAGCAGAAGCCAGAATGTAAAATGCGGAATAAGTTGTGACTCTATGGTATGTACCAAGCGTTTACATGCCATTGAAAGCTTTTTCCAGTTTTTAGGGGATGCCGATTTCGCCAATCCGCGCCAGGAACCCACTACATCTCTCATGGGGACACCGTTTACCGTTTTACACTCAACACACTTGATGGCTCCTCGGTCTGCACACTCGCAAGGCAATCTGTGACAACACACATACATGAAAGACAAGGGAAAAAACAACCGTGGACACGGCGGGACTCGAAACAGTGACCCTTCCGATCGGGGCGGCGGCGACTCGGCACTCGCTGTAGCCACTTCGGCCATTTACGTTGGCACATCCGCTTCCAGATGTACTTGTGTGAATGTCATAACCGTCGTATGCTTCATAACCGTGGGGAATCATTCTGATGAATGTGTGAACGCATCTGAAGGAGGCTGAAGGAACAGTAGAAAAATGTGATTCGCATGATTATCATTAATACTGAACTATTTTCATTACTACAACATATTCAGAAATGTTTTATACTTCTGGGAAACATGAGCCTCTATCTTTAGAATAGGAATTTAATTAACGTTTTTCTATTAGGAAATTACGTAATGAGAATAAGTGAAAATGCATCGTAGCAGCCACTCTCTGCGATTCTTTGAAATTGTCTTAATTTATCGGTTTTCTTAATGTAGATCGGAAATATTATTTAAAAAATATTAAAGAACAGCAAAACTTCGCCCCAAATGGCAATTTTCTTTGAAAAATTTGGAGCCGATTTTAAGAAAATGGCTCTTAAGTTCTACAGTAAATTCGAATTTAGAAAATATATTTGCACCGCCACCGGTAAACGAACTACAAATTTGATTTTTCTGCATTGCTAACAAAATAGTAACTCATCTCCAGAGAAGAAGAATGAATATTTATTAAGAAATAAAGATACAAAAACTTAGAAATAAACTATGCTAACTCAAATCCGATAACTGATTACTCTCGTGTAACTACTTTACTCGGCTGTTGGTGAAACCGACCCTAAAGAGATTAAGAAACTACCTAGTACGAGAAAATCTGTGCCAGTTTAGATTTAGATTTATTTAGTCAAAAATAGTAAAAACTGTATGTGACTCATGGGGGAGAAGATTATCTGCGCACGTTTTCTTTAGTTCCAGAATCCCTTCCCGTTATTTTAACTATAAATAGTTGAAATAAGACTAAATATAAAATTTTTTTGGAATAGTGTGACTGTCGCATATAAAAATTCTGGGCCTGATTTTAAAGTAGTATGTGTTGTTGTGGCACCATTGGGTTTAATATTAGGAAAATCTATTTACTCTAAAAATACTGCCACTACCCTGCACTGTACCTGTATTAAACTAGGCCTGTTTTCTGGAGAAAACATTTGCCCATTGTTTTTACTCGTATCCAATATTTTATAGCTTGATGAAAATGTCAATAGCAGTCAAAAAACGTTTATTGATCCTAGCATTACCGAGAGGGGCGGTCACATATGAACCGACGATTCTTTTGTATAGGTGTCATTTTATAAGAAACTGAAAACAATAATGAATAAATTATCCGCTACACAGCTGTCTTGGCGCTCTCCCAATAGTCGGAGGTGAGGCCGAATTGAGAGCCATGGCTATGTCTTCGAATAAGAAATGCAGCTCAATGGCATTTCGGTAGCTTTCTACAAATTTAATATGCATAAATTGCATTTATTAATACGATACAATTCAGTTACAAGACAATGAAGTTGCGGACATCCACAAACATTTAAATGGGGAATGTAAGTTAATTTAAAAGAAAAGAATAGAAACATGAATGAAAACCTCCCAAAAATATTAATCTTTAAATCTCATTCAAGAAGGTTGTAAGTAACAGGTTGTCTTGGAAAATACAGAGATATTTTATATTAAAATATGTTACGTTATATTATGCGTTTGTAGTAAGTTTGTAGATTTTTTACATACAAATATAAAAGAAAAACATTTTTGTAGTACAAAATTAGTATCAAAATGTTACCTTTTCCCACACAATGAAAATAGTACACCGATAACAAAAAAGAGTTTATTCTATTAATTACAATAATTTTATGTAAAGTAGACTACAGTCCACTTCATCAGTCGTTTTAACCACGTATGCCTACGAGTATCCGTGATGTCTGGAACCAACTTGTTTTCTTTTTATAACATTTTTTACAATACCTTTTCATAACATATTTTTATAACATTATAATGCTCATCATCCTCTTCAGTTTACGGATTTAATGAACTAAATAATTCTATGGATCTCCACAAGCTATGTCAGGATCAAAATGTTGAGATATTTATCAAAAATTAATGGATTTTCTCTAACAATATTTATAATGGCAATAGTCCATCACAATGCTTTAGCGATTTGACATCAACATCTAGCATTCACAAATTCGAACACTTGCTTACAAATTTCATTGAAGATATAAAAGTCGCCAATTAGTTCAAAATATGGTGGCTCAGAAATTTAGCTTTTTGCATTATTTGCAAAAGGCAAATAATGGTGGATCAGAAATGTTTATCTTTGAATAAGAAGGCTGGCTGTTAATGGGTTGAACTTGGAATATCTTTTCACATACCATCAACACTTTCATAAAGTTTGCTAATAATTTAATTTCTTCACTTGTTTTTTGTCTTTTCAAAACTGAATACGTTTCGATCAGAGATCAGTAACTGTGATCCTGTAACTTAAGAACGGCAGAATTATAAAAACTTACATAACTTACATAACACTCATTAAATAAAAGAGAATTCCCTACTATACACCACTTTCCGCAATAGCAATGTTTTTTAATGCGATACCGATGACGATAAATATATTTCATAATTCAATAAATGTCTTAAATTGTCAAATTAATAACAATGACGCAATATTTACAATTATTTGTCATATAATATTATAGACATAATTCTTTCATGAATTCCATCTCGTAAAGGAATCCAAGGTAATTTCCTGGTAGACTCACCTGCTTAGAAATGAACTCCCTCTGCAAAAAAACTATTTCACATACAGACATCAAAAAACGAGCTCTAGAGACATAATGGGCTCCAATGGAACACTACGTAGTCACCAACCCCAAGTCAGAAGTATCTATAATAAAAACGCCTCTTCACTTCAAACAAGAAAAGAATAATCTATTTTCGCAAGACTTCGAATAGGACATAGCCGTTAGAACCACTCAGATCTCTTTAAGAAAGAATCTCCATTACCTTATGCATCATGCAACATCCCTTTAACAACTCCACATATTATTCCTTCATCTAATATAATTTCACATCTATTACATTGTCTAGTGTGATCAGACTTTCGTATGCAACATTTACTTTCAAATTGTTTTTCCAAATTATTTACTGAAACTTCTCACATGTCTTCAAATTTCTGAAGGATATAAAATTATATGATGCATTGGAAAGATTTGTACTATATACGGTCGCCAATGACCTTGTAGTTCATGCGGTTAAAAATAAAAGCTTATTAAAAACTATTTCACAATGTTTATGAAGTGCAAAGTGGCGCTATGGGTGTCCTCACCGTCAAAGAAACAATTATCTATCTAGTCGTGATTATATATATAATTGGTTGAAAATTATTTATGTTTTTATAATATACTTTTTGTTCAACATTTAATGCAATTTATTACTAGTGCTCCTTATACTTTGAGTTATATCACCATTCTTCGCGGTAGACAAGACCATTGAGTCAATTCACTAGACAACTGAATATTCAGAATGCAGTTTGGAAATTATTTTGTAGCATTTCGATTATTTTTATAATATAGATCAAAAAAATTACAATGTGATAAAGATTTTATTTGAAAATGTATTAGTCTCTATTATTAAATAGAAAATAGATGCAAGAATGTCGATATTTTTTTCAAAAACAGAGATAAACATTGTTTAATGATTTGTATTTGTAAGAATGGACTTCTATATTATTAGTTACATTAATTACTCATTTAAATCGCTTATTTCAGAAACCCGTCAAAAGCCAATTCCTCATTTCAAAGCGAGAAACAGTGTCCTAGTAATGTAGGTTTGGTTTTGCTGATTTCAAAATATTTTTAATATTAAAGATGTAGATAAATTAATATTTCTCATGTAAATACTTTTTTATTGATCACATTAATTTATTAAAAGTGTAAAATATTCCACGAGTTTCTACAATAAAAGATCAGACATAAATTCTTTTTATTTGTAATATCGATTATTATAAGGTGTTATTATTTGTAATGTAATCATGAGTCTTACTATTTATTATCCATAAGATTAGACGATATGATTTTAGAAGTTATGCAATTTTTGCCTCAAAAATCTTGAAAACTACAACTTTTTATTCGTCTTGACGAGCAGCATAGCCATAACCATCAACTTCGCCGTATCTGTTTCCCTAATGCAAAATGTCATAAAAGTGTTACTTTTCATAATTACCTTATTGGTGTCCGCTTTACTAAATCCTCTATCTTCTTCTTATTAATTGGTACCTACAACAAGAACTGCAGCTGGTTCGGATGGCCGAGATCGCTAAGACAATAGTGCCGTAGCGATCTCGGACCGAAGGATCGCGGCTTGGAGTCCCGCCTCGGGCATGGTTGTATTGTGTTCGTCCTTTCACACCCCTATCATCATACCGTGTCATCCTCGTAGTTGCTATACCGTTACATGCAATAGTGGTCGCTAATGACGAAGTAGTTGATGCGACCTTAAATAACAAAAACAAAACAAAACAAAACAAAAACTGGTGTAGAACAAACCTGTGTAATGGAATATTTTAAGATAACTACAATATTATTGAAGGGCTTTCTTACATTGAGAAAAACAAATGAATGCTTTATTTGTACGTACAATTTTAGATAGTAATGTATAAATAAGGTTAATGAACGTACCGTTCCTACGGAATAAGCCACCTCGGCAGGTAACTCTAGAACAGGATTCGTCTTCAGCAAAGTGAAAGTAGCCTTAGTGGATACATCAATGAACGGCCTAACTACTGGTTTACAGCGGGTTTCTTGATTCTATTTTTTCCTATGTTGGAACAGCTCTGTAGGCCCTCGTAGGTAATGACTGGTTGGTTAGCGTGCTCGTTTTCCACGGCGCAGCCTCGGGTTCGCTCCCGGCCGGGCCAAAACAATCACTGTATGCATTCCTTAGTAATGTCCTGGTATCTATTGAAGTGTCTTCGCGCTAACCCCACGAATCCCTTGTCCCATGGTCGAGAGGCTGGATCACCGCTGGTTGGCCAAGGCCCGCAGCGGGCTGTCGAGCCATAGGACAGGACAGATAATTACTTTTGTAATCATTTCTACCGTAATTATTACTACTATAACTATTAGTTTAATCATTAAACTAATTTAATTAGTTTAATAATTAACTATTCACGTGACTATCCGCGTTAATGTCCACATACATCACTACACTGGTAAAATGAAATTTCATTTTGGATTACAACAGAAACCCGTCGACGTCGCTAGGCGAGATTTTGTTCTTCACACGATGATTTTAGGTCTTTCAGACTATATTGCGGGAGTTGCAGATATATCATTTCTGCAATAAACGATGTTCTATTCTCGTGAAACAACGCTAACGCATTTTAATTCTTTTTTTTTTGGCGTTTGATAGGTTTATGAATTAAAGGGTTCAATTTATCACATTCATCAAAAAATCAAAATTTAAACTGTGAACCCCGAAGCTCCGTCCTTGCTTGAAAATGCACGAGACCTCTTCAACCTTGATACATCCAGGGTTCGAGAAGCGAGGATTCCACTCGGAAAGGGGATTAACGGTTTGATAGACTACTTGGTCCATTTTGATTGATGGATTGATTGATTGTTAGTGATTCCGGGCGCATCAACGGCTAAGGTCATTAGTCCTATACGTGTAGTGCATGTTTCTCTTCGGGAGGTGGCTGTGATCTTCCCCCGTTCGAAGGTGACATCCGGCGTCGACCTACCGTCGGCTAGAGGGGGTTTTCCCGACAAGGTATCTCCCACCAGCGGGGAGCCTCCTGGGAGGTTCTAAGCTCCCGACCGGCCTCCTGGAATGTGTGGTAGTGTAGTGCAGGTTCGTGTAAGTGTGTGAAAGTACGAGAAGACGGTAGAACGGGGAAGTAAAGATCGTGCGCGGTCCGTGGCCCGTTTATTAGGGTACTTCTCCGGCATTCGCCTGACCTTGACCGGAGAAACCACGGAAAACTGCCGATCCGAGCAGCTCGCCGCTAGAATTCTCCTCCAGATATTCGATCTACCTGACAAGCTACTGTCGAAAAGCCTGTCACCGTCATGACGCGAACCTCGGATCTCGCGGTCAAAGACCGCAGTAACATCAGTTGAAACCCTGAGCCACCTCTCCCGGTCTGTAGGGTTCGAGAGGCGACTGGACTGACTGACAGTTTGATAGGCTGAATAGGAACCATTTTGAGAATGGCAATCCTTGATTCCATGGGGGAGGCCATAGGTAGCTTTGGGGATCCGCCTAGAGCACTTTCTGAGCCGCCTGCGAACCACGATTAGGTCGCAGGTGGCCTTGGGAGCGCGCGGTGGAAGGCGTCAACGGCCGGGGTTCGGCCAGTGGTGTGGGAGGGGGGGGGGGAGGGGAGGGGGAGCTATAACAGTGAGGGGAGTCGGCGCGAGAGGCACTTCGTGAAGTAACATGTCGCGTTCCAGAGCCGCCTTCGCTTTGCTGCTCGCGGTGGGATCCACGTGGGCCGCCCTGCCGCTGCGTGAGTACTACGACTCCCGTACCATATCTGCTTGTTTGTATCAAATACCATACCTGGAGTTTTTTGAGCTCCAAGCTTTCCTTGCGGTTTCCTGGTTGTAAACGTGAATGTGTACGGCAACATACTGGGTGTAACTAATTGATTTTATATAAGAACACCTTTTATAAGTCATTTTCAAAGACATAATAAGTATAATTTATTCATATTAAGTATTTTGTAAAAAGAATAACTTCTATCATACGTAGCCTCCATTTCTAATTTAAAATGCTTGGGAAATACTTATAGCAAGAGTTTGTGGAAGTTTTTTCGAGATAAATCAAATATGAGACACTAATTGAAGGTATACGACACATTTTTGAAGTTCATGATAATATGTTTAAAATGAGAATGGAAAAGTTACAGACTATACCCAGAAACCGGTACCATGAAACGAAAAATATTAACTACTCTCTAATAAAATTTGGAAAATTTGTGAAAATGGTTTGATACCTGCTCAGTAAGTGTACAAAGGCACAACTAGACGACCGAAATTATCCTTCACAGGTACAGGAAAATATTAACAAACGAATGATTGTGGGGTCCAAAAGGACCTAGATACGATACGAGGATTAAGGGCGCGAATCTAGATATCCGTAGGCTACATTCCATCTATATTAACTAACACACAAGCTACTTCCATTATTACATTTGGTATACGCATTGTGATGCTGTTTTAACAAATTACGTTATTATGACGTTATATTTGTTCTTATTTTCTGTGGAGAGACATGACAGGTTAACATTAATAATTTCATCGGATAAACTCGATGTGGCGTAGTATATGTAGAGTCAATTCCGTCACTGTTCTAAAATACCAAACAGTGATGTTGCATTAGATAAAAGCGCAAAAACTGATGTGCGGTACACAGGTGATTCGATTCCGGCAGATCAGCCAGTACCAATCGCTTGTGTGTTTTCTCGGTAGTTACTTATGACACTTATTTACGTAAACAGTACAGAAAATGTGTATTTGGCATAAGAATGGAATGTTAACTAATGAAGCTAATGAAAGTAATGACGATAGGAGTCGAGTTTGGCGTTTTGAAGTGAGTACGCCAAAACACTTTCGTGCGAATTGCTTACATCATTTTCTTTCAGTGAAAATATATGAAAACGTGTACTTTTTGTATACAATTGGGATCTTTCCCAATACGCGAGGTGGAGCACGTGGATTCATGTCGCGTAGTGTTTTACTTTTGCAGAACCCAGTTGTTTTATGTGCCCTTGAATTCTTTGCGGTTCAAGTCTCACAAATTACTACATTCCAAACAAACAGAGGAGGTAAGTACTGGTTTCCGTCCATGAGCCTTGAAAAAACTCGTTCTTCCGAATTTTGAATTGCAGGACATGCTTACTGCGACTAGGCTAGGCGAGACTTCGCGTCGAGCACCGGCACAGGTCTAGAGCAGGGATTCCCAACTTTTTTTTTTGCCTTGACCCTATTTTAAAGAATTGCTTCAACAACCCCTTTACATTTTTCTCCACAACTTATTCCATTCATAATCATTGCACAAAGAAATGCACATAAATGACTTAAAGAAAACTCTTCCGCATAGCAATATTTTCATAAATATCTCGATTTACAATAATCGAAGAAGTTCTCTTCGGAATAGCCGAGTTTCTAACCTTCATTTTTCTGCATTGATTAAAAAATGAAACGGGCGAATTTGTAATTTATTATGAAATGTTTAATAAAAACAATAACTCGAAAAATATTGTACACTCCATTAATATCTTTTCAAAATCAATATCTTCATTATACCAATTAGTTTCGGGTGTATTTTATACCACTGACCATCAGTCAATCTTTTATATTCGTTGAGCCCACTCCAAAATTTCATCGACCCCTTAGGGGGTCTGTATTGGGAACCCATGGTCTAAAGAGGGGGCAAGACGCCAAACTTCAGATTCAGGGCCGTTGTTCCTGGGTCGAAATTATAAAGTTTAAAACTTTGCTCTTTTGCCGTTGTGTGAAATGTTTCTTCCTCATACCGTCACGAATTGAATATTATGCATTCCAGTGAGATATGCCGATAAAGCTTTCGTTAAAAGACTACTCTAAAGATCTGTACCTCTACCGGGGAATTTGTCTGCAAAATGTCTCAATGAGTTTTACACGTTGTACAATGTTGGATAATTTTCACTGGTGAAACGAATCATTCTCAATTGGAGTTTACTCTGTATATAGTACTCTAAAGAAGGATGACGAACTATTCCGTTTTATCGGAAACTGTGGACATTAAACCATGTAAGTCCCTTGCAATTACCACTCAGGGGTGCATCAAAGGGATTTAAGAACTAAAATAAACACATTCGTACGTGATACGAAAACCATGCTCAACTGGTACGTTTCCCCCATACGTGTTAAGTTTTATTGCTCTTTGACTACATAAATCAAATCAAATGATGGTATAATTGGATCATACGCATGCAACCCGCAATACAGAACACGCCGAAGCACACTCGGAAATAATGTGCCATAGAGTCTTAACACAGATTTTTGATAAAACTGTGTTACTCCTTTAGGACGGGGACCCTCTGAGGCACACAAGTTGGTTTCTATAGTGTTACGTAAAAATCAAACTTTTCTATTAATATTATTTATGGTTCCGTCACTCTGTAGCTCGGATTGCCAGAAATATTGAAAGCTTGGTTACAGTGTGAATCAATTTTAAAACAATTAGAAAGTTTAATTTTTTGGAGATTGCAACTTTTGGCAAAAATATTTATAAGCCTTCTATTTTATATTTTAGGTGTTTTCGCCGGGCACTGTAGCCATTCACTACTTCCCATTTCATCCGTCAGAAGAGGCACGGCACTATATGTCCATGTAACATTATTAGAAGTATTTAATAATTACTAGTAAAGCCACAATGTCACGAAATTTCACGCATTGTTTGTAACCGTTACGTAATATTGCCATATTCTTGAACATTCACATAAAGTGTAAACATTTTTAAGTTGAATGTCATGTAATTCAGTGCATTTAATTTCATCCCTTAAAAAAAGTTCTAAGATAGTAGTTGAAGGATTTTTGAGAAATCTCGTTTCTAAAATTATTATTATTTCTACTATTAAACTACTCATATTTTCAAAACATTTATGCATGATGTTATTTCAAGATATAATTTTGAAGCATAGATTTGACAAAGAAATAAAATTTCTATCTTTAATCTTGTAGGATTGAATTTTTTTTTGCAATTTTCGAAAATCCAAAGGTTAAACAAAGAACCTAAGCGTACATTGCTCCATATGAGAAAATATAAAGAAGGTTTGAGTCATTTTTGAAAAAAAGTCGTTTACCTTCATGTAAAGAAGCATTCTAAACAAACATCTCTTTCAAATCAAAGCCGCATGAGCCACATCGATCATGGTATATACATTTTGGTAATTATCGTTCGCAATGTTTATCTGCTGCTCGGACGGATAAACATTCTGCTGTAAAAAAATTTTTCGCTGACAAGGAAACGTAGATACTACATAGCTCATAGCGTGTTTTAGGGGAAGTAATTTATTAGACATTGGAACAAGAATTACCCACTTTTTGTGTTTCATTAACCTACAATATGACATTCTCTGCCGAATAATCGTCCTTTTATGCTACATTACATAACTTCGTAAGTAGTATTCGAGAATGATACAAGTGGTTCTACACATTTTGTCGTATTAGTCTCCTAATTTCTTTATTCTGGGTTAGCTTTACGGTTTGCCACACCCTCTTCCCAGAAGCTATATATCCGCGCTTAAAACATATTTTTTTAACCTTTTTTCCATTTTTTGGTTCCCTATTAGTGGAACTTAAATACGACTTTCAGAAAATTACAGAGTTATAACATGTCATATCTGATATTTTTTTGAAAAAAATGGAACTGTTATTGAGAAAGTGTGTTAGCGTTTCTGAAAAATGAGTAATTTCGAGCTCTTTTTAGAAAAAAAGTTTTGAGTTTTCGACAATCATCTTGACAAAATATTTGAAGCTCGTGTATTCACAAATACGATAACGTGTGAAAATGCCGATAATGTAAATGTTAAGGATGTAAGGGATATTTAAAAATTGTAATTTTGTAATTTTTGAAAAATCAAAATAAAATATAAAATTAACGTTTATGTAAGGTTTTTTATTATTTAGGGCATTTATCATTATCCGTGGGTTTTTCTAAATAAACGTTGAAGCATGTTCTGAGAAAATATCGTTTGAGCGATTCTGGTTAAGCACAACTTTAAGCTCATTTTCATACAAAACTATTGTTTTTTTTAGGAACTTAAAAAATCTTTTTAACCACAAATGGAGTAATGTTAAAATACCTTATTGTAAATAATGAAATTTGATTTTAAATAAAAACACATTTGGAAGGTTTGGAAAATTATAAGAATACATCGTAACGACGTTTTGTCAAGTTATTCAGAATATACGGCATTCTCTTGTGAAAAAGGATTGATAAAAACATTTGGAGCAATTTTTAACAAAAAATTCTACTTTTAAAATTGTCAATTGTTCTACTCTAAATTACCGAAAACTATAAATATTTTCAACACAATGTATGTACATGACATTAATGAAAGAACTATTTCTGAAAAACAAATTTCAATTGAAGAAAATATGTCTTTAGTAATATAGTTGCATGAGAGGATCCCAAAACGTTGTTACTTTTGCAATTATCAAAAATTCAGAGTTACCAGTGATAATCGGACCTATGTTATCTTTATAAATGTATTTTACCATATTGTGTACGCGCACGTTATTGTTTATTCTCATTTAAAGAAAAAAATTGAGCCACTTTCAAGAATATTTTGAGAATGTCCCAGGAACACGTAAAGCACTCTCAAAATAAGAAGAGTTCTTTTCAAAATCGCTTAGTTTCTAGTCAGGCCATATTAATCCGGGAATTCATTTATTTTCGCAAACAATTTAGGAATTATTTTGACGCTTATGTAGTTTACAGATAGACGTGTAGGCGTACGGGCTAACAGAAGTACAAAAGGACTAACTGACGTTTTGAAAACAAAGCACTTTTCGGTGTGAATCAACAAATATTATTTCGGGCCTTTAAAAAGAGTATTTCCGTTAACATTTCAAAATTGATTTTCAACAGTTTTAAATAACTTGCTATTTTTTTATTCTTTCCTATTAAAACAAGAATCAAGAATTGCGCAATGCTCGTATGGGGTCAGCTAGTACTATATGTATAGGATGTTTCGATATGCGGTACAGGTTTTTATTCAAGGTTGTGGAAGAAAGTGAAAAAGAAGTTAGACGAGTGTATTACGTAAAGTCGTCAAACACTAATCTGGCTTTGCAGTATTATGTAAAAACGTATGGGAGCCTGTAAACTCTCACTGTGCAATTAAGTTATTGAGTTTAATTAGTGAAGGACGGATTAATTGAAAGAGCTCTTTTTAAAGATGTGCATATGTATGTATTTTTTAATGTGCTTTGAAAATGCAGATTTATCTCAGAATATATGTTAATGTGTAGCGAATTCACACTCACACACACACACGCACCACAAAATCGCACAAGCGTTCACTGCCTTATCGCACGCTGCGCGACACCTAGGAACTTAATGAGAGCTCCAAGCTGGCGGAATCATCGCCCTCTCACTCTTCACAGCTCCCGCTGCCTCTGGGCGAGTGCCGCACCCTGCGCCTACCTGCCTACGCGCTCCGCGACCGACTCAGAGTCGGTGTTGCAAGGACTGAACGCACTCAATGGAATGGAAATTATCCATTATTCATTGTGTTTAACATATCTCGATGGCGTTTTTGAAATCCCCGAAATGGGGTAAACACAACACTTCAGAGAAACTTCTCCTGAAATTTAAAAGGCCTATATGTTATTCAAACGGTATTAATATGTTGGCATGTGTCATTTTTTCAAAAACAGACATAAATAAAAAATAAGCAAAACAGGCATGTATATTCAAGTTGTATATAATTTGTATGTGACAATGTTCGATTATCTTCAAACAAAAAAACTAACGTTTTTGCCTGTGGATATTGCCAAATTGCAATATCCAATAAAATGATATGTTATCAATGTATACCGATATTTTGGTATTTAGAAGAAAAAAACAGAATATGTCGTTGCCATTCTTATTTAATAATTCATATTTTAGATGAAACTCGCTTTTTACATATCGCAGGACATATAAGCCCTTAAAAAAACACGAAAATTAAATGTCATGTAGAGACATTTTAAACTGTTTTGTAGTATTTTAAAAGATGCCCTGTAGAATTTTGTACTCCATATATCTAAAATTATTATTTGTATGTTTCGAATTGTCAGATTTTTGTACGTTACCTTTCTTAATGCCAGTTTCAGTTTGGGGTAGAATATTAAATTCCCATTGTAAATTAAATCCAGCTAACCAGTTGATAACGTTCGGACAAACGTACTCCTTCCCATGTTTTTTTATATTTTTTTCCACGAAATTTTACAGCTGAGTGAATACTAGCGTTGTAATTATTTTCATCAGGTGACAATACCAACAGCTAACTTAGAAATACATTTACAATACATGAAAATTATTTTACAACACATTGCCAGAAGGCATCAAAAGCTTAAAATCGATAAACAGGTTTATGCGCCAAGTATAATATTGTCTTCTGCCCAACTCTTTCTACACATGACTCATTCCACGAAAGTATCGCCCAAAATTTAAGGAAATTTTGACTTTTACGTCGCAGAATCATAAGTCCCCAAAATATGAAAGGTAATTTTGTTCACTTGATTATTATCAGCAAACTCAAATAATTTCCTGGGCAAATTAATGGGTTCAAGGCTACCTTTAATTGATAATATTTTAGTTCTCCCCATCCCGACGCAAGGTCCCTTTCGTTAAGACGTTGCGAAGTGATGAAATGCCATTCCACATTCACAATGAAGTAATCTATGGAGGATAACAATCTCACAATTTGTACTATATTTTTTAAACTAGGCGCTGACCCCACGCGAGTTACGTATGTTTATTAACGCAGTTTTGTGTGAATCTTGTATTAGAAGTGTTCCGAGTTCACGTTGAAAAAGGCGAATTCGTGTCGTGCGTCAGGAATCAAAAAAAGCAATTATTATCGTTTGATATTTAAATTGGTTGTTTTCACTTAAGCATAACACACAGTGATGCAGGATAGCTTAGTCATTAGTTCAGTGTATTATCTGAATTGCATATTAAAGTACGAAAGAATAATTAAATCGGAGGGGAAGATGAAGAGTGGTATTTCTATTGAGTCGAAACATTTCTTGGCTATTGTCAAGTAAGTTTAGGGCTAGATGATGATGATAATAATAATAATAATAATAATAATAATAATAATAATAATAATAATAATAATAATAATGTATTTATTAATGGCGAGGCTCAGGCCATAGGGCCTGCTCTTCCTCCTAACCACTGAATTTACATACATTTAGAGTAGTAACATATATGATTGGGATGCGTTTCCAAACATCGGTGATATTTTGAACTTATTTCTTGAATCTTGTCCTGGACTGTTGCTGTACTGGGATCTCGGTGTAGTGCATCATTTGTTATGAACCAGGGTGATGAAGTTATTGTTAAAAGTTTTGATTGAAATCTTTGTAGAATTGACCAATTATTTTTGCTGCCACATCTGAATTCCGTATGTCCGTACGAGAACTAAAATCGTGTTATAAATTAATTTATTTCCAAGTGTTAATTTTTATTTGTTTCCAATAAAATAAAACAAATTTCTTTGTTGTAACTACAACTGTTGTTTTTGGTTAGAATATGTTTTTTTTCACGTGAGACGTTTCTCTATATGAAAGCCTATATATTTAATGCTCTCGGCTTGCTGTACCAGGACCAGCTGTGCAAGTTTCGTCAGAACCCTTGCATTGGCGACCGTGTGCTGGCTTCCGTGTTTCATAACACGACATTAGTCTCACGCTGACTTTTCGTTCGGACGACGTGACACTGAAAAACCGTGGGGTGAGCGGCCTGCCGAGCGGGCTCACGGTGACACCAGATGGCGAAAACGAGGCCAAAACCTTAAAAATAATAGTTTATTTTGGAAACTTCTGATTATCCCACGGAATGAGGAATGTTGCGAACATCTGTTGTGAAAGTATGAAGCCTAATCCCCGTACCTGCAGTGCGCTGTGGAAGTTTGCAGTTGGAACACGCGGTCATTGCTCTTGTGTGTCGTCAGAGGAGATAGTAGATTATGGTTTCTAACAAGTTTGGTACTAGAGCTTCAGGGTCAATGTTTCCCAACTCGGTCAGGTTTTACGTTCAGTTTATCTGATTCTTTGATCAAATGCTGAGATGACCCTTTGTTTTGCTTCTGGCCGTAAATGTAGCTTCACTATATGTTTTATTGAGGTCTTTGAAGAACGTAGTTAATTTGCGGGTTGGAAGAGGTTCGTGGTTTGTGATGGTGACATAAGCGGCGTGTTCTGAGTCAAGATTTGAAGGCCACTTGTATGAGACGTAATAGTATACAATCACCCAAATACATGTGGGTAGGTTACAACGAAATTAGAATGAGACATGTGTTACAAAGCTTAGAAGAAGCATATAAATTCTTAACTGATTATCCTCTAGGTGGCCAAGGTACTTAAACTCTCCGTGAGTGTTTCGTTTATTGAGTAATGAAATGGTGCGGATGAAAACATAAGTTTTCGGAACCTCTGTGGTTTGGTGAGCGCCGTACCATCATGTAACTGTATGCTATAAGAAAGTAAATCACTGTACTGTACCCAACTGGTGAAAACATTATTGTCCATGTTCCATTGGTTCAATGAGAACATATTATTCTTTCACCATTGCACATTAAATTTGCTTATTAAGTTCTATTGCCAAATTTTGCAGAAATATTATTACGCTTTCACGCACTTCAGGAAAATTACGGACGCTAAATATATTTTCTGGTGTTTTGAAGGGCTTCAAATAAGAAACCTCCTTCGTGGTTCATTTTTTGAAACTTTGTGAAGTGTGTTAAAAGCCCCTTGGTATATCTCCAATGATCAAATGCACATCGAATTAAATATTTCTTAGGTGCAAGGCTACATTAATAAAAACCTCAGAATTTTACCTCAGCATTAAACAAAATACCTGGTTTACCATTATTCGCACACTTTCATTTATTCATCACCAACACAACCAGAATGGAATCCAAATTCCGTAAAGACAAATTTCGATCACCTTAATGTAATAAATAAATAGGTAAATAAAAAAATAAAAATAGGTAAATAAAAATAAAAATAGGTAAATAAAAATAAAAATAGGTAAATAAAAATAAAAATAGGTAAATAAAAATGAAAATAGGTAAATAAATAAATAAAAATAGGTAAATAAAAATAAAAATAGGTAAATAAAAATAAAAAGCCGCCGGTAGACACATAAAAATAAAATGAGGAGCCGCCGGTAGACCCCAAGCAACGCTGGCCTAATCCGGAGCCGCCGCCGTGACTGCAAGGGATCGCCACAAAGGGACCTGGTGCGAGCAACGTTGTAGCCGCCCGCCGCCAGGCCTGCTGGGCGCTGGGATGCCCGAACGCTGCACCTGTGAGCTGGATCACGACCCCCGGGAGGGCAAAGACACCGGAGCTGAAATGAACTCTGGCCATACCGGCCGTTAATAAGTTAAGATTAGATTTAAGTTAGTTATAAGTTTATTCATGTTACTGGACTTCACCCACACACAATACTAAGTGATCAAAGTAGTTTATGAAAATGCTGGAGTCTTTCTCTCACGTAGTTGGGCAACCATGCATGCCTCCCTCTAGGGAGTCTGCCGACGAAGCAGCCGGGCAAAGCTGAATCGCCGAAGGAATCAGGTAGTCGGGTGAGTCGGTGGTTACAATATAATCTAAAGATTTCAAAAACGAAGACCAAAACGATGGACCTTATTGGAAAGCATCCTATACGCACCACAATAATTTTGTAAAATACGATGCTGTAACTAATTAACCATTTTAAATATTTGGACTACAACAAAGTTTATCCCAGAAATGGATCATAAATACCAGAATATATGCGGGAAATTTCGGCGAACTCTTAAAGATAAAACACGTAGAGATATTCTAATAAGGATATATAAAGTAATGGCTCTCCCTTTGTTCGAAGTGAATGCTGAACTCTGAGAGAGAAAGATAAAAAGGCGTTTCAGTCTACGGAAATGAAATTCGTGAGATGTAAAAAAAATGTAACAGATTATATAATCTCAGAAATGAGGAAAATCCAAAAGAATTAAACATTCAAGCAATCAATGACAAGGTACAATGTTAGAGACAGGAATGGTTATAACATGTGGAAAGAATGGAAGAGACTCGCATTCCAAAGCAGGTGTTCAAGTATAGGCCTTCAGGAAGAAGAGATCCAGGTAGACTCCTCAAAAAATGGAATTCTTAGAAGTCTGAACAGGTCACAGGCCTATCCTTGAAGTGGAGGAGGAGAAGAAGAAGACGAAGGAAGAAGAAGAAGAAAAGAAATATTCTAATGACTCGCCCAATTCGTTCGGACGATCCCAGCTCAAGAAGAGCAAAATATTAGTATCCTACTCAAGCTACGCTTCGTGTATGTAAATTTATTGAAGGGTCTAACAAGAATGTCATTTTAGACAGTTGTTTTGCAGAAGTTATTGATGAACTGATGAAGAGACAATTAACTTACGTTGGGACAGTGAAAAAAAAAGACAAAAATAATTATTCCTGAGAAATTCCTTGCTAACCCACAAAGATCAGATGGAGCAAAACTGTATGGATTTAGAGGACCAACTACGCTTATTAGCTTTGTGCTTAAAAAGAACAGAGCTGTCGTAATGTCATCAACTAAACCATAGCATTGAATACAATGAAAAGAAAAGGAAGTCCGACATTACATGCTTTTACAATAAATCAAAATTTGGAGTTCATTTTTTAGATATGATATGTCCTGTTTCCACATCCAGTAGGAAAACTAGGCGATGGCCCCTTTCTATATTTTACAAGATGCAAGCGTAAACTCTTTGACAAGTAAAATGTTTCAGTGTAAAGAGTTTGAAAGATTCAACGATTATGACAAGATATGAGTACGTCAAGCAATTGGGACTGATTCTCATCTCCAAAAGAGACTTGCAGATACATTGAACCTCTCACGAGGATTGAAATGAAGTATACAGCTTCAGCAGAAGGCTATGCTCAGCAACAGGGAGAGCAACTGCGGAGGCGGCGGCGGCAACGTCAACCACTGGACAAAGAAGAAGATGAAGAGCAGCAAGGAGTTCCAAGTGACGCAATGACCAAGAGAAAAACTTGCGCAGCATGTTCCTACAAAAAAAAATACGGCATACATATGCATAAACTGCACAAAAGCAGTTTCCTTAAAATGTAGAAGGAACCTTTGCATTTGCTGTGCAAAAAGCAATAGAGATTAAAAGAAACCTTCTTGTATTATAACTCACATTTTCCTTCTTCTACTATTTCTGTGTTTTTCAAAACGTTTGCAATGCTCTTCAAAACGTTTGCAATGCTTTTCAAAACGTTTGCAATGCTCTTCAAAACGTTTGCAATGCGCTTCAAAACGTTTGCAATGTTCTTCAAAACGTTTGCAATGCTCTTCAAAACGTTTGCAATGCTCTTCAAAACGTTTGCAATGCTCTTCAAAACGTTTGCAATGCTCTTCAAAACGTTTGCAATGCTCTTCAAAACGTTTGCAATGCTCTTCAAAACGTTTGCAATGCTCTTCAAAACGTTTGCAATGCTCTTCAAAACGTTTGCAATGCTCTTCAAAACGTTTGCAATGCTCTTCAAAACGTTTGCAATGCTCTTCAAAACGTTTGCAATGATCTTCAAAACGTTTGCAATGCTCTTCAAAACGTTTGCAATGTTCTTCAAAACGTTTGCAATGCTCTTCAAAACGTTTGCAATGCTCTTCAAAACGTTTGCAATGCTCTTCAAAACATTTGCAATGCTCTTCAAAACGTTTGCAATGCTCTTCAAAATGTTTGCAATGCTCTTCAAAACGTTTGCAATGCTCTTCAAAACGTTTGCAATGCTCTTCAAAACGTTTGCACTGATCTTCAAAACGTTTGCACTGCTATTCAAAACGTTTGCAATGCTGAAAGCAATGCTTAAAGCTGCAATGCTGCAAGCTTGCAATGCTGAAAGCAATGCTTTTCAAAACGTTTGTAATGTTCTTCAAAACGTTTGCAATGTTCTTCAAAACGTTTGCAATGTTCTTCAAAACGTTTGCAATGTTCTTCAAAACGTTTGCAATGTTCTTCAAAACGTTTGCAATGTTCTTCAAAACGTTTGCAATGTTCTTCAAAACGTTTGCAATGTTCTTCAAAACGTTTGCAATGTTCTTCAAAACGTTTGCAATGTTCTTCAAAACGTTTGCAATGTTCTTCAAAACGTTTGCAATGTTCTTCAAAACGTTTGCAATGCTCTTCAAAACGTTTGCAATGCTCTTCAAAACGTTTGCAATGTTCTTCAAAACGTTTGCAATGTTCTTCAAAACGTTTGCAATGTTCTTCAAAACGTTTGCAATGTTCTTCAAAACGTTTGCAATGTTCTTCAAAACGTTTGCAATGTTCTTCAAAACGTTTGCAATGTTCTTCAAAACGTTTGCAATGTTCTTCAAAACGTTTGCAATGTTCTTCAAAACGTTTGCAATGTTCTTCAAAACGTTTGCAATGTTCTTCAAAACGTTTGCAATGTTCTTCAAGACGTTTGCAATGTTCTTCAAGACGTTTGCAATGTTTTTCAAAACGTTTGCAATGTTTTTCAAAACGTTTGCAATGTTTTTCAAAACGTTTGCAATGTTTTTCAAAACGTTTGCAATGTTTTTCAAAACGTTTGCAATGTTTTTCAAAACGTTTGCAATGTTTTTCAAAACGTTTGCAATGTTTTTCAAAACGTTTGCAATGTTTTTCAAAACGTTTGCAATGTTTTTCAAAACGTTTGCAATGTTTTTCAAAACGTTTGCAATGTTTTCAAAATTTTAAATGTGTTTCAAAAATTTCAATGTCTTACAAAAATTCAATGTTTTACAAAAATTTGAAAACTTTTTATCTTTTTTTAAAATTTATTTTCATTTGGATAGGTCAATACAAAGATCAGTGTTTAATACACTCTACATTTGTTACAATTGCTTATATCTACTTATAATTAACTTAAAATAATCTTACTAATAATCTTAAAATACAACTTACATTACTAGAGTGGTAGAGGTATCTTTATATAATATTTCTACTTTGGCCCGAAATCTTAGAATTTATTTAGGAATGTATGTAAAGGAAATTTATTCTTCACCCTTAGAAGTATGGTGTTATTTAGTGGAAACAGTTTACTAAAGTTATCGAGGTCTAGTTTATAATTCGGAGGAATGTATGCTGTAACTATTGTCCATATTTCATTTTTCACTTCTAATTTAATGTTAATAGTTTCTATATTACGAGAACAAGGGAGAATTATTGAGTAATGTTGTATATTTTTACAAATGACTATAAGCACTCTTCCTCCTTTGATTAGGTTTCTATCGACTGTGTAAATTGAGTAGTTTGGGATATAAAATTTATTTTTTCCTTTAAGTGAGTTTCTGTTATGCAAATTACATCTACACGGTGAGAATTTAAGAAGTTTGTTAGTTATGTTATTTATTGGTTAAGCATATAGCATTCCAATTGGCGAGAGTAAAACCTTTATGGTGTTGTGTTGCCATTAGTTCCGTCGGCGTGCTTTGGGGTCTCCTTTGTACATCACCACGTCCGTTTGCAGAAAATAATGTACACAATGATCGATTCATTCGACTACATCGCATTCTTAGACTCATCAAGGGCCCCGTTTTATGGTCGTGGCATCACTTCTTTCTGAGTTTTACGTTGGCTTCTGTTGCGAAGGGTTTTGTAATTGCAGCCTTTCCATGAATGTTACCTTTCTGAAGCTCCCGCTTTTGTAATAACCGAATTACTCAAGTGAGTTCTCACTCTCAAGTAGTCACTTAAGCCGCGATGTTTTACGTTGTCTGTCCACATGCCCGTTTTAATGTTCGTCTGCCTGGGACAGTTAACTTTGGCTTTCGCCCACTATTCCTCTTCGCTGTTGATGTTTTGCCATGTTTTCTGTCGTATGCGCTGTCACTACTGAAGACGGTCAGACTAGCTCTAATATATAATTAATTTATAAAATAAAATATAGAATACCATCTGTATACACAACTGAGCCCTATGCTTAGCATTCAACTGCTATATAATGAATTTAATACACAATAAAAAATCCATACGCCTTGGAACTAATCAGCATTTCCGTAATATTTTTTCCAATATAAAAGAATCTGTCCGTTTCAATAAAAATTTGTTTAAGAGTGTGAATTCGCGAAGCCCCGAATTCGTGAATACGGGAAACGGTATGTCATCATCGATTTGAGAGTTGATATTGCAAGTTTGTTCCTCCCTTGCTCACAAATGAAATAAAACACTAAATTTTTGAAATTGATCTTTGCCGCCACAAATATAGGTACAACTCCGTTTATCGAAGAATCAAAGTAGCTCCTTGGCTTTACTCTCGCTTCCACTTACACAAAGGATATTCAAAAAACAACATTAACACTATTTAAATATTATATCTTGCACTTCAACACAATAGTACAATATATTCATACATGCGAAAAGGACTCATACTTGCATGAGAAAACTCCTACACAATAGCGCGCATTACTTTTGTCCTTTTTATATGTCCATTTACTTCTATCATTTACAATCCCAATTTTCCCATCTGCAAAACATTCTTGGCTTTCTCATATTATTACGTCGAAATAAAAAAAAATAAGGGTCCACTTTCCTTGATTCCCTCGATAGCTAGAGGTTCATCCAGAAAATCAGCACATGCCTCGCCGCCCTAAATACCACGTTTTCATTTTGAAATCCATTTCACGTTCGTACTACTACTTCCACTTATTCAAAACAACACTTTGCCTTTATCAACATGGCCTCCCTCTGCGATCCGACACGCACCGATTCTAAAACTAGCCCACCTTCACGTTTCCGTGTCTTTCCTATAGTTCAAGAAACAGTGACCATCTCCATCGTTCATTTCCTTCTTTGGGATGTAATTGCGTTTTTTTAAAATTGCGCTCAAATTCAATCCCACTCCCTTCCATAATTAAATGAAATACGAGTATTCTTAATGTTATTTTTGTCTATATTTTATTATATTTTTAGGCTTTTTACTTTTGTCAGTATTTCGCTGGATAATGTTCGCTTGTATTAAGACAATTATGATTCCTTTTTATTTCCTTAAAAAAACTAATATTCCTGTGAATCTTCGCCACCCTAAAATCCCTCTTTCTTTTGTTATTTATTTAGGCCTGTCTGTTGTTCCACATTTTCTCAGCTCCGACGTAATAAATAAATCATCATTTCTCATTCGAATTACGTCATTTATTTCTGTAAGCAGGTTGCTCTTGGATCTATTAAAATACGTTGAAATTAGTTTTTTGACGAGTCCATCTGGATCGTCTATATTCCATCATATATTAGTACCGTGGACACCGTCGCTCATGTATCGTTAACAGTTCAGCTATTTTCGTCAGAGATGTTCCCGCTAATCACATGCTAACGATTTTCCCTCTTTCGAAATTCGATCACAGATTTCGCCGATCGCTTGTATTGACCGTCACACACGAAACTTGCAATCTAACCTTCCAAAGGTGGCACGTCGACCCCACATACAATGAAGTCGCGCCACAGAGTTTACACGTCCGTAGAGACACCTGCATATTATATATGTTATATATATGGCCCACCAAATACCAAATTTCGTATGTCTCACTAAAACTATTTCACTTTATACACCTATTTGTTATTAATTTCAAGTTAAAACCTTGCAAGCTATTTGCGATGAATGTGGAGAATTAAAGTATATGCACGTTTTCTCGAATGACGGTATACACTTAACTAATTTATTTCGGTACACTATTTACTGTAACAGAGGGTTGTAAGTTATAATTGTTAATAATTTTTGTTAATATCTATACGAATGTACAATGTGGTTTTTACACACACCATGTCGCATGTAAAACGTATCAATAAACTAAAGTTTTGGATTATTGCTGATTTTAAATGGATTTTATCTGGTATTTCAAAAATCTCGGCATTTTTTAACAAAGAGAAATTTACACTTTCTTGACTCACAAACGTTAAGAAAAGAATGTCAATAAACAAGGCATAATTAGTATTGGACAGATATAAGTATATGCGTGTATTATACTTGGTGGTACACAAATTAAAGTCACTACCTTCTTTGATGACTTTGTCTACGATTTCGTGAAAAGTCTAACACAAATGTCCCCTTGTCAAATATAAATGCTTATTTATGACCATTGAATAAAAATGTATTCAAAATTCGTATATCAAAAACTGCTACCGTAGAAATCAGATTGCCACATATTTTGTTTACATTTCGTACTTGTGTTTGCTTACAGCCGATTATGTCAGCCCATGCAGCATCAAAGCTTCGGACCGGAAAATCAGCCAATGTGCTTTGGAGCACGCACGGCTTGTCATGCCCAAAGTAATGAAAGGTAAGTAATGTATTAGTTCCTCGAATCAGGTTCCTTCAACAGGTTCTTAAAAATCTCGGAGTATTCAATTTCTATAATTATAATCTGAATTTTCGTAAAGAGAGCGGTTGTTATAAATTGGAGCACCAAAATTTCTAGAGAAATTTCCACCGTTCTAAAAATGGTAGAAATAGTTGCTTTTGAGGAGGAAATGGACCCGTGAGTAAATAATCCTAGTCCTGTCCATCGGAGAGCGTTGGCGAGTGACAACTTTCAAATATTCAAAGAGAACACCCATTTTGAATTTAGATTCATCATCAAAAATATCCTTCCAAATCGGTTGTTAAAATATTTTTCCAACGAGAGCAAAAGTTGAGTTTTACAGAAGTTGAAGTGTTACACACGACCTGGAAAAGTGCATCAGTCCACCTCCTGACGGGGAATGCAGAGGGGGCTCACGTGTGTTACTTAATAATATTAAAAATAATAAGTATTTCTTATCGTACGTAATACCACGAGTGCTTTGGAAATTGTCGATAAATCTTCGACTTGCGAAGCGAGGAGGTAATTTGTCTCAGAATTTTCAAAGCACGAATGGTATTTAATATTACTCAACGAATAATGTTAAGTCCAATACAGTTTCAAAATGTGCCAAATATTGAAAATAACATAGTTTTCTTAAAATCAAAGAGGTTTCGAAGTACTAACACATTAAGGTTTTTTGGACATAGACATGATGTATACCGTCTCCTAAGTCAGATGAATCTCAGTTTATGATGAGCCAGATAAGGACGTCCGTAGACCCTTTAATGGGAGGCATGCGTGATAGGGCTTATTTTCGTTCGTTTTGGTGCGGTATTGAAACACACGGTTTTTGCAAAAGTTGGGTTTAATATTGCCTTTCCATGAGGTGAAGCTTCCCGTCATAATTACTCCTTAAAACTAGCTTATAACTTAATCTTTTAAATTCGGCAATACGGGGCAGAGTTCATCCTTCGAAGCAGGGCGGCGCCCCTCCCGGCGGTCACAACCTCCGTGACGGGAGCGGCGGACCTTCGCCCTGGTGCTTGGCGCGGCATGCCCTTTGCGCCCCGACGTTTCCTGCACCCTCGCAGGTACCAAAAGATGCACATTGCCTGGTCCTCTTACACAGCAATGTTACATAGAATAAAATGTTGAAATACGCATACACAACCTGACGCGTGCGACCGCCCCATTACAATACATATTCAGACCTCCCCCCGCAGTTAACTACATAAGGCCCACTCAGATAGGACGGAGGGGGCGATAGCGGCTCGAGATCAACCAGATGGTAGCCGCGCTGATGGAGATGGAAGACGTCGACGGGACGTATTTGTGCTAGTATCATATAGTTACGAACAGTCGCACACTATGACCATTTCACTACTCGGAGACCATTAATCAAGGGCGGTCCCGAGAATGAATTGCAATATAATTAAATGAAAATTGTATTATTTAAGAATTAGTGCTACATGTGTGTAAGTTTTAATTCTGTTACAATTTACCGGCCCTGAGATGCTACTAGAAAGTGCGTTTTATATATCACTATTACAACAATGGTGTACTGGCATTGGATAATTAATTATGGATATAGTTTACAAATAAAATTACAATAGCCCAAGCAAACATTTTAAATTAAAGATGAATTTGTTAAAATCACAATATAGCATCCGTTCTATGTATCGTTCTTGAACAAGTTTTATGTACTTGTTAATATGTGGTTTCAGGCGATCCCAAGTACAATATACCCATCTTGGATCCGTTACACGTGGACCGAATGCAGGTCATTAACGGCGATGGACCGTTGGGACTGCAACTCATCACAACAGACCTTAATATATATGGTCTACCCGACATGATTATCAACAGCGTAACGTAACTATAACTCTTTGGTAACTTGGTGATAGTGAATTGATCCTTATCAAAGCTTAATAGAAACATCAATCTAGGAAGCATCTCTGGTTTTTACAACAAAATCTGTAACTGTAATAATGTATCTCTAAATATGCCGTATTTTCAGTACTTAAACTCTTTCTTACATAATATAGAGAAATTAATATAATTAAAAAGTGTCAATGTATGCATAAGAATATGCCTGCTTCTCTATGCATTTATATTCTTATAGGAAAACCTTCAATATTAATATCATTTTTAACATTGAATATTGTAGGTTAGAACATGGATATTCGAAAACCACATCCTTGCACCAAAGAAATTATCAGGAATCATAATAATACATTATTATTACAATATAAAAATATGCGCAAAACGAACATTTTTCAGAGTTTATGTTTTGATTTACAATCTATCTTTGTGGAGTAGGATATTAGTTTTTTCCCCTTATTTTTCCTAATTGCATACGTTTAAATCACTTGTTTTCGTTATAAAACACTATTTTTTCAGGCATGTCGCTAAGCCTTTGGGGGTGACATACGTGACTACAACACCAGAAATAACAGTCAATGGAAAATACAACATCACTGGACGAATATTGCTGTTGAATATTTACGGCCAAGGAAATGTCGTCATGAAGTTAAGTAAGTGAACAAAATACATGTGGTAATTGTAGTTAAGCTGCAATCCATGCGATGCGTCTTTTTGGGATAAAATTGCTATGAAGCTGAAAGACGCACGTGCAATTGACGCGCATGCAGTGCCGTGTTAACGCATTGGTCTTAAGGGCCCAGGCCCATGGCCCCCAATGTTGAATGTTCAGATGTTAAAAACGTATAAAAAAAGGATGAATGATTAATCTATAAGGAAAACATTGACTTAACGAGTGATGTGTCGCGCACCCTTGGATAACATTTATAATATGGAATGTTGCTAGTTGATGCGTTTCAATTTTATGATGTACATTTTAATACAAAAATGAACAATTTACTGTATAGTCTTTTTCAATGTAATTAAAACACGGTTAATCTTACTTACTCATACATATGTTTAAAGTTTTTGTTTGAATAATTCAATTCAATTTCATTTTATTAGTAATTTTACTTACTGGATTGGCCTATAACAAACACAGTAGATCACACAAATACAAATAATCCGGTATACACAACAAATACAAACAATACAACAACGCAATAAAAAATAATTCAATAGCGTAAGGTACAAAATAATTGAGACAACAGAACATACAAATACAGGAAGAAATTCAAAAAGAAAACATTAACACAAATAGAAAAGCCCCCAATTTATACAATTCGGCAGTTTTTATTAAATTCTGAATTATTTTTTCTTTCTGAACAAATATACTGATTTCTTTTGAAAATAATAAACAATTTACGTGTTTCTCGACTGTTTCTGGACTTCTGCAATGCAAATTTTTGCCTAGAAAGCATTTTTTCAAATCAACTTTGTAGTGCTTATTGTGGCTGAACCACTTGGAATAAAATGAAATAATTGTTTGAGTTCTCATTGCCAACAATCTTGTTTATTACAATAGCAGCTTTCGATTGCTTAGTCAGCATCAGTTTTCTGCTGTATGGAAGCCACAAAATCGACAACGAGGTAGTAAGCTGGTAGTAAGTAGGTACGAAAGCTGCTACTGTAATAAACAAAATTGTTGGCAATGACGACTCATACAATTATTTCATTGTAAATGCCAACAAAAACTCACCACAAGCCCAGTACACTACAAATAACCCAGTAGTTTATGAGGCAAACTGTGCTTAAAGTTGTCTTGGGAGCTCATTTGTGAAGTTTTGACGTTTCCTCCCCGGACATCCTGTACACACAAGTTCACAAAGTTATATGATCCTTTATTACATGTTGGTTAAAAACCCTGATTGTTTAAAAATTGAAAAAAAGTTCAAAATTTATTCGTCGTATAAATTGAACATGAAGATACATTTTACGAAAATGTAAGTATTTTTTAGTAATTTGGCGTCAAACATGGAAGCCCGATTCTCATTTCATGCCCTTCGTGAACGTAATTTTAAAGGTATTTTGATGCAGTTGGATGCTACGTAAGTCGGAATTTGTATATTATTTAATATTTCTTCATCCGTTTCTTCTTCGAGCTTTTGTTATAAGTTTTGAAATTATTTTTTAGAAATAATTTAAAACATATTTTAAATTGTGGCCTTTAATTGAGTTAAATGGAAAAATTAATAGATAATTTTGCTTTGCTTAATAAGTTGTGGGAATAAAAAGTAATGCATGTAAAAACCCAGTAATTTCGATGAAAATAAAAAAGTTATATTTAATTATATTTTTTCTACTTACATTTCCTTGCTAGCGGTATCAAAAATGGTAATTGACAAAATGTGTATCCCATACTAACTAGCAGTTATTGTTGCTTGTAACTCATTTGATACAGCACTGATAACAGAAGGCGATATGATTGCTGCCATTTCTTTCGCGTTAAAATTAACTAATAATTTTATTTACGCCTAAAATAATCATCGTGCATCGTTGCTTCATTTAGCTAAAACGTAAATACACTGATTTCAATGGCAAAATGTTTTCGTTTAAGCATTTGTATTAAAAATTGTGTGTATTTCACGCTTTGTTTGTTTAATATTTTTTTAAATGGTAGTTGATATGTAAGGCTTAAATTGTCATATAATAATATTGCACAGCCATTAAAAATATCAAGAGAAAATACTTGCAGTTGTAGCACTACTAGTTTTTAAATGTATTTTTGATGTGAAATTAATAAAATAAAATTGATTTACCATTAGCATATTTTCTGTTTGAGGAGGTCTCGACGATTTGACACAGAGTTTTGATGATCTGTTAAGTCCTTTTGCGCAATCCTACTACTATCAACCTGTGTTTACAAGACTGAATATTTTTAATTAATTTATTTTCATTTGGATAGGACAATACAAAGATCAATATTTAATACACTCCACGTTGTTATAATTGCTTATATATACTTATAATTAACTTAAAATAAACTTACTAATAATCTCAAAATACAAGTTACATTACTACTAGGGTCATAGAGAAATGTTTATATAATATTTGCACTTTAGACCGAGATATGAGAATGTATTTAGGAATGAATGGAAAGGAAATTTATTCTTGATGCGGGTTCTGTGTATTGGATTTTGGCAGAGTCTTAGCGGGGTTAGGTTGGGTATATTTGGGATGTTCTGGAAGAACTGGGCGGATACAAAAATATGGTTAGTTATCTATTCTATCTGGAATTCTTTATGGAGTTGAGCATTGAAGATGTACCATGGGGCATTTGTGAGGAACTGATTTTGGATTACTTTGAGTTTTTGAATTAGATTTGACTGCGCTGATCCAAACTGAGCATGCATATAACAGTAGTGGTCGTATGATAGTTTTGTACAGCAATAAGGCAGTATTGTATGGTAGTTTAGCTGATTTATTTATTATTGGTTTTAGTTGGAGCAGTTTTATTTTTGCTTGAATAACACTATTGATATGGTGTTTCCTATTGAGTCGGGTGTCTAAGAAAAGGCCTAGATATTTTATGGGATTATTACGAGGATACCATTGTACAGGTTCTGGATTCATCTATGGAGGGAGGTAAGGTCCTAAGGAACATATTTTGCTGCTTTTTTGATGGATTTATTTTAATTTTATATTTGTCTGCCCAGCTGTCAATTTGGTGTAGCCATAATTGAAGATTGATTTTTATTCAGTTTATGGTGGGACCTGAATATATAGCTCTGTCGTCTGTAAATTAGGCGGTTTTTATTTTACTATATTTCGGTAGGTCGGTATAACGTACATGTTATAAAGAGCGGAAGATAACGGGGAACCTTGAAAATGGCCTGCTTCGACTGCTTTTAGATTCGAGTGATGGTTATCAACTGTAACGGCAAAAGTTCTATTGTCGAGGAAGTTGGAAATGATTTGTGTAAAATAATGTGGAGTGCCTATTTATTTTATTTTATAGTTTAGAGCTTGGTGCAATGTTCTATCGAAGGCTTGAGAAATGTCGAGAAAGATTGCTATCGTATAATAGTGTTTTTGGAATGCCGTTTGGATGTTTTCAGTCATTCTGAGTAGTCAGTGATGTGTGGACACACTTTTTTGTTCCATGGGTACGGCCTTTGTGTTGTGGAGATGAGTTTTGAATCGTTTTAGTATTTTTTTAATAATTTAGATAGCGTGGGAAGCAGACTGATTGGTCGGTAACTGTTCGTTAGAGATGCATTCTGGTTTGGTTTTTATATTGGAATAATGATTGCATGGCATGCATGATTGGTGGCTGGATAAATGCGATAATATAGAACAATTCATAGGATGAGCACGGAACTCAGAAGCCTGGAAAGTAATTAAATCTATTAAATCGAATGATAAAAATCTCCCTATCAAACATTAGAATCAATAAGTGGAAAGAGTATTTCGGAAGACTGTTGCTAGAAAAAAGAAACTTTCACTCAAACAAAGAAGTGAAATTTGAACAAAGGACAGATCTGATAATTAAAGATTAAAAAAAACTCTCAAGACAGTGAAATCTAATAAGTCACCTGGTCTGGGAGATATACCGGCAGAATTACTGAAATATGGTCCCTATAAACTGCACCAAAAGCACAAACACAAGTTTTCAAGGTAGATGACTGGAGAGGATCCTCCTCTGGAGTGGCGATCCATAAGAAAGGATAGGTAGGCTGTATAGCAAAATAATACGAAATAAAATAGGAGAAGAGATCAAAGGAAAAATAGGAGAGGAACAATGTGGTTTTACTGCCATCAGTGTTTTAAATATGGTAGATCTGTCATAGACAATATATTTAGATCATCTGGGTTTCATTCATCTTCAGAAGGCGTATGAAGGCGTATCAGTGAAAGGTAACTGGAGCCACACACAATCTATATAAGAACAACACATCTCAGATTAAGATCTACAGCAGGCTCTCG
Source organism: Gryllus longicercus (assembly GCA_038098605.1). Taxonomy (NCBI): domain Eukaryota; kingdom Metazoa; phylum Arthropoda; class Insecta; order Orthoptera; family Gryllidae; genus Gryllus; species Gryllus longicercus. The sequence continues at coordinate 884,364 of JAZDUA010000165.1, read as the reverse complement.
GATCCATTCCCAGTCAGTAAAGGTCTTCGTCAAGGTTGCTGTCTTTCCCAACAGTGTTTAAAATATATCTGTATCAAATCTTACAGCACTGAGAAAAACAATGCCGAATAATGGAAATGACGATCGGAGAGGATAAATTGTACACATTATATTTTGTCGATGACCAGGTAGTAATTGCAGAAGATGCGGACGATTTGAGTTCCATGATCCCTAAACTCAATGAACACTTTTTAAAAGCAAGACTTATTATTAACATGGACAAATCTGAATACCTGGCAGTTGGTAACAAAGAGATAGAAGAATTTCTGGAAAAATGGTGGAAAAAATGAAAGGAGTAAACAAATAAAAATATTTGGGTGTACTTTTTAACAATAAGGGAAATAGCCAAGAAGAAATTAAGAGACTAATAAGCTTGGGGAGAAACAAGACACGAAGTATAAACTCTGTCTTATAAAGCAAAACCATCACTAACATTACTAAAAGACGTCTTTACTCCACACTAGTTAAGAGTGTTACAACGTACGGTTCAGACGTTTGGGTGGTTGATAAAAGATAAAAACGGGAAGCTGCTGGCCCTTGAAATTGACTTTTGGTGTAGAAGTTGCTGTTGTAGCAGACGTGATAGAATCAGGAACGACGACGTAAGAAAGAAAATTAATGTAAAGAAATTTATCCTTGACGACATAGAGAAAAAACAAATCGTCTGGTACGGTCATGTTATGCGAGTGACAGACGAAAGATGGCCAAAACGAATCCTGCAACGGGTGCCGACAGAAAGACAGAAGAGAGGAAGACCCAGAGAATGATTCCACCTTTAAAACTGTTAAGATTTGGTCTCGGCTCAATTTTTCGTACATCGCCTATTTTTTTAGTTATTTCAAGTTGTCAAGATATCGGTCAAATATGCAATGGCTGTTTGGGGAAGGTTTTTCAAAATTAAATTGTTACGTTTATCATGTCTAGGGGCTTTCTGGACAGGTAGTGATTTTATTATTTTAATTATTTCTTTAGATGATGTGTGGTGTATTCGTATTTTATGATGCGGGCCATAAGTCTGTCCGTTTACTGTTTGGTTGATTGTGAGATGATTAGGGTGCGGTTTAGTGTTATTCAGGGCGAATGTGGATGTAAAGTAATGAACTAGCTCTTCGGCTTTCTGAGAGGGCTTGTACATTTTTCCGGTGGAGGTGTCTAGTCTCTGAATGGTGTTCTCTTTTCTTAATCTTTTTTTTTGTAAAATGGCAAATGGATTTGTTGTTAGTGTTTAGTGATTGGATTATTGTTTGGAAATGCTGATTATTGAAGTTTTTGATTGATTTGCGCTCTATGTTTATTAGTATGTTAAGTTTTAGTTTTAGCCCTGTTGTTCTTAGTTGTGCCCATAGTCTGCGGGTTTTGGTTTCGACTTGTATTAGATTTACTATTTTTGGCGGAAGTTCATATTGTTTATCATTGTTGGTATTCTTTGCTTTTAATTCGGTCTCTCTAATTGTGGTGTGTATTATGGTGGTTAGTTTGTTGATTGATTGCTCTATTTCTAGTGGGTTGAAGTGAATTTTAAATTTAGGTATTGTTGAGCTAGTTTAATTTTACATTTTTTTCCAATCAACTTTTCAAATATTTGGATTTGGTACTCGGGTATTTGATGTGTGCTTATTAAGACCGGAATGTGATTCGAGCCTAGTTAGAACAATGTAGTAGTGTAATAATGTAATAGTGTAGTTTCATTTTATCGTTAGTAGTTCCGATATCGAGAATATCGGAATTTCTTAAGCGATCATTTGGGTAATACGATGAGGGGCCTGGAGGTGAAATTAATTTGAGTAGTGCGATTTCGTATTTGAGCTAATATTTTCCCATTAGTGTTGGTGTTCGAAAAACCCCAGTTTGTATTCTTGGCATTTAGGTCCCCTAGAAGTATTGTGTTATTTAGTTGAAACAGTTAACTAAAATTATGGAGGTCTAGTTTATGATTCGGAGGCTTGTATGCTGCAATTATAGTTCACACTTCATTTTTCATAGGGTAATGTTGTATATTTTGGTTAATGACTATTAGCACTCCTCCTCCTTTGTTTAGGTTTCTGTCGACTCTAAATTGATTATTCTATTAATTATTGTATTTTTAATGGGATAGTTGTGGTGTGGTTCTTGGGGAAGGTCGGTTAAATTTGAATTATTGATAGGATTTGGGTGGGCCTGTGATGTGGTACTATTAATATGGGTGAAGTTGTTAATACTTGGTGTTTGGGGAAGAAGAGGGTAATGGGTGTTAGATTGTAATGGTGTGGGTTGATGGGAAGATATTTGATTTCTGTCTTGGAGGTTGTTTTGGTTGCCAGTTGCTCTTTTTAATGCATTCTTTTAGGTAATGCAGCTGGAGTCTCAATTATTGGCTTGTTTCCGCTTTGGCAGTTACGACTCTTTGGTACTTGATTACCATTAGGATAAGTTACTGAGTGATGATTACCCGAACAAAAGCACAGGTAATTGAGTGGTTGCAATTATTCTTTGTATGGCCAAAATCAAGGCACCGCTTGTATTGTATGGGACCTTGTTTTTTTTCCTTGCTTCCGCATTTACTCTATGGTTTGCAAACTTTCTTAATGGCTAGAGTATTGTCTATTCGATCGTTTCCTGAAAAAATACCAGCAGATACTGGGATAGGTCTGTTTTTTTTGTGAAGTGTAATGATTTTTATCAGTGAAGGAAAGCGTTGTTTTAGGACTTCATATATTTCTTGGTCAGTAATGAATTTATTGTCATTCGTGAACACTATAGATATCATTTTATTTAATGGGTCCCTAAAGGAATGAATACTTCGATGATTGTTAGTTAAATACATGATTAAATTTTGGAAGTCCGTGGGTGAGTTTGCATTTATTTTTATTTTAGTGCTTTTTATCTTCAATGAAGTTTGTGGTGACTAGATTTAAGTTCTTTGATGAATTAATTAATATTGACGATGTTTGTTACTATGATTGGTGGTATTTTATTGGGGGTTTAACTTTGATTACTAGAAAGGTCGTTGATACGAGCGAATCTATCTTCGGTTGCAGCTTATCAAGTTCACTTAGAGGTCCGAACCTGTTATTCTCGCGCACAATAATAAATAGAGAGTTAGATATTGTGTTTTGATCGCTGTAGCTGAATTTTTTGGGTTCACGTTCTATATCATTGTTTATCACTGACCTTTTTCTAGAGTCTGACGAGTCTTTTTCTGGTAGTTGAACGGTTGGGGGTTGGCCGAGTAGAATCGATTCCTTGCCATCGGCGCCAGGGGTGTTATGTTGATTGATGTTCTCCGGCGTCATCTCCATTTCTTCTTCGGTGAATTGATTTGGTTTATTTGGGTTGAAACTTTCCGTTGTAGCTGGCTGGTTCTCACTGTTGTTAGGAACAAGCAAAGCATCACTTACGACTTCATTGGTTGGAGGGTCATAGCTGCTTGTCATTCACTACAATGATTTGCACTGAGTCGCACTTCACCGGAATTGTTTATCACATGAATTATTTATCTCTGGCACATGTGTGGTTCACTTCACTAGATAATAATTTAGTATTGTCGCGATGCGAGGCGTAACTCCCCGACAGGAACAACGTGTGACAGTATCAGGACTTAAATTGATGACATCAATTAATACAAATGACTTGAAGGAAAGGGTTTGAAAAAGAAAAGGATGGCTTTCCAGAATATATTATCTAACGGATCACAAACCGCCCGTGATCGTTTCTCCCTCCTGCGCTCGCTCGAGGCAACACATCACGCTCCAAGCACGCCAGTCATTGACTGAGGCTTTTTAGCATGTGTCACGTTCCCTGCAGTGCATTTTATACCGTAAATAAGCAACTGACTGAAGTCCTTCTAGCATAAAGTGATAAAGGAGCGTAACAGACTTACCTGGATTTCGCAATTTTCGTGGCCGAGACCCTTCTAGCATATGACGATTTAATTAGTGTCCTTTACATACATTATAGAAAATATACCTGAGAAAGAATCCAAAATAATAGAATTCGAAACGTTGTTTAATGTGTAAATTTTAAAACAATAAATAGTGTGTAAAAACTGGTCCCAATAATTATAAAAATTATTTCAATTACATTTTTAGAATCACTTTTAATTTATCGTTGAGAATGAATTGTGATTGTATTGTTCTAGAATCTGTAAACATTCTTCATTTCATTAGTTTCGGAGTTTTGGAAAAGTATTTAAAGACATGAAACAATTTTTTGAGGCGGTCATTTTCCTTAAAGTGCATACATTTTTTCTATATTTCTTTTTATGCGCTCTAATCGCAAGGATTCAAGCACTTACTATTAAATCATGAAATACTCATTTATAAAGGACACATGTGTTGTTAATGTGAATACTAATGCATTGTCTTTGTCTTGTAATTTGCAGAGAATATGAAAATTATCTACCAATACGATGCCGAACTGCAGAAGCACAAAGACGGAGAGATCTATTTCGTGCCGCTGCCCGGTGAGCGCATGGACGTCGAAGTGGACGGTCTGTCGGTGCACCTGGACAACCTCTTCAACGGCGACAAAATCCTCTGTAGGTACTTTGTCTACTAGGTTCTGTAAGAAGCATTCATTTTCTAATGTTCGCTACAAAATAGAAAATTCTTACTTTATTGTTTTCAGAAACATCTCATAACAGTGTTTATATGGTGAAGAAGATCATTAATTACATTCACTGTGCAGTTCTGATAAACGTGTTTCAAAACCAAAGTTTTCTCTATCGGATTCATTTTGGTTGTACACCATGGTAATATTTTAATATTACAGTGTTAAAATTCACGCAGAAACATGAAATTCGACTAATATGTTTGCAAACTCTAGGGTTACACATTTATTACATTTCAATTACGTGTCATCAGTTCAATTACATTATACACTTTCAGTGACGTGTCATCTGTTCCGTCTATTAGCTGAACTATTGTCTATCACCAACTCCCTGTACTACCATTAACACCAAATTTTGAATATAGTGAACTGACTCGGGACAAGAAGGAAAAACTTAAAAGATTTGACATCATTGAAAAAATCTTTGAGCCGCAAACACGACGTGCGCGCCTCGGGTATCGTTTGGTCTCTCTGACTCAGCCACGCAATGTTTTTGCCCGAGATAAATCAAGTAATAGGGCATGAAACAGCCTAACAATGACAATTATATTACTAAATGTCGCCTACACACATTCATTTTTTCCACAATATTTTCTGCGAACAGGTCAACTGTCACTTTCATTGTCAAGAACATTCAGTTGATTTTCTAACTACCTCATTACTCACATCATTTGGCCTAGGTGCATCAGAAGGATTAAATCAAGTAAGATACCAATGCAGGTAGCGTCCTTCACCAATATGTACTAATACTGATGAATACTAGACCTGAGTTTACGCGGGAAATTCCTTTCATAAATATTTTCACATTTCATCCCTCGCGGTTCCTCATTATTTTAAAAAATATCCAAGCAATTACATTTATTCATTTCGAGGGAGCAAACTATCTTAGATTTGCCAGGTAGCACTGAAAAACTACGGTAGTGTACTGTTCATTGTGTTTCATCTCGCTTTCCGTATTAGATGATACAAAAACTTATTTAAATATTAATTTTAAACCTCACATTGTGTTTATATGACTGTATTCAGACATAAGAAGTAGGTTTTCCAAACTAAATTGTACGTACGTACATTTATTTATGATTCATTAATACAATTCGCGACTAAGATTTTTAATTGATTGCATTATTGTCATTAGAGATATATTAAAAGTTAAAAATTTTGTTTACATATTTTCATAGATCTGAATTACAATTCTGGCTGGTGAAATTCTATCTTCCCAACCGTCCAAACACTCTTGGACACCCTTCGATCCACGGGAGGAGCGCGTTGACCTATCGCTGTCAGAGCCTTATGTGATTATGTGATTGGCGCAAAATACCATGGGGCGGTAAAGACGCTGTTCCCGGAGACGGGAACCTCGATTGTTTACGTATGAGGCGGAAATATCGTCGTATTTCCCTGTCGAAAGAGATTTTGCCTGCGCGTACGCCATAACGAAAAAAATATTTATAAGCGGGGGTTTTCCGTCCAGAATTTGTCCTCTTTTGATCTGGAAAGTTGTCAATTGTTTATAAATTTGCAAATGTTGCAACTTTTTTCGAAATCCTCTCTAAATCCCCTTTAAACGAAATACAAAATTCCACAATCCGATCGGTGATATCAACTTTCATTCTCGAAATATTTAATTGTTTATTAGAACTTAGCATCTCATTTTTTTGCACCCCACATTTTTTGCACTCATTCCACTCGCACTCCGCACAGAAGTATACTGAAAATAGAAATTGGGAATGTCTCGCTTCGATTGTTCGCTTAATACGTTTAATACCGAGGGGAACGCTGATATCGTGATCTCGGAAGCGCCGCGAAGCGATAAACGGTGCGACGGAGCGAAATGATTGCCTTTACAATTTCTTCGAAAAACAAACAAACAAGCTGTAACGTTTATTGGCAGTTTCGTGAGATTATTGCAGTAACAATTTCTGTCTTACGGCAACTATAGAAGTTTTTTAAAGATTCAAACTTTTCTTTTTATTCTAAATAGCCATTAAAATCCCGTTTCAATATTATAATTAACTTGAGTGGTATTACAAACAAATTATCTGGTAAATTTAATAACGCCCATAGAATCACTTTTAAAACGAATATGAACAGAAGCTATATTATTTATTTTTATCTTCTCTATTCAATAGTACAACTTGCATTGCGATATATTTATCGGCTAGCAAGCAAACTGTTTATAAAGATATACTGCAAATTTCATTATGCCGAAAGGCTGGCTCAAGAAGCAATAGCGCCAATGATATTTTCTCTGAAGGGCAAGTTGAGCTGTGGAAGGGTTCAGTATTCTGGAACTTTTCAATGGCCCTGGTTCGCGTGACTTCGATAGGAAAATTAAACGAAGGTTCATTTACTGATAAATGTCAAAACAAATGGTCGATGAAACTAATCGCTTGCCGCAAAGAGTGTTGTCATTAAATGAATGCCGGCCAAATCATCAATCGTTTCTCACTATAGAACCATGGAAATTTCAGATACATAGAGTACGCTTTGAGGTCGGGGTTAAGGAATATTTCTTTCAAAAAATGGGTATTTACGTATCTCAAACAAAGTGAGACTGAATTACGATTTTACAAAATTCTGGTAAAAATTTCAAATGTTATTACCCCCTTATGATGGTATCGTTGTAGGACGCGATATTACTAGTGCAAGCAAAACAAAACCACATTAAAAAACGGCATTTTATATTAAATTCGTGACGAATTACTATTTTCTACGAAGAGGATGAGTCCCAATACACGAACGTGAATCTACCCTAAAGGCAGTGGTTTTCCATTTAAACATTTTAAATATCGACAAAACGTCTTATAACTCACCAATTTGTCGGTAATTATATCGTTAATTCCGTAAATGTAAATGATTAATGTGTTGGTGAAGCACGAACATTGACAAGATGCGATTAATTTATGTTCCCACCAGAGGAACCTTCTATGAAATATCCTGGAAATTAACATATATTCTCAAGAAACTTTGTGTGGTTTACCACCAGCTCTTCTATCTGATTGTATTCTTCGGCTGATTCACATGTGTTCTCAGTTTTTTCACGATTTAATTTTTTTTATAGTACAGAATTCATTTATTTTGTTTTCCTCACTTTAGAGAGGCACTAATTTGCTAGTGTATATCCAGATTGTTTATAAATAAACCATTGTTTTCTATTACAAAGTAAATTCTACATGCTGTACCACCAAAAAACGCGATAGTCATTGGGATCTACAAACAACTGTCATCTGAAACTTAAATAATTTAGAATGGAGTAGAATACATCTTTTTCCAGGTTCACTTTCAATAATCTGATGCGTAATTATGGCACACATATTAAATATTATAATCTTCCTGTATTGGTTACCAAGACGTCCAATGGCAAGCTTAGTTCCATTACTGATTAAGAACTGGGAATAATAGGGATGCTTTCAGCTAAAGTATTTGCTTTGTACCGAGAGGAACACACATGCTATTACTTACAATAAGAGACTGAAATCTAATATCGTTCTCATCAACAACAGTAGCAAGATTACTAATGTATCCCTTGAAAGTCAAACGTTGGTGAGAATCAATCACTAACCGAAGCTGGGCCACGCCAAGTTTCATGCAAAAAAAAACGGTAGATGCTATCACTGAAGGGAATAGGTTCTAGAAATACTTATGTAATTATCCGAAACAAAAAAACATTTTCTAAAATTGGCCTGAACCCGTTGCTACTACTGTATTATTATACTATGAGCCATTTTTTCGTAGACATTTGAGGACTCGATTTACCATCAAGGTTCTTGGGAAACTACTGCCTCTAATATCACACTCACCGCCACTCCCCGGGCGTCCTTCCTGTTGCGGAACACGAGAGTTCGTCGTCGCAATACCTTTCGGCAACGGAAAATGTTCAGGAGGCCCACTGAATCACGCCCTCAAACCTATAAAGGGATCTTCTTTTCATGGATGAAAAGTCAACATTCTATTGACGATTGAGGACTGCAGATATATTTAATGTATTTTTTTATTAGATTAAATTACTAGAAATGATGTGGGGTGCTTTTTATCCACGCGCGTAATAAAGCAATCAGTGAGGAGTTACGGCAGTACATCGAACTTTATACGAGCGATCATCGGCACGTTGTTTGCAAATTAATTTTTGTATTTACTGAAAGATAGAGAAGTCCATATAGAAAAATTTACATCGCACCACATTATTTCTTTCAACGTATTGAGCTTCATATTCTATCAATATCATTTGTTTTGCGCTTTGATGTTGTATGCGTGTTTTTTGGGTACATCGTTGACCTTCTGGAACATTCGTTGGCATTAACGCATTTTGCAGAAAATTGTCGAGAAATTAAAACAATCGCATATTATAAAATTTGTGAGTATTATACAGTACAAAATTAGTGTATTACGCTAAAACAAATAAGCTAGTTTCATCAAATTATTCGCAGTAAATAACGAAGAACAATTATTACACACACACTTTATATATATATATATATATATATATATATATATATATATATATATATATATATATATATTTCTTTATAAACAAGGGTTTTTGGGAACCAGATAATACAGTGTATGAAAGAACATTATAACACTAATATCATTTTACAATATCACCTGTAATGAAACTTCCGGTGGCCGCGAAGCTTTCAGACACCTCCAAATCTACGTAATGAGCCCACTGCCAAATCCGCCAGTTTTATCTACCACTCACACTTTTTCTATAATTTTTTATCGTACCTTGAGCAGACATCTCGACATCAAACATAAATAATAGGCAAGTGATCAGCATATGCGCTCTGTAAGTCTCAAAGACTTACTTAAATCTCAAACTCACGGGAGAACAATCGACAATAAAAGGACCCCTCAACAAACAATACGCCATTACGAGTCTACTAGTCGAAGTTCCCAGCCTATCTCAATAATAAATACCTATCTTACCACCTTTAAATTTTCTCGATACTCCAATACCCTGAACAGATATATAAAGCGATTGGCTGACCTTTTGACATAAAATTAATCCGGAAAGAACATAGATTAAAAATAGAAAAATCTATAAAACAAAACTTACAAACTTCATGCGCTCATCACTAAAAAGTCTCATTTGAAACAGAAACTGCCATGTCAATATATAAATCAATTATAAGACCCTCAATGGCATATGCAGTGCGATTTGGGGAGGAGTCTCCAAATCATCATTTAAAAAGCTACAAACAATCCAGAACAAGTTCCTTAGTCTGGCAATCGAAGTTCCTTGGTACATTTCAAACGAAATACTTTTTTAAACAACCTAAGCCAATGCCTAGAATCAATCCTATCAAATCCTGGAATTAATTATAAATTTCCTAAAGATATATTCCTTCCCCCTTAATACAAGACTTAATACAAATCAGCTGGCATAAGTAAACCCACACCTCCCATCCGCAATTCCAATCACCTTAATTGTATATAGGAATAATTGTAAGAGTCAGTGTAAATTATATTCCCTTTGTATTGTATTTTATAATCTATTTTTTCCTTTGTTATTTAATTTGTTACGTTCATCTGTAAAAAGTATGTAAAATGAGTTAAACATGTCAACAAAATAATGAAAAGCAGCAACCAGCTGCTGATCTTATTGAAAAATAAATTTTTAAAAAAATTCCGACCTTCAGCCTAGCACAATGTACATTGTACATTTGTCATGAGATCGATCGTCTCATGAAACCGATCCGCAAAAGGGATTTATAACATAACTCAAGATCTTTTGTTTTCTCTCACATTTCACTTTACGGTGTGTCATCTTTCCCGATTTCAATGGAAGATACGACGGCAACGTGCTAATTGACCACTTTCTCAAATCTGTACGAAAGTACGAAAAATATTTTAAAAATTAGCATCGGTTACTTTTATTTGGGAAAAGAGATTTACAAGGCAAATACGATAATATACGGCAAATATGATACGATTTAATTTTAAAAACGACAATCGACGTTCTCAGATCAAATATCGAGCTGTAAAATAGGAAACCTTGTCAATATCTGCTTATTCTGTCTCGAACTGACATGCCAATGGAATTTCTTAGAAGTAATATGTATCTAAAATTCGATGGATTATTGGTGATATTTAAAGAAATTTTTCAGTTTTTAAAAAATCCGTTTCACTGCCTGCCCGCGAATTCTTTACAAGAATAAATTGACAAATGTTAACGTGGCAAAAGGGCAAATACCCATGAAATTCTAAATTTTTCGTCCTTAACTAAATTAAGAGATTTCATTAATAAGATCGCTGTTGAGATACATAATTGGTGGTGACTTTAACTAATAATTAAATAAATAAATTTATTTTTTTCATTTAAGAGATCTCAATCAAGAGATAAGCCAGTTCTTCCTTTAGATACCTCTAACAACTAACATTATTTTTCTTCGTTTAATCCCTTATCCCGCGTTTTGCTACGACATTTTATTGCTTAATTAATTAAACATTTATTTACTATTCAATTTGTATAAATCTTTGCCATCCTACCACAACATTAAATGTAATGCTACAAAACTTATTTTATTGCTTTTCTGATGTATTCTTTCTTTTATTTGCAGTGGAATCCACGAACAGATTTCTCAATGAAGAATGGGAAGAAGTCTTTGAATCACTGAAGCCTTCTTTTATTAAAGAAATTTCGGCTTTGATTAGAAATATCCTGAAAGGAATATTCGAGCAAGTGCCCATGAGAAATGGATGGCTGGATTTCGACGAATTTACGAAGGATAAGGATAAGTTTCAGGTTGTTGATAAGTCTAAGGAACCTTAAATTCCAGAAATTTTATGTTATATTGTATTTTTCTTACATGCGGATTATACAGCCAATGTAAAATTGCAATTTTTTATTTACATTATTCTTTAAAATAGTACATTATGAAATTTCGATATTGTGCAGATTTAAGGGCAGCTTTTATTATCAATTTGACATTTTTGTGTTAATTAATTAATTTTCTAATTTTACTTCTTGAACCCTTTTTCAGTATTTTTGTACAACTATTTTTTATGTGCTTTGTTATTAAAGAGAGTTTCTAAAAAATGTTAGTTCATTATCAATATCAGACATAATCTATCCTATTCATTTTATTTAATTGCAAATAATCGTTTCTGATAAAGTTCCATCAATTACAAAATAATTACATTTTTGTCAAATTCCGTTGAAAGAGTTTGTAGTAGTCCAAACATTTCTGATGAAGATTCCCGCTTGAGGATGGCTCCAGATACATTAAATGCAAGTTATAAAAGTATCACCAACAACCATAATATGAACAATGCATTTTAACAGTACAAAGTAAACCGCAACGAATTACAAATAAGTCAGTCATAATTGGCTGGGCATCGACTGAACGTACTACGACATTTGAGATTTACACATACATTTTGTAATTTCTATTCAAGTATATTACATAACTAATATTGCGGTACCTGACTGAATGTATGCGTAAGTTTTATTCAGACGTAGCAACGTCAATGAAGGTCCCTGAGTCATAGGCACTTTTCAGGAAGCATAGACCGTTTGTTTCAATAAATATGTATTGCAAATGAAAATAAAGCATACATCAATTAAGTAAATTCATTCTTTCATTGAAGAATTACAGTTATTACTACAGAAATTATACATTATCTAATAAAATATTTAATATAGACTATTACAGCTATCAAATAATTCAAACAGATATATGAAGTACTTTTTTTAAATATCGCACCTTTTATTTCAATTACACATCCTTCGTGTTATTTTTTTATTGGTTGTTGAAAATTGTCACTTCATGCACTTTCAAAATTTGTCTTAACACTTCTATCTTTCCAAGCAACATAGTGGCCAACGTTTGGTCTGGTTTTGCAAACGAAGATGCCGTGTTGTGGTCACGTGATTCGTGACATAACTGATGCTGCGCAGAACGAGCAAAAATTGTCTTTCCACCCATGTCTTTCCATCATGAGGCGGCTTTAGGTGCGTCAAGCTGGCAGAGCCATGTCAGCAGATCGGAATGAAACATGTCAAATAACGCTTGACGCAATGCCATCGCATACATAAGTTAAATGGGGACGTAGCTCGACGGAAAGTCAAATAATTTCTTGCTAATTAATTGACACGTATCTTCGTAGAGAAAACGAGTGTGAGCTGGGCGTCAGCACACACATAAGATAAATTCGCGTCGCAGCTCGGCGGAAACCCTCAGATAATTAATAGTTTTTTATATATACATTTATTTAATCGTTTGTTGAAGTACAATGTTCAGTTTACAATAAAAACTTTGCAATTGTTTGATGACTTAATCTAATTAACTTAATCTAGGTTAAACTTGTACTAAATTAATCTTAATCTACGGAGAGGAAACACAAGCACCTCAGGAGAATTATTCTACATTTAATTGTTTCTATTGTGATACCAGGAAAGCGAGTACAATTTAATCAACAGATCCCTTTAAAGTGGTTCTGAGAAGGCGCTCTGAGAAGTGGGCGGCCTTGTGTTCTATTTCAGAGAAAAGGCGGAAGTTCGTCTAGCAACGGCTACGTAGCTCCGTCCGAAAGAGAAGTAGCTTTGCTCGAGATTCTTCCATCGCGTTAGGAATTGCACGTTCCTCGTAGCTAGGAAGAGTATTTTTATGCTCTAAAAAATCTTCAAATATGCTTTCAAATATATGTATTTATAAACTAAAAATTCTAAAATATGCACTTAAATAAACAATTAAAATTAAAAATATTTAATTTCTTGTATAAACCTTTTTTGATAAAATTCAGGAGAAGCATGCATGGAATGAAAACTATTTTTTATATATTTTTTATATAATTTTGGCAAAAATACTATCACATAGCTGACTTTGCGAGAGAAATAACTGAAGTAAATATGAAACTTGGTAAAGTACATTGTATTTCTGGTTTCATTTTTACAGTCTGGTTTAAAAAATATGATATTAAATATATCCTACATTTGCACAAGTATTTTATCATTTCTAGAAAAGAAAAACTCAAAATACGACAAATTCTTTCTAATCAATTAATGCTCACAAATAATAAATTATATTAAACATGAGAAGTATTTATTTTAACGAAATATGCAAAATATTCTCCTATAATTACACGAATATGCACTGAAAGAAAAATTGGCCAAATATGCACAAATATATTAATGTACATAGTATCCAATTCTAACGAAATGTCAAGAAATTTCACTTAGCTACCGCCTGAAGCAACGGCAAAAATATGCAAAAGAATAGAAATCCGCTCCGTACTTATAACTTTCCATTCCCAAAAATTGAATATTTAAACAGGTGAACAGCTTGGGTTAGATGATAAGGTCACAGGGAACATGTGTAAGGTATTGTGCTAATTGCTGAGAAGTAAAGTATGTCTTCCTTATTTCCCTTAGTAATTATCATAAATTATTACTTATAATGAGAACAACAAAATACTCTTGAATTATAAAATAAAGGTAAATTTATTTTCGGATGGACTTTACTATTTTCAACTCAAAAACTCTTGTACACGTATTTTTTGTCTTCTTTGACTTGGCTTGGCTTAAAATGGGCTCCATTGATTTTGAAAATTCCTTATAGTTTGTTTAATTTAGAAATATTTTCTCCGCATAATTGTTCGAGTAAAACATGATACAGAGTCTCCATTTGTTAATGAACCCTTGTTTTGCTTCTAGACATAAATGTAGCTTCACTATGCGCACGTTTTGGTGAACTCTCCTTTTGCTTGTAATGGTAGGAGTAGAGGTAAGGGTGAGTTACTATTTTGTTAGCAATGCAGAAAAATCATACCCGAAATTCGTTTACCGTTGCAAATAAGTTTTCTATATCTCAGGAAGAAAAATGTCTAGTTATCTTCAAATATTGCTAATCTCGCGCTTTTTTAAATTTATTTTTATTTGTTTATTTATTTTAAACTTTTACTAATCTTTCAGCTATTTATAGTTAGAATAATGGGAAGGGATTCTGGAACTTAAGAAAACGTGCGTAGATGATCTTCTCCCCCATAGGTCACATACAGTTTTTACTCTTTCTTTGACTAAATAAATAAACCCTTAACCAGCAATCTTATATGTCATTGTATTTGAATTGTAGCGTTTTTTTCTCATAGAGACCAACTCGGACCACGCGTGCATCCTGATTCAGCAGGTGCAAGTACCTTTCTGGGGAGGCAGCATTTTAGAAGAATCCCGATTTTTATCCTAAAAAGTTGTTAGCCATGTACGTAGAGTATACGATAACCTATAGTAATCTCATTTTGCTTGTGACGATGATGAAGGATAAATAGACGGCACAAACATATAGACATACACAATTACACCCATTCCCAAGCCGGGACTCGAACTCGCGGTCTTTTTGTCGCGGTCTTTTTGTCCGCTACGGCACTACTGCCCTAACGATCTCGGCTATCTGGCTTGTAGCCGTTTATAAAGAGAAGAAACTAAATACTTTTGCCACGATCACAGGCTGTAGTAGACACACACCGGTTTGCGTCACTATTAACTTTGCAAACTAGGTCTGTTCTAAAGAACGGGACGGCAAGTTGGCCGTTATCCGCTTCGGGTTGTCGAGGTAGGCTTTCTACACTCTCTCCTTTTGGCTAGCGATGTTGTAGAGGAACCTTCCACATGGACGCCTATGATTTACCTTTCATTTCTCCAGAATACGTGGATCCCAACTGCTAATGTCTCTGATGCACAGAGATTCGCTAAAACCGGCGCTCTCGTTCCTATTTTTTAAATTTTATTTATTTTACGTCAAACGCAGTTTGAAACAGTATGTGACGGGGAGAAGTGTATTCTGGGCACGTTTCCTTAATTCTGGTACCCTAAACCGTTCACAAGTAGATGTTTGAATATCGAAATTAATGAACGTTTTTGGCAAGAATTGTTAACAAAATATTTCAACCGACCTACTAAAATTTATTTTCAAGGGAAATCTGCCACAGATTTGGACTCTTGTCCCTCATTATGACCTTCTTGAAGGAATATACTTCTGTTGTGACATCATAGAGAACGATAATTGTAATAATTATATTTCTCACTAAATTCTAGAAAAGTGCATAGCTAATGAAGTCACATTATGCCCAGAAGCAAAACAAGCGGCCATTTTTAGCATTTACTTAAAGGATCAGGGAAACGAGAAGAAAAATCTAATCGAGATGGGGGTCATTGAACCAGAAGCTGTGGTACAATACGTGTTACAAGTTCTTTATAATTCAATGAATCTCACGACTTTGTGGAAATAACGCGGATTTACCTTTGTGTAGAGATTTTGTTGAGTTCGATTGACTTTAGAGTTAATAAGTGCATTTTGGCCAATATTTCTACGTAAAAACTTCAAAAAAGCTTACAAAACCTGTAAAAAAAATCAAAACGCTTGTCTCATCTGAATGAGAAGAGCAAGTAGAAATCATAAATTATGCACATAAATTAGTAGGCATACGAAAGAGGAAGGAGCTTGTCACGACCAGATGTCTCTCCTTCGAGTCCCGTCCGCCGAGCCGTTCTCATCGCAAAGCGCTCGGAAAAGTCGGAACGCTAGCGTCGGTACGGGCCCGCCTGATACCGACAAACCAGTTTATATTTCAAGTGATTCTTGTAATATGTGCAATAAGTGAAATATAATGTTAATCCAGTGCATCCAATAACTTTCACCACTGGCATTCGATGTGAATCAATCAACAGGCAACGTAGTCAGCAATGGTCTTTACGTACAACAGAACTCCAGCGATATTCCGCAAAGCAACTTCATTAATTTACGTACCACACACAGTGCAAGTGCTACGAACGAGGATAGAGCCATGGAAACTTCTACATCAGAAACTTCATGTTATCAAGACCCATCGCAAGGTACAACGCTCGTAACGTTAGGCAGCCGGCATGAGGTAGAAGCCAGCGTCAGCCAAAGAAAAAGGTCAGTAGGCGAGGACGCTTCCAACAGCGATAACGAAAAACACAGTGTAAGTGCAAGTGACAGTGACTATGTTAAAGGTTTTTCCCCAGATTTAGTCAGTGTACCACCCACAGACGGTTACGATGTTCCCATAGGTTCCGTAGCCCAAATCTTCAACTACAGAAATGAGAATATAGACTTGCAATCTTCAAACAATGTCCCAGTAGGTAACAGATTTTCGGAATTAGCCTCCAAGGAAACCAATTCTCTTCCCCCAGATAACCTCTTCAACTATCTAAAGTTTGATCAATCTTCACAGTCTACTGGAACCAATAAAATATCCTCAGTTTTTATTGCCGAGAAAACTAACATCAACTCATTCGTTAATGAAATAAAAATTAACGTATCAAAAAACTTCGTAGCTGAAGAAAAAAAAACAAAGTGAAAATAAAACCCGGCTCAGCTGTAGATTTCCGTAAAATCATAAAATACATAATCAACACAAATAGAAGATTCCACTCCTACAAAGGCCCTGCAAACAAAAACTTTTCGGTAGTATTCAAAAATGTGTATTCAAAAAAATGATCCCATCATGTACCACATCACCTACCTATCCCACAACTTCTTTAAATTACACCATATCCAAACCGTATCTTCATTCAAACTTTGAAAAAACCCCATCCATCCGACTCGCATAAAAAATTAATATCCATTCCACATATTTTGTAAATTGCTTTCAGATTTGGAAAAGATCTTATGAGGTGCCATTATGGTTTCCTCAACCTCTGTAGTAGTGTTAAATTAGGATAAGTTTTGTTTAATAAGACATCAATACACATGTAATGTTATCAAAAACTGAACTATGTACAAACCAATAAAATAAATAATAATAATAATAATAATAATAATAATAATAATAATAATAATAATAATAATAATAATAATAATAATAATAATAATAATAATAATAATAATAATAAGCCGATAATAATAATAATCCGCTAAGGCAGTAGTGCCGGTGTGGTTTCGGGCCAGAAGATCGCGGGTTCGAGTCCCGCCTCGGGCATGGATGTATTTGTGTATGTCTGTATGTATTGTCCTTTCACCCCCATCATCACCATATATCGTCATTTCATCTTCCATACCCCCAGGGCTAACAACCTTGGGGGATAAAAACCGGATCCAGCTTAAATGCTGGTCCCCCCAAAAGAATTGTCGCAAGCACCTGCCTCCGTGAGAATGAATAAAAACTGGGCCACGGTAAAGGCAGAGTGCTTGCCTGCGTGGTCCTAGTTGGCCAATCAACGAAAAAATAATAATAATAATAATAATAATAATAATAATAATAATAATAATAATAATGAAACAGGTGTCTCTCGCGTCTGTCACGGAGCGGGGAAGACTTTCAAGAGCCGATGCTGCGCACTCAGTGATTGTCGCCGCGAGCACTTTGACCGCTGCTGTTCCCGAAACCGCGGCCCCAGTGAGTGAAAATAGTGCGAATATTTCCTGTCACTTAGGATTTAAAATAAATAATAATTTGTAGAAAAGAAAATTGTAAAATAATAAATCAACAAACATATTTATGAAAAAATAAACTAATTAAAAATTGATGGGTTCCGGTTCGGATGGCCGAGATTGCTAAGGCAGCGGTGCCGTAGCGATCTCGGACCGAAGGATCGCGGGTTCGAGTCCCACCTCGAGCCTATTGTGTAGGTCCTTTCACCCCCTATCATCATCATCATCATATCGTGTCATCCACCGTTACCATACCGTTACACGCAATAGTGATCGCCGATGACCTAGAAGTTGATGCGACCTTAAATAACAAAAAAATGATGAAATCAAGATGGAGTATTGTAGAAGATACCCGTCCACTGTATGTTCACACACTAGCTTGTCCAGCTAGGTGCACTGTTGAGAACATGGACGTGATAGGGATCTCCTTAAATTACTCTCTCAGCGCACAGTTCTTCCATAATTATCCACGCACACACCACCACCATTATACAATGACTGGGAATGAATGGGAAATGAAACAGGCTTAGTTGGTAAAGTGCTAAATTTATTTTTCTAATTAATAATTTTGATATACTTTAAAAATCTAAGTGCAAAACTTATTATATTTTATAGTTCTAAAGAATTAATGTAAACAAGAACAAAACAACAAAAACTATTAAGTTTATTAATGGAGTACCTCAAATAGTAGATATTAATGTAAAGAAAAATGAAAGAATTCTGCGACCGAGAGCTCAGAATCAAAACAATCAAAAAAACGTCTAAATTATCAAGGACTTTGTTTCTATTATCAAAACGTTCGTGGATTACGCTCAAAACTCAAAGAAATTGCTGCGAATAAATATATATTTTGTGATATTGATATAATTGTGTTAACTGAAACTTGGTTACCTGATGATATATATGATTCCGAACTAAGTTTAGATAATTATAATATTTATAGAAAAAATAGGAGTGATATTACTAGCCATAAAACGACAGGAGGTGGTGTATTGATAGCAGTCAACAAAAGTTTGGGAAGTAAGCGACTGTGTGCTTTCGAAAATGTAGAACATGTTTTTGTTCAGATTACTTGTGAAGGCAATGATTATGTAATAGGCGCTTCATATCTTCCTCCTTATGTAAATGATCAACTTTTTAGCGATCACTGCTCATCAATTATTGAGATAGATAATGCTTTAAATCAATTACAGATATCGCCCTATTACATATTGTTTGGTGATTATAACCTGCCACGTGTACTTTGGGAGAAAAATAAATATTCAAGTTATGCCACTTTTAGTGATGATACAACCAATAGAGAGAGAAGCTCATCTTCCATTTTATCCGATACTATATCTTTGTTAAACCTGTACCAGGTTAATACAATCCATAATGATTTTGATGTGATGCTAGACTTAATCTTTACGAATTTGCAAAATTTGAACATTGGAACCACTGATGTACCCATAGTGAAAAAAGATGCTTATCATCCACCAATTACAGTTGATCTCTTGGGAGAGTATGTCGATGGCGAACCTAATTATACGAAATGGTATTATGATTTTAAATCAGCTGATTTTATTTCAATTCAATATTTCATGGGTAACATATATCATTGTATTGCAAAGGCCGTAAACACTGAAGAAATGGTAAATATTTTTTATGCGAATCTTTATCACAGTTTCGAACTTTACGTACCAGTGAAAAAGATATTTTCCTCAACATTCCCAAAATGGTACAGTAAGGAGTTGAAAGAGTTAATAATTTCCAAAAACCAAATCCATAGAATATATAAGATAAACAACAGTAATGATGCTTACCAAAGTTTTTCCCAACTTCGTAAAGAATGTAAAGTGATAGCTAGCAGGGATTTTGATAATTATCTTCTCAATGTAGAAAATTCAATTAATTTGGATTGCAAACAATTTTGGAATTATACAAATAACTTGAGAGGCTGCAACGATATACCTGCAATGATGATAATGGGCGAACAAACATTCGATAATTATGAATCAGTCGTTGATGTTTTTGCTGATTTCTTTCAAGCTGCATATAAAGATCCAAATGTGAAACGCATACCAATTCAAGATATAACACCGAACATCATTAATATGTTGCCAATAACGATTTCTTAAGTGTTTGAAGAAATCAACTCTCTCAGTTTAAACACATCTAAGGGTCCTGACGGCGTTCCAGCTATGGTGCTACAAAAATGTAATTTCATTATGTCACAGATACTATGTTTGATATTTAATAAGTCCTTATCCGAAGGATGTGTACCAAACCTATGGAAAACATCATTTATAACACCAATATATAAATCAGGCGACAAACAAGATGTGAGAAACTACCGTCCTATTTCAATTATGAACATCATCCCAAAGGTATTTGAATCTATTATTACAAAAAAACTTGTCACTTTAATAAATCCGTTTATAATTTCACAACAACATGGATTTTTGCCAAAAAAACTGTTGAAACAAACCTATTGGAATTTAGTCAAAACATATTAACATCATTAAATAATAATTTTCAAGTAGATGCTATTTACACGGATTTTTCGAAGGCCTTTGACTCCATTAATCATAGCATTTTAATTGCCAAGCTGAAATTTTTCGGCATTTGTGGTAATTTATTAAATTGGTTTGATAGCTATCTATCCAAGAGGACGCAATATGTTAAATATAAACAATTTATATCAAAGGAAATCATAGCGACATCTGGTGTTTCTCAAGGATCACACCTTGGAACTGTATTATTTAACATATTTATAAACGATTTGGGTAATGAATTAACAAATGTTAAATTTTTATTATACGCTGATGACCTCAAACTATACTCTGCAATAACATCAACCCAGGATATTATTGCGTTACAAGAAGCTCTTAACTCCCTTATCAATTGGTGTGGAAGTAATGATCTTGTTCTTAATATATCGAAATGCAAATCGATCACATTTTCTAGATCTAAGAAAATTATACAAAATAATTACTATATACAAAACGAACAATTAGATAGGGTGAACTCCATAAAGGATTTAGGAGTAATTTTTGACAGCAAACTTCAGTTTGGTGAACATTTAGATAAAATTGTCACAAAATCTCTTCAAAAACTGGGGTTTATAAAGAGAACATGTCAAAAATTTAAATCTGTACAAACGTTTAGAACATTGTACATCTCCCTCATCAGATCATCACTGATGTACGCTTCATCAGTTTGGACACCATATTTTAAAGTACATAAACAAAGAATAGAACGTGTTCAGCATAAATTTTTCAGGTTGATTGCTCATAAACTACATCTTCTAGATCCAGTTTTGAATCACGATTATACTGAATTATCAAACACACTAAAACTGCCGTCTCTCGAATCTTTGCGAAGTGAGAGAGATATGCAATTTCTGTATAAAATGTGTAATAATGTTTTGAACTGTCCTGAGCTATTAGGCGAATTGAATTTTTTTGTCCCAAACAAAATCACGCGCAGATTTAAAACAATCTATACACCAAATTATAAATTATTATATACTGGTAATATGCCAATAAACAGAATGTGTACATTAGCCAAAAGTTTCGAACTAGACTGCTTTTGTGATAACATGAATATTACCTTCAAGTTTATAAAAAACGCTGTTTATAAATATGAATAACTTTGTATTCCTGATTGATATCGTTGTAATTGTAATTTTTATATATTAATGCTGGATTATTCCTGTTTTAGGCTTTAAGGTTTCACTATTGAGATATGATTTGTCGCAACCACTTTCAAACACCATATATTTTGATGTACCTGAGGCTTGGTCAACAATGATTACTTGCTCAACATTATTTCATTGTACTGCATCTATGGCCCTTTTGGGATATTCGTCGAGCATCCTTACCGATGTGAAAAGGATAAGGGGGAAATAAAATACCCCTCACTAGATGTACAAAAACTTGAATTGGACCAATCACTCTGTTTTCGTCGTTTATCTTATTATCTCATTACTACTTATTTTATATTGTAAAAACTGATATTTGATATTGATATTTCATGTTAATGTTTCTGACTGATATTTCATATTGTAAAACTGATTCATATTGTATTTGATAGAATACCGAACATGTTATAATGAATTTCAATATGTACAATTATTGTAAATTGGACAATTAGTCCGTGAAATATACTAACTAAATAAATAAATAAATGTTTGTTAAACTATGAAAGTCAATGAAGTCTTTCTTTTTCTTAAAACTCTTTGTATTTCACAAAACATACAGACAAGCTCTTTACTGGTAAGCATCCCTAGACTGGTCATCGGCCGCGATCACCGCTCCCGTCGTTTCCCAACTGGTGGCGCCACCACGACGGCTCCAAAACACAGCGCCCAGATCCGCGCCCAGTAGCCCGCTCACCACTCATTAATCGATCACACCATAGACAAGGCGCATTGTTTAAACGTTCTCACGCGCGCGTAGGCCGACCTTTCAGCCGTGCGGCCAATAGTTCAGATAATGTTCATTGAGATAAATGTTCAAATTGCTGCTCAATCTAGCGCAACATGCTAGCTTCGGCACGTCAGCAAGTAACTTGCCTAAGTTACCAAAGATCAGAAGTGGAAACAGTCGCTAAGAAGTTGCGTAAGCAAACGCATAAGCGAGCGAAAGCAGAAGTGTCTCTCCTCGCTTCCTAGCTACTACGAAGTCTCATTCTTCCCCTTAACCCTGATACTCTCTCATCCACTTCTATAAAACTGCTCAAGAAAAATGTTTTTTCAACTTATCCAGAAATTTGCCACGAATTTACAGTAAATCGGGTATGCTGAACCAAGATATATTATTAGTTTCATAGAAGTGGTTCTAGTTTTTGTGTTACGAACGTAGTAATCAATGATCCAATCACGAAACTCACAGTATTTAACGCAAATATCTATCTTTATATAAACTTGTTTATTTTAAACATTGAATATCGCATTATTTTTTGGATCATTTTATTGAGCTTCGACCTATTAATATATATTTCTTTATAAAACAATGACTTTAATGTATTCGACTACATATTGTAACACTCCCGGTCGTCTCGTGAGAGAACGCCCGGTAAGCGGCCCTGAAATAGCTCAGTCGGTGATGGAAGGAATCGTTAACAGATACTGGTAACATGAAAGAAACACTTTGATCACTGGTAAAATCACTTTTATTCCTGGGCAAAATAATTCAAAATGCCCCAGGGAAGTTACACATGTAAATAGGATCAGAAATCTGAAAATTAGGTGGACAGATAAGAAGATGAAAAGTTAGTAGCCAGTGTAAAGCTTAGAAATTAGGAAGACTTATAGTTAGCATCACAATGGTAACAAATATTACAGATCAGTGTGTCTTAGCGCGACACCGCATTACAGGATTTTCGCAGGGATGAATACCCTGAATTATATTGCCTTGGTAAAGTTTCTTTTTGTGGGCCCGAAACGGGCGCGTTGCCGTCGAGGGGAGGCGGCGGCGACCTTCGCAGAGGGCGCGGCCGGGGCGATGTCCTTGTGCCCACCCAGGCACGCACGTCAGCTGATCGGCCGTCTGAAGGCGTCACCCAAAGGGGGGGCGGCGCGGCCAAGGGAAGGCGGCGGCACGGCCGAGGGAGCGGCGTTGTAACGGCGCCTGGCAGTCTGGTTGAGCTCGGGGTCGGCCAGCAGTCACTCTCGATTTCAAGAGCGTAGTAACCAGTCACGGATTCTTCTGATACTCGTGATTATTCACAATTGCAACTTTGGAAAGTCTAGAAATCCTGCAGCGACACATTCGCTTCACTTTGCAACTGATTCCCGCTTCAGAGAATTTTCTCTGCCCACGTTACTCTGCTCTATTACAATAGCCCACACCGAAGTTTTTTCTAAGTCCATCAGAGGCGAACTTGCCTCTGGTCGGTGAATAGCTCTCCCTCCCAGAGAAGTTTCTCTCCCGACTGCCCTGCTTTGAATGCCAATTTTATAAGTCAAATCTTATTAGGTTAACTTTTACCCCCCACTCGTTTTCTCGCATGTTCTGGCTCCTTAAGATAGTTGCGTCGCTATTGGCCGAAAGAAATGGCGCATTACGTTATTTCGACCAATAGTGACAGGGGTAGTGAAGGGAGTTCCGACTCTTTGCATAACTGTGAGCGTCCAGAATTTTCTTTGCCCTTCTAGAACATGCTCGCACAAGACGGGCGTTGTCCGTGAAAGAATTTGTCGATTTCAATAGCGATCAAAAGGTTCGCGCAGCTGGCCATGCGAACACGTGCTCCACAGTAAATCTGTCGACGACTGACCCTTTAACGACTTTCTTAATGTGCCAGAGGCGGAGACGGCTGTCAGATAAGCAGGGTTGCGCGCGTGAGGCCATGTCGCAATCTGTTCCCAGTAGAACTCATGGTGGCCGAGTCTGTTTAATTTAATTTTCCTGGCATGAAGAAATCGGTATCGCTACAATATGTTGGAAATATACCCTACAAAAACAGAATAGAAATATTACAAACTTCATAGAAAAAACATATGAAGCATAGTTTGGTATTAAAGTGAGCGATCAAGATAAGTCGTGGGGTACACATATGGTATTCCAAACTTGGGCTGAGTGTCTTTGTCAACGGAAACTGGCAAACAGAAGAGTTTAAAATTTTGTATACCGATGGTATGGCGGGTGCCCAAAAATCATCATGATGACTGTTATTTTAGTTCTGTAAACGCAAAAGGCTTCAATAGTTACAAGAAAAAGGACTGCGTGTACCTTGATTTGGAATCACCAAGGAGACGTGTACCACATGGACCTGATTTTCCCATAGAAATGTTCAACACATTCTCTGGATTTCTTGTATGCGATAGTGATGATATACAGTTTGTGGGGTGTAATTCAGGAGTTAGCGGTGGCAGTAAATACGAAAGAAGTGTTGCTACAAAAGAGCAATTCTCCAAAGATGTGCTCAGTGATTTAATATGTGACCTCAGTTCATCAAAGCAAGCAGATGAACTTTTAGCATTCACAACTAAAGAATGAAATGTCTGACACGGAAACAAAGTAAATTTTACAGAAGAAGAGAGGCAAAACTCCTTTCATATTTTAGTGAAAATGGGAACTTCATGTACTGTTCTAACATTCCTGTTAGTTGTTGACTACATGTTGACTTAGTACGGAAAAATTAAAAGCTGGCATATTTGATGGGCCCTATTTTCGGAAAATGATAATAATCTAAATTTCGCAAGTTCCATAACTGATATTCAATCTTCTACCTTTTGACAACTTTTCCATTGTTGTCATAAACTATTTGGGCAATCATAAAGCAGCAAATTATGCAGAACTTGTAAGACTTGGTTTTAAACTTATAAATTAGTGTGCAACAATGAGCATTGAGGTACACTACCTATCTCCGTATCCATCTAGTCAATTTTCCAGAAACTCTTGGCAATATGTGTGAAGAACAAGGCAAGCAGGTCTATTAAGAAATAAAGGTAATGAGAAATTGATATCAGGACATAATGGCAGACTACTGCTAGAACCTTCAAGTCAAACAATTAAATGTGAATTGTTTCGGGATGTAAATATACATATATTGACTATATTAACATTACGTATTTTAAGACTTTAATGTTATATAAATAGACATATAGTTCAATTTAGTTCAAGTTTTATGCAATTTAGGAAGAGCATGTACTCAATGAAATAAAAGTTGTTCGATGCGATTTTCGATATCTCCAAGACTAGAGTCAATCTCTCACAACCAATGCAATATTTGGAATCTGTGCATCAAACATATCCTAAAATGGCTTTGAATTGTTTCGCAAGAAAATGTGTGTTGACCAATGCAAGTCAATTCAAACCCTTATTCTTCGTTGCCACGAAATAACGCATTTCGTTTGCTTATAAGACGTGCACTGAAATTCAATTATTTAAACTACCCAGAACGCAGTGCCCACATGTAACCGTGATAAATGCTCTCCCGAGAAAAACTCATTTTTGTTGTGTCTTGTTTATTTTAGTCTTAACTGATATGTTCATTCAATCTTTCCGAAAGTCCGGGCCCTGTGCGGCCACCTCCTAGCGATGAATACCCTTTCAGACGTTGCGTCTAAGTTCGCGCGTAGGAATTCGAGGATTTATCCTATATATAAACTATCCCACGCGCTAGCACCCACGTGTTTACGTGATAAATTCTGCCTTGACAAAATCCATTTTTGTCGTCATCATGTCCTGTTTATTTCTGTCGTTTTCTCAAATGACCCTCCTCGAATTGCACCCGCTTAAAGAAACGCGACCCTTTAAAATTCCTCATTTTTTTACACGCAGCAAAAACACTTGATTTCCCATTGTTTTGACGTGATATTTTATTACGATAGATGTGTGTCACATCACAGTATATTCTTTAAACTTCGTCACTGGAACTTTTCAAGCTAAAATAAAATTTGGTATGCATGATGATTTTTGTGTATTGCAACATAGTATGCTGAATGTAACTGTCTGATACCGTAGTGATCTTCGTGCTAATGATCGGCGAGCCACCCAAGTACACTTCAGTGTCACCACCCCAGTGAGGATTTACTCACCTCAGAGCGGGCGCCTGCCTTTTCATCATGTACGAGCCCCTTCAGATGCATCGTCATGCTGGCAACGCTTGGAACTGGCGAACACGCCGACAACGCTCCCAGGAGCGCTTTCTCAACTTTGGTAGGACAATGTCGCCAGCTCGGAGCTACCAGCTTTTCAGGCTGGAACCGAAGCATAGCTGTCTGGTTAGGGATTCTCCCCCAAAATTTTGTTGTTTTTATCTTTAGATGATGTTTAAGGGTCAAATTTATTTGGTAGAGTTGGTAGGGGGTTGAGCTTTTTAAAAATTTAAAAAAAAAATGTTGTATATCGCAAAATCACAAAAACCAATCTTAGATCCCTATGATTATTGGAGAAATATTTATTAAAATATAAAAAAGCGTAGTAAAGACACCTACAAGCGTGTAAGATAATTTGCATGTATTCTCTCGTGTAAAATTAGGCGGTTATTTGTCACACATTAGTAAAGGAGCACAACAGATTTGATGACCAGGAACGAATCTCAGCAATAAATAAGTAATTGAAACAACAATTTCGATTGAAAGAAATATTTTACAAAGAGATATCATTATCTCTTTCAGTCATTACAACGAGTTAGATAAACATATTTCTTACATTACGTAACTCTTACACAGTGAGTATCTCCTTAAAAAAAACTTAAACATCGTTATATAAATAGTTGTTATATTTCTAATATATAAAAATATTTATAAGTTTATAATATCTAGTCTATAATAGTTTTCGTATTTATTTAATTTCCATACCCTCCTCATATATTTTAAACACGAAATATTTTTTTTTAATTTGGTGTTTTTAACGTTTTGGTGGATTCTGTAGCGCTATCGTGTGTGAAATGCTTGAACCACCTAGCAACACTGCACCGGTGTCGACGTTGAGCGTTACGCACAATAAGCCGGGGTTGATCCCTTCTCAAAAACCTATGAGTGTCGTGCCCTGGTAGGGCAAAGCGCAGAGGTGACTGGGTGACAGAACCTGGGCTGAAGCCAGGGGGGTCCAAATCCCCAATCGACCTTATCAATACACACTGCACTAACTATGCGAGTACCACCGGAAGTCAGGGATACCGAAGGGGGACTTCAGTTTCCCGATAGGACTCCTGTATAAAAGCCGTCGAAAACTCAGGGCTCTGATGACCGTTTTTGATCTCCACCAGAGTCTCAAATCTGAACAATGCCTTCACGTTTTACGTTAAACCTGTGTCTGTATATCCCGACATAGCCACTGTCAATTTGTAGGCTCCTTGAAGCAAAAATTGGAATAATCCATAATACAATCAATAATATTACAATTTACAATATTAACATCAAAATGGTTTATGAATCTTAAGTCCATTGTTTCTTCTTTTTTTTGCACAGTTGTGCTGCTTGCTTTATCTTCTGCTTTCTGGTCACCCTGCAGTCTATCTTCCATCTTCCTCCACGTATTTATGTCCAGCAGCCACCTACTTTTCTAGGTTGGTCGGCTATACATCTTCGTCGTGGGAGTCCCGTCTTCTTCCAAGAAGTTATGGGGCCCCAGGTTGTTGAGTTGTAACTCAGTGCATCTTGTTTCATAATCTTCCTTTGAGTGTTTCTGCTCGTTGAATTGACTTTCATTTAAGTTCTTTGTCTAATTTCAATACAAGATATCCTTTCTCTGATGGAAATTCGAGATGGAAGGAAACTGTGGTAATACACGAAGCACGTCCAGTTCGCAAGATGATAGAGCTAGTGGGTGGCAGAGCAGGCAGGCCGCCCTGTGCTTACCACATTGCATCACCTCCCCAGTCGCATCCCCCGACCTGCGCCGAGCTCCAAGTCCATCGGCGAGTTCAAATGCCCTCTCTGTATGCGGTGACGCGACGCGACGCCGGCCAGGTAACGCAAAAAACCCGCCTCGGCTCGTGCTCCGCCAGCGCTGCCTTCGCCAGGTGGTGCGTTCAGCAGAGAGCCTCGAACGCTGCGCCATCACCGCCCTCGAGATCCGGCACCGAAGAGTTACTCGGCGTTGTCTCTGATCGGAAGACCCGGGGTCGAGACCCGACGGCGATAGATTTTGAACACCGGTTTGATAGCTTGGTTGAATTCGACCGCTGTCTGGAGGAGAATTCTTCTGGGTGGCTGCTATGTTAGGTAGTTTTTCGTGAGCAGCATCCGGAGCAGTATCCTAACAAACGTGCCACAGACCGCGCTCCATGTTTCCTCTATCTTCCTTGTCCCTACTCATCTTTACGGACACTTACGGACTCACCCTTACGGACATTTCCGTGGACTGTTCTACCACATACGTCAGGACACCGATTGAGAGCTAAGATCTAGTTGGATATGTGTTGCGCTCCCCTGCGGGTGATTGTTGGAGGAAAATACTCTGCATGCCGAAGTGTACGTTGCCGCCGGATCTGACCACCCAGGGGGGACAAACATCACTCCCTGGATCCTGGATATAACGTGCTCTACACTAATGGAACTAGTTATCTTTCAGACGTTTATGCAAAATCCTTCCCCCTGGAAGGCAAATTCCCCACTGCGTGCGCTTACTCTTCTCAGCTACCACACACGAGCCATTGTGCGAAAACCTGTATAGGGCATTGGCCATAGGATCGGCAGACCGGCAGACTTTTCAAGAGATTCCACAGCAAACAGTAATTATAGACTTCCAGAAGGCAATTCCTGCGTTATCTTGATTATAGGTAGATACATCCGCACGTTGACAAACGAGCGACATATCAAATCTTCAAATTATTTAGTTAAACTCAATGGGCAATTAACGATCTTCTTCTGAATAGATCTTTTGTCTAAAAACGGCCAATTCTTAATTTTTTATCTTTTTACTTTCTTGCTACGAATCTTCGCAAAGTAGAGAGAAAGTCATGTAATGCTGCGCGAAAAATCGGAGAATTTTCGACTGAAAATTCTTATTACAGGGCCGTGGTAAAGAGGATAAATCCAGTTGCTAAAATTAGAAAAAAATTCACGTGGTATAGCCAGAATCCATGTTTCGTGGATCCTTGATAGAGAAAAAATCGATTGACGGCAAAACGTCTGTCCATTTGTCTGTAAACAACTCTAGCGGCTTACAGTTCAGCCAATTTTCTCCAAAATTTATATTCCTCAATATGGCTCTATGTGGCTGATGAGGCTCCTTGAACTTGAAATCGATATTTTAATTTTGGTGGTACTTTACATTGGAGCCTCTGGAACATTGTCAAAATTTTCAAATACATGGATAAATTGCTTTTGAATAAATTTTGTTGTTGGATAGTGTGAACGACGTTTAAGAGAAAGGTGCAGGTCTCATATTCATTGAAAATCCCGATTTTTCAAAAATTGCAGAAGTTTAAACTTTTTTGGAGTCTTTCTACAACTAATATATTACCGACATATTTTTCCCTCAAAACTGCCCCTTAAAGATAAATTTTGAAATAAGGTCATGTATAATTTTTTGAAAATTTGATAATTATTCGCGTAATTTTGCATGGAAATACGGGCAAGAAAGTACGTGCTATTGTAGCACCACTAGTTTTAAAATTCATTTCCAATCCTTTTCGTCCAGAAACATTGGTTACTCTGAAAATGGCAAATTTTATTTTTGATCAAATGGTCTTAGTAGTGGCTCTATTTCCAGTTCCTGTTTAAGACCAAAACAGTTCCTGTTCATGATACATCATAGCAAAGCCAATATTTATAACTCTATCGGAATTAAGAACCCACAAAACATAGATTCTAGCTACACCATGTGTTATTTTCTAAATGTAGCATCGATTTATTCATTTTTTCGCTACTAGGGCCCTGTAATAATAGTGATAGTAGATTTTTAGTGAAAATTTGCCATGTGCGCATAACTTTCTCTATTCCGTTGAGAGAAAGTACAAGGTGTACCTTTTTATTTAAATATAAAGTAAATAAAAAAGTTTGTTCCAATCCTTACAACTTTAAAATTTATCTTTAAAGCGATCTCCAAGATCACATACGCTCCAACAGCCTAACCTTCTTGATCATTAATCATCACGATGTTATATGCGCCAGGCGGTTTCCGATGTGCACTGAGATCTCGCGACTTATTTTTTTAGCTAAAGAAGTATGATCGTACTCCATGAGCAATTATTATACATTCTTGTTCTGTGAAAAATTAAATTGTTCTTGCTACATAATCATGCAACAATTCACTTTCTTCAGAAACTGACTATCTAGAGGGGTACAATATAAAAAACAATTCAAATATTGTAATAACAAATAATTTTAAGGAAGTAAACTATAAACGTATTTTGAGATTTTAATTCAAGCTTCGGACAACACAAAAAATCTAGAAACTACAATAAAATAATTTCAATCCACTAAAATTGTAAAACATGTTTTTTTGAACCCATTTCACGGTAAATTAAAGCGGGATAATGACTTTTTCACTGAAATCGTTTCCAATACTTTCATGCCATTTTAGAACTTCTTACTAGAAGTACAGGTTTGATAAACATACTTACAGACGCCCTATGATGGATTTTCATTGCGAGAGACACTATTGAAATTCACGCAAATGTCGTTGGGCGGTCATCGTGAATGGACAAACTTTCATTCACATAAATGAAAAAACCTAGATGTACTAGATACCGAAGATTAAGCTGAATATCTGTCAACCAACTTGTAATAAGATAGACTAGTGTTCCAGAAAACATTTCTTTACTTTTCGACTTGCAAAGGATCATTTCGAATTTGTTGTGGCGACGGCTCAACACTAGTTAAGTGCTAAGCTAAAGCATGTACAGACAACGTTACAGAGGTTTGGGAATCTTTAACATCGAAAACATCCCTTTTATAAGTAAACATTCGTACGGTATCTTCAACTTTTAAAACAAAAATAATTGTGGGAGGCTATGTTGAGGATGAAAGAAAGATGATTTAGTAAACACATTTGTTTTTGTTTAAATGACATTGCACAACAACTGTGAACCTTTGTAGTGTTACGTAAGAAAAGTCATCAGACACGTGTCCACTTTCTTACCCAAGTTTTCTGCAACAAAGAAATGATAAATAATTCTTGTTAACGTTAAACCCATCTTCAAAACTCCGTAGACGCGCATCTTATTCCTTTCGTCACACCAGCGCGAAATTTTTTACTATTTCGAACAGCGCCTCTACAGGGGTGTTGCTATTTTACTCATGTCTGACCGCGCCGTAAGTAACCAATGCTAAGCAAGAATATATTCAAATTAAACCAATTCCAGATGTGTATTTCCATAAATTTCTATACCTTTTGCACTCCACTGCAATCACTTGGTTTGCCTTTTTAAGATAAAGATATCAATTCTTTTAGGCTCATAATAGCACGTGGGCATCAATATAATATTAAAATGTGTCATTTCGGTAATGTTTAAAACTCAGAAATATAAACTATTTTTACGATTTAATTCCGAAAAACAGAAAAGAAAATGAAATGGTGAGGAAGCAATTTCAAGAATTTTTGTGAAGAAAGAAAATGCAGATGGATAGCACAAACTACAAATGAAGAAGTTGCACACATTTTCGGCAATTAATATGCGAAGATTACATGGAGAAGAGTACAGAGAATATGCTGTCAAAACAATGTGGAACTTTATAACTAAGATTGTTCAGAAAAATACTTTAATGAGTACACACGTGTGTTCAATCCATTCGAAATTGAGTAACCCCGCTGCCAATTCAGCTCGTACAACTTTCGTTTAAAATACTTCCACATAATACCAAGTCATGGAAAATCAACTTCCTACAACTTAAAAAAATGTGTTTTTAATAAATGTTCTTGTAAGTAGCTTTTTTGTAATTGTTTTGAATGTTTTTTTACCGTAAATTGGGGTGAATACGGACAGATTACAAGATTTTTTAATAACAAAACTAGTAAAATGAAATGTCTTAAATAGTTTTTTCATGAAAGTGAAAGAACGTTCAATCACTTAACTTTGGAATCTAATATCATTAAAATAGCATTACATAATGACCCAAATTGTTGATCAAAAAGTGTCTTTTCACCTCAAGAATGGGGTCAATAGGGACAGTCATAAACAAAAGTTCAAAACCCTATTCTGTCAGACATTGGGGCCAATAAGAATACAAGAATACATTTCAAAGACCTAAAGTACATAAAACAAAATCATACAATGCATTACTATCACTTAAATGTATATCTTCGTCGTCTTACGTTTAGAACAACAACTTGTTACAACTCTTCAAAATATTGTTCAATGTCCTGTGGAGTGCCTTAAGCTTTTCTCTATGTCAGATTTTGACAAATGTGTGAGTAATTTTATCTTTATGCTTGTTTATAAAAGACTGAGCCCAATATGACCCCGGAAGGTTGTTTGAACTGCTTCACTACTTTCCTCTCCCTATCCAAATAATATTTAAAAAAACTCCGCTAATCAAAAGGTACTCATTGGATATCACGATCTTCCACAACTTACAACACTACTCACAATCGTCTCACAAGATTCACCATGGCTTCCTTTAATTTTTATGTCTACAATTTGAGCAGGAATAGTTTTACTGTATTGCTGCTATGCAGATTTAGGGACTTACAACTTCTCTGCTTCCTTAGCTTATCTGCTTCTAAGCTTCCCTGCTTCTAAGTGTCCCAGCTTCTAAGTGTCCCAGCTTCTAGGTGTCCCAGCTTCTAAGTGTCCCAGCTTCTAAGTGTCCCAGCTTCTAAGTGTCCCAGCTTCTAGGTGTCCCAGCTTCTAAGTGTCCCAGCTTCTAAGTGTCCCAGCTTCTAAGTGTCCCAGCTTCTAAGTGTCCCAGCTTCTAAGCTTCAAAACATACTCTTTCTATTGAAGTAGGTTTTAAAGTATTTCTAGAAGGTACTTTTATGTAAAGATAACCATCTTCACCGTCACACCAAATCCCTTATACTAAATTCCCGTAAAGTATTCTCGGAACTATAGCTATAATGTTTGCTTGCACAGACCGTAACATGCTCTTGCAAACCGAGATATGATGCATTTGAAGACTAGCGCACAATGCTCGATTACGTTGTTTATTGTGTCTAACATGTAATTATAGTAAACTCACTACAAAATTGTAGACAAGAGTGTTCATCAAAATCTTTATTACTAAGTTTCTATGCCAACAGGTTTTGAAAGAAAACCATGAAGCCTCCAGCCTGTGAGGGGTGTCCATCCACCATGGCTTCGTAGTACGTACCTATGGTTTCGTTGAGTTAACAGGGAATATGAAAAAATCCAAAAGCGAGGAAACAGTTTCGACATTCCGCAAAAAGTTGAACTATTTGATTGCGATATGGCACCTAATATCAGAACGCGCATAGCAACGGAATTCTCATACTCCGTGCGACAGTGCATATGACACAGGTGACGTCATACGACACCAAGTTTCAAAGGCTGTCATTAAATGTATGCTATCCTATTGCCCACTCACAACAGCATCATTTTTTCTGCTGCTGGCCACAAATATTGTCATAAATAAAAGAGTGAAAGTGAAGATGCGAGATTACATAAGAGATATTGTTTTCATTTATTGAGATTGTTTGAATATTACGAGTTAGTTAACAAATAGCTGTACATTTGCCACTTTCGACTTTAAATTGTAGACTAATATAGATGATGGGGCACCATTGTGGGTCCTCGAATTAGGGTTTAGGTCCGAGACTGTTCTTACGAAAATGTAAAATTGCGAAATAGGTAATGTGTTGTTGGTCGATTGTACCCAGGTTGAATTCTTTAGGAATTGGATAATAACCATAGGAATTACTTTTGTACGAACGATTAGCTTTGGATGGATTGCCACTTTTTGCTTTTAGATTTAGCGGCTTTAATCCAGATTGGGCTTGCATAAAGCACGATAGGTCGTATTATGGATATGAAAATAGCTAGTGCTGAATCACATGATTCTGAGTTATTTTTGAATAGTAATGGTCTGAATTAATACATTTTTATCTTGCATTGCATTGCCGTGACTTCGGCGTGGTTTTCCAGTTACGTTTCGTGCCTTGTATTAGTCCTAGGTACTTTACAGGTTTAGTAGGGGGATATTCTAGAGGTTTGTTACTTGTTGTTAGAGAAGGATGTGAGGTGAATGTTATAAGAGAGAATTTCTTGGTTGCAGGTTCATTGACGTTTATGCGAGTTTGGAGTTTTGTTTCCAGCTATCTGGTATTTTTATGTATAATTGCGTTTTTGCCCTGGGCCTATTAGTGATGTGCGTCGTACGAAGTATTCACTGAAGCATTTCTCTGGAACGCGGGTTTTCCCGGGGTCTAGGAAGACAAGGTCGGTGTAAGGAGCATTGGTGAGGTTTTACATCTCCCTCCCAGCAATGACTAGGCTGTAATTATTCTTAGAGATACAGTTTTAATCAAAGCTTTTTGGCTTTATCGCAAAAAGGGGGCGGAACTTATAAACTAATATATTTTAGCTGACGTGTTTTTCTATAATTAATTTTGGAGAGTGCTTGTTTTGTAATAATTTTGCTGCTTTTCATGTGACGCTTCGTAAAAAAGTCCGGTAGTTAGATCGTTTGATAAAACAGCTTAAAATATTACAGTCAAATCCTTTCTTATTTTGTAACTACTACTTGTGCGCCTTTCTTCGGTATCCATTTGACGAACATAAAGTTGCAGTCAAGCCGAGGTAGCCAATTAACTAGTTGTTACCAGTCAAGCTGGTAGAGCCCTGTGTGCACGGTTGGTTGTTAGTGATTCCGGGCGCGTCAACTACGGGCGAGGTCATTAGTCCCGTAAGTGTAGTGCATTTATTTTCCTCTGGATGTAGCGGCGGACCCTCCCTGCTGGATGGCGAGATCCGAGGCCGACCTATCGTCGGATAGCGGGATATCCCAAAGCAGGCACCTCGCATCAGCGGGGCAGCGCCCCAGCCGGGACAAGCCCTCAGCACTCGACCGGCCTCCCGGCATGTGTGGTAGTGTAGTGGATGTGAGTATGTGTGTATTAGGTCGTGAGGATAGTTCAAGGAAGAGGAGGGAAAGATAGCGCGCGGTCCGTGGCTCGTTTTTTACAGTACTGTTCCGGCATTCGCCTGGTGTTGACTGGAGAAACCATGGAAAACCGGTCGGAGCAGCCGGCCTCTAGAATGCTCCTCCACACAGTGACGGAATTAGTCCTAGCCTACTAGCTAGAGTCGAAAAACTTGCCACTGTCGGGGCTCCAACCTAGGACCTCCCTAGTCAAAGGCACGAGTGTGCACGGCTTTCTGGCGCTCCGCACATAACGCTACAAGGGCTAAATTACCCCATGGACCGTCTTAACAGAGGCATAGTTCCGTAGTGTATTTATTGATTCGAGCTGCAGCGGTGTCATTTGAGAAAACTTCATTAAAGCATTATAACTCCTGAAAACACATATTTCAATTTGACGAATTTTCTCTACGAGTTCATCGTAGAGAAAATTCGTCAAATTGAAATAGGTGTTTTTAGGAGTTATAATGCTTTAGAGTGCCCTATATTTTGCCCCCAATGTTTACTTGTCCAGCAGGGGCACCTTAGGATGATGTACTTAGAGCCCAGAAAGGGTGTGAAGAGGTAACAGCAGCAAGGAATCGGAGTGCTCATAAAAAGCCCACCCTCGTCGACTTTACGGTTCAATGATTATAACAATTATTATTTCTATTATTAATAATTTGATTCTCACGTACGCAAATGCAAATACGGAGTGAAGTAGTATTATCTTAACGCTAAGCTCGGAATACGAGGGTTGCCCTTTGTATTTCAGGATGAGAGAACAAAAACAAATATTAATCATCGAAAATCACTTTATTGTTTTTCAAAATTTTCCCCATGAAAATCCATACACTTTTTCATGCGTTTGAACCAATTGTCGAAGCACTTTTACCACTCTGATTGAGGTATCTCCAAAACATGCATTCTGAATGCAGCAACCGCTTCTTCAGGTGTCGAAAAACGTTGACCTCTCAGTTTGTTTTTTACGTTCGGGAATAAAAAGAAGTCATTCGGTGCCAAGTCAGGACTATACGGCGGATGACTCATCAAATCGATGTTTTGGGTGCTCAAAAATGCAGTTGTTTGAGCCGATGTATGAGAGCTCGCATTGTAGTGGTGAAGAGTGGTCGGTCTTCGGCGGTTGGTTTTCCTGATTTCTTGGAAGACAGCTGGCAAACAAATCGTTGTGTACCACTCAGAATTGACTGTTATGCGTTGTTCTAGTGGTACGGTTGCAACATGTCCAGTTTTTTCCGAAAAACAGGCGACCATCTGTTTGGAAGTGCTTCATGCGCGAACAACATTTGTTGGATTTTGCTCACCTTGAAACACCCATACAGTCGACTGCTGTTTACTTTCTGGCTCATACGCGTAAATCCACGATTCATCACCTGTCACAATGTCATAGACGTGTTTCGAAGCACCGCGATCGTATTTTTTGAGCATTTCTTTCGACCAATCAACACGAGCCTTTTTTGAGCGATTGAGAAATTGTGTGGGATCCAACGCGAACAAATTTTGTTGACAGTCAAATGTTCATGCAATATTGAATATATGCTGATCCCACTAATGCCTAGGGTTGTCTCAATCTCACAATAGGTCACATGACGATGTTGCAATATCAGTTCACGTACAGCATCAATGGTTTTCGGAACAACAACTGATTTTGGACGACCTTCGCGAAATTTGTCTTGGAGTCAACTACAACCACGATTAAATTCACCATACCATCGATAAACACTGGTCCTTGATGGAGCTTCATCGCCAAATATTGAATTAAGTTCATCCATGCACTGTTGCTGAGTTAATCCACCTCAAAAGTTGTAAAAAATAATCGCACGAAAATGTACACGATTTAATTCCATTTTTGGGCCAAGATGAATCTTTTAAGTTACTGTACACAACACAAATAGCGCTCATATGTCAAAACGTTCTGAGTACGTATAACCTCAAAACATCCAACTTTACCATAGAGCTGTCAGTTGCCAGATTGCAACACCAGTGTTGCAAAATCCCGAAACATAAAAGGCAACCTTCGTACAGCGTCTAAAAATGCTTCATTTTGGAAGTTAGAGCATATAAAACAAAACTTGTGTTTACTATGGCGCACGAAAATCATGTTTTAAGGCTCTAAAATGCATCGTTTCCGAGTTATATTCGATTAATGATAATCCTGTGTTTCAACGTGTTGCGGGTTGCATCTAAACGATATATTATTTAATTTAATATAGTTGTATCACAAATATAAATTGTAGGTTTTTTCTCTCCTTTATACAAAGTTTGAAATATTCCACATCGCACAGTTTTCTCTACACGTAGAATATAAGGATTTAGACATATTTAGACAAACAACAGAATAGTTTCTGCATTTGCCTGGTGTTGATGGGTGAAACCACGACAAATTGCGGATCAGAGCGGCCGGCCACTGGAATTCTCTTCCAGACAGTGGTTGAAGTCGACCTAGCTAAGTAGCTTGAATCCTTCCATACTCACCGTCGAGACTCAAACCCAAGGACCCTCCGATCAGAGACTCATCATTTGATGTACGAATCCGGCTTATGCGCTAGGCTTACACATCACTTACTCGTCCTGGCGCCGACGCTTCTCCGAACGTCCGCCTGTGAGGCTTTCGCGGCGTGGAGCTGATGGGACGGTTGCCGCCCCGCGTCATCTCTGGCCGCCGCCGGCACCGGCGCCCACGCCTCGCTGGCCGTCGCTCGCCGCCGCCCCGCCCCGCCCACCTCATTGGCAGAGCTCCAGGGCCTCTCGATTACCATAACAAAAACGCTTTCAGTGACGCTCACAGGGACTTGCCCTGGCCTTGCATCTTCTTGCAGGAACTAGAAGTCAGAACGCTGCCAACATTATTGAGAAGGTGCGTGGGCCAGGCGTGGGTTTTAAGGAACAAAAACTAGGAACACCCAGTTGAAAATACCTCCTTGAGGTCACTCTTTATACAGCTACGGATATTTCAGGTGCATACTCGCATTATTATAAATATTTCATTTCAGCGGATTTCGTAAATCCCACAGATGCGTCAAATCTTTACAGTGCAAAGATAGCAAAGGTTATGGGAAGCTGCTCGGGGCGACACTAGTGCCTCTATTGTTGTCCACACTTCCCAAGCAGAATGCAAGGCTCTGGGAGCCCTGGGCGAATTGGCGCGGAGGCAGTGCTGTGGTGGATTGATTGCTCCTGATTCCAGGCGCGTAAACTGTGTGATGAACCCGCCCGTTGGAATAGACCGGTGACTTGTGCGTACCGCACTTAGCGGGGTCTCACACGTGAGTGGTCGACATAGCTGAGGATGTCAGGTCAAGTCAAATTTATTTAAATGTGGCCGCTAAGCGCGATACCAACCTACCTCCTGCGCCACCTCTAGAGATCTCAAGAGGTGAGTCGCTCTTCGTCGGGATGATGCTCTCCTCTTCCGTCGGGTTGGGGAAGGCTGACGCGCTCACATCGGGATTCGTATTGTTCTGCTCTAGGCCAAACACATCCTACGCAACGGTCGAGATCAACGAGGCTGCGAATGTTTCACAAGAGTCTGTCCGCAAGAAGCGGAAGTGGGATAGAAGAGAGTGGTTTCACGGAAGGGGCGGTCTAGGAGTCGTGACGGCTCAGTGGTAGAACACTGGATTCCTAATCTGACCTGACCTGACCTTAACTTACTTGCCTTGACTTGACCTGAAGGACTCAAGTTCGAATCCCGACGTAGGCTGTGATTTTTTCTTATGATTTTACTCACTAGCTAGGCAGGTCGTATTCAGCCGCTGTCTGAAGAAGAATACTAGCAGCCGACTGCTCTGATTGGTAATTTTCTGTGATTTCTCCTATCAATGTCATTACCTCAACAAACGAGCCACGGAATGCGCGCGATCTTATCTTCATCTTCCCTGACTTATCCTCACCTCTTACACACATACACTAACATTCACTACATCACCACAAATGCCGGCAGTCCTTTGTCAGTTTCAACAGCTCACCACTAAAAATTTACACACATGTACCTAATTTTACAACACCAGATGACATTCATCAGTGATAACATCTCGATTTTTCACCGTTTCGCGGGTTTTGTTGAGCTCCCATGAGTTTAGAAGTTGGTTGCTATTTTGTAAGCAATAATACAAAAAATCAATCCTCTAAGCATCGAAGCAAATGAGTTTTCTGTAACTCAGGAGCAAAGACGTCAAGTTTTCAAATATTGCTAACCTCGCTTTTAGAACTTTCATTTACCATTCAACCATGGGGGAATACAGAATTTAATTATATTCAGTAAACTGGAGCAACTTTGCCCCCGAGGCAACTTTCCGGGGCAACTTTACCAGTTTTTGAAAATTACAGTTTATATTTTTCGTCGCTCTGCTCAGTTCCTGATCCAACAAATAGAGACATCACTGACGTCATTGCACGGCATTGAAGAATAGACGTTTTGCACAATTTTCAGCCTTATCGTTTGTTTGTAAGATTTACGTATCAACTGTTTTTCTCTTCTTGAATAGTTAAGTCTCGTCCTTTTTTGGTTTAATGTACTCATCCCCATTCAGATACACTATTGAGATTGATTTTGTTGCGTTTAAAAATAGGCTAATATTGTACATTGGCAATGTTGCTACTGGAAACTTGATGAAACTTAATCAAGATAGAAGGTTGTTTCGTTATTTTTCTCAGATTCTTGTGTAATGCCAAATTGTTAATGTTCCTTCTTCCTGCATGTTAGTTCAATGTTATTGCAATTTAACATAAAAGTAAACATTTTTTATAATTTTCATTACAATATTAACACTACCCTAAATCTTCCCATAAATATAAAAAAATTAATTCATTAGATATTGAACATTCTTGTATTCTCAATATCAATATTCACAAAGGTGACATGATTACAGATTATTTTAAATATTAACTATAAATAATTTTCATACTTATTTTTAATAATTACCTTTTTTCATAATTCAATACTAGTATGTATCTAAAGATAATTCAATTCGTAAATTTTACATGGAAAATAAACAAAAAAATTTATTTCATTAAAAAATATAATTAACATTTTAAAAATTCGATTTAAAATTATAAAGGTTGTCGCTTTAGTCGATTAATTGATTTATTAGTCCGGCACGTCAACTGCTAGTCTCCAAAGGGGGGAGGAGGGGGAGGGGGAGGGAGGTCGTTGACCTTCGGCGTTCGGGCCCATTATAATTGGTGGCGCCGGTTGTTGACACCGGATGTTGCGGTTGGAGAACCGGAAGTGGCTTATCTTATCTACTTCTTGTTTCAGAACCCGCATATTCTCCCTACTGTTGTTGTTACCCATTGTAACGCCCACAGATAACACGCGAATGACGGCTGCTTTTCATTAGCGAAAATAAAATCGAATAATTTTATATAATTGTAGAATATAACAATACCACAGTGTTTAATAATTACTATTATATATTTTTCGATATGTTATATTTAAGGCAATGTGTCATATTATTTACTAACTTTTAAATATTTTACTTTCTAACATGGTGCTTATTTTTCGCCCCAAAGTTCTACGATTTAAAGTTTAAAAAAATAATTCTGAAATAAATTGTGGTATAAATAGTATTACATTACCAATCTTAATGGCGAGAGAGTACGTGCTATTTTAGCGCCATAAGTTATAATGGTTATTTTAGCGCCATAAGTTCTTAGAAAGACGGGAAACAAAGACGAAACACCAGAGGTTCGTAGTAATAATTCACCAATAACTGGCGACAGAGAATAAGCAAGCGCGTTTTTTTGTATATTTCACTTTGGTATTTATCCAGAAAACTTACTATACTCAGATACCAACATTGCCAGACATATTTTTTTTCAGATCGAGTAAGTATCTACGAAGATTCTGTTTCTCTATTAAATAATAAAAATCAAAAAAATCTCGAAGCCCAGATTCTATGTTCGCGAACATCATGAAAGTAGGTGCAGAGAGTTTCCTACCATTCCTTATTAGGTTATTTAATGTAACTATTAATAACGCTTGCGTGACGTAAGATTGAAATTTAACTCTCGTATCTATTTTTAAAAATGTCGATAACACAGTACCTAGTAACTACAGACCGATAATTCTTACATCAGTCATATGTAAACTAATGGAACAAGTAATTACTAACTACATTTGGAAAGAATGGGAGGGCAAGAAAAGGCTGCGTCAAGGTCAGCACGGTTTCAGAAACGATTTCTCTTGCGAAAGTCAACTTGTCTCACTTTTTAGGATGTAGCCGAAGAAATGGATGAAGGTGGAATATTTGTCGTGATAGTAATATATTTTGCGAAATCTTTTGATCTAGTAAATAAAGTAATATATTCGGGTATATACACAAGGGAAGTGGCATGGAGAATCGAACTACTACGTGACAGGCAACAGAAGGTTTGAATCGGAAAATATTTATCAACCTCCGCAAGCGTTAAGTCACTACGAGTGTCATTGGACCCATGTTTCTCGCTTCAATGACTTTCCAAAAAAATTAAGCTTCATATGTGAGACGTGTTGCCGACGACTACCATTTATCGGATTATCAAATCAAAAGAGGACGGAGATATTCTGCAGCGAGGCAGACAAATCACACTCCTGGGCGGACACAAACGGCATGAAAATAAACAGTTCAAAGAGCAAAGCCTTCACATTTGGTAGGGGTCGCATTTATAGTAAAAATGTCTTCAAATTGAACAGCAATGTCGGTACCTAGAGTCACGTCTAGCAAATACCACTGCTCAACAGAATTATAGTAACAAATATGTCAATGGTGTTCTTAGCTAAGTCTTGAACACAACTTCGAATATGAAATTAGTTTTTACCAATCGGGCTCAGTTTTCTTGCGACGCGCCACTCCTTCTCAACGGAAATGCCTGAAAACGCTGCATATTGGTTACTTTTCTGCAGCTTTATTTAATTATTCTGCAGATGTAAATGTTCAGGAACAATCGAAATGTGTACAGAGAATTCCTTTCCATGACTCAATTCAGAAAATTTACCTCTTGGAAATGAAAAATGATTGGCAACATTGCTGGTTAAGAGGTTCAAGACACATTCCCTTCGCTGAGAAGGTTTGAATTTTCTTTCCATGATTTGGAGTGAACCAACGGATTACATCACAGTCTGATATTTCTGTCCGACACGAATAACTGGAATCACCTCAGAAACGAAGAAAACAGTACAATGTATTTTTTACCATCTGCCGTAAGTCCTGTATGTCACAGTGATTAATTGCCGGTACTATAGCCCGGTACCGGCTGACAGAGAGTGGTGACAGAGAGTGAACATGAATGCTACATTCAGAAGGCTGAGATAACATCCATGCTAACCCAAAACTTCAAGCCTCCTGTGATTCCAATTAACCACATTTTTGTTCCAAGGGAATCTCTACTACCTTGTACGCAATTTAAATTTGTCGAAGTAACAGCCTGAGCTTTTAGCATGAGCATTTTCGAAAAATTTGGCATTTTTTCGCGCAGCAATACATAACTTTCTCTTTTCTCAGAAGGGAGAAAGTAAAAATTTGGTGTCATTCTTTTTTAACTTTTGAAAATTCTCCAAAGCTTCATTTACAGAACCCCCCAAATTAATAAATCGGTTTCAAATTCAAGAGGGCGCGACATCAGTCAGATTTGCGGCGGCGATGGTGTAACGGTTGGCGTACCGGACTGTTGTACCCAAGTTCGCGGGTCTAAACCCGATCGAAACCGTGGATTTTTCAGGG
This sequence comes from Gryllus longicercus, assembly GCA_038098605.1. Taxonomy (NCBI): domain Eukaryota; kingdom Metazoa; phylum Arthropoda; class Insecta; order Orthoptera; family Gryllidae; genus Gryllus; species Gryllus longicercus. The sequence goes on along the minus strand of JAZDUA010000165.1, from coordinate 841,159 downwards.
CGAAAAAATCCTTCGTACGCCTTTCTTCGGAGGGGAAGTAAAGCCCACTGTTCCATGTTAGTAGATTTACTTGCATGTAAAAGATCCTCAAACCTAAATGACGTCTCTGAGCTAAATTGAAATCGCCTGTTTCTCGCCCAAATAATACCTCCTTTCTCTGCTAGTTGATGAAAGGAGCGTAGCGAAATTTGTGTGGTCAGACGGAAGAGCGGGCCTGATGGCCCGAGTCTCGCGACGTAAAATAAGGCAAATTCAATTGTCAGGGGATTATCAATTTCGGATCAAATCAATTGAACAGTGTAGGCGCCAACGCTGATCACAGACGAACAGAGACGTTTTACCACCACAGGATTTTTCGGTATAAAGGACCCACAAAACATGGATTCTGGATACACCACCAGTTAGAGAAAGCAATTTACTAAATAAAATAACAGTATTTACCCAATTTTTTGATGCCAGAGCCCGGCAATAAGAGTTTTTCTATCAAAATTTAGCTCTCTTTTTTTCTCGTAGCATTACAATCCTTCCTCTATATTGCGTAAGCAGAAGCCAGAATGTAAAAAGCGGATTAAGTTGTGACTCTATGGTATGTACCAAGCGTTTACATGCCATTGAAAGCTTTTTCCAGTTTTTAGGGGATGCCGATTTCGCCAATCCGCGCCAGGAACCCACTACATCTCTCATGGGGACACCGTTTACTGTTTTACACTCAACACACTTGATGGCTCCTCGGTCTGCACACTCGCAAGGCAATCTGTGACAACACACATACATGAAAGACAAGGGAAAAAACAACCGTGGACACGGCGGGACTCGAAACAGTGACCCTTCCGATCGGGGCGGCAGCGACTCGGCACTCGCTGTAGCCACTTCGGCCATTTACGTCGGCACATCCGCTTCCAGATGTACTTGTGTGAATGTCATAACCGTCGTATGCTTCATAACCGTGGGGAATCATTCTGATGAATGTGTGAACGCATCTGAAGGAGGCTGAAGAAACAGTAGAAAAATGTGATTCGCATGATTATCATTAATACTGAACTATTTTCATTACAACAACATATTCAGAAATGTTTTATGCTTCTGGGAAACATGAGCCTCTATCATTAGAATAGGAATTTAATTAACGTTTTTCTATTAGGAAATTACGTAATGAGAATAAGTGAAAATGCATCGTAGCAGCCACTCTCTGCGATTCTTTGAAATTGTCTTCATTTATCGGTTTTCTTAATGTAGATCGGAAATATTATTTAAAAAATATTAAAGAACAGCAAAACTTCGCCCCAAATGGCAATTTTCTTTGAAAAATTTGGAGCCGGTTTTAAGAAAACGGCTCTTAAGTTCTACAGTAAATTCGAAATTGGAAGCACAATTTTACAAAACGTTTTTGAGTTTTCGAAAAACTTCATTTGAAGTATTTTGAAGCACATTAACTCTCAAATATAATAATGTTTACAAATTGCTGGAAATGTGCATATTACTGGCGTGAGTGCTTTAAAAAAATTACATTTGTGTAATTAAAAAAAATCCCCACAACGAAATTCACCTCATAGTAAAGAATTAATTGCAATTAGCACTAACCTTTCGAAACGTTTGAAGAACAAATTGGAGGCATTTTTGAGAAAATGGCGTTTGAGTGTTTCTGAAAATGCGCAATTTTGAGCTAGTTTTTACAGAAAACGATTGAGTTTTCGAGAAGCTTTGTCTGACATTATGTAAAGCACATGTTCTCATAAATATAATAATTTGAGCGAATTAACGACGTGAGACGTAATTTCGAAATGTGAAAAAAAATTCTGTGCCGATAGGTAGCACCTCGGTACAGAGTGGGACCAAAAGGGAAAGTTAGCCCAAACAAAGGGCCGGTTTCACCAAACAACGAGTAAGAGTTTACTCTGGAGTAAATCATGTTTACTCGAGTGTAACATCTTGGAGCGTTTCACCAACACTTTACTCGAGTGTAAATAGCTTACACGAGAGTAAATTCGAGAGTAACTTTACACTGCAAAAATCCGTGGCGTAAAGTACAGAGTAAGCTCAGTTTTCAACGTGAATGTATGGCTCCGAAGTGTTGTTATGGCTCGACGATTACGAATAATAGTATTTGAAGACGATTCCAGCAATGAATCGGAATTTTATCCACTAGTGCAAAGACAAATGGTGCGTGAGAGAATAGATTAGTTTTAATTATGACGATCGAGATTTTGTCACGAGGTATTGTTTGACCAAATAAGCTGTTAACTTCATGAGATATATTGTAAACTGTAAAGAACTTGTAAATTTCTTTTTCACCCATGTGGATACGAAATAAAGGTAGTACGTACCGTATACGATAACAAAAGGAAAAATAATAACTACAGGTATTACAACTACTAAGAAATATTTATTTATTTATTTATTAAAAAACTGTATGTGACGTATGGGGGAGATCATTTGCGTACATTTTCTTAAGTTCCAGAATCCCTTTCCAACATTTTAACTACAAATAGTTTTATCAAATAAGAATAATCAACAAACTTACTTGTAAAACATCAAACAATAATGAGGAACCTGTTGGGCTTCCCTTATTTCTATTTATCTAAAGAATGATTGTATTTTTTTTTATGAATGTGATACTTGTTTAAATGTTGACTGAAAGGTATTCTTCTGTCTTATTTATTTGTATACCTGTATTTTAAGTTGTTATCGTATGAAAACAATCCCTGTAAAGCAGTTATGCTGGTCTGTGGAAATAAATAAATAAATAAACAAAAAAGAATTGAACCAAACTCCCTCCGCAAAAAAACTATTTCACATAGAGACATCAAAAAACGAACTCTAGAGACATAATAAGCTCCAATGGAACACTACGTAGTCACCTCCCTCAAGTCCGAAGTATCTTTAATAAAAACGCTTCTTCACTTCAAACAAGAAAAGAATAATCTATTTTCGCAAGACTTTGAATAGCACATAGCCGTTTGACCCACTCATATCTCTTTAAGAAAGAATCTCCATTACTTTATGTATCATGCAACATCCCTTTAACAATTCCACATATTATTCCTTCATCTAATATAATTATTCCTATAACACATTGTCTACTGTGATCAGACTTTCGTATGCAACATTTACTTTCAAATTGTTTTTCCAAATTATTTACTGAAACTTCTCACGTCTTCAAATTTCTGAAGGATATAAAATTATATGAAGCTTTGGAAAGATTTGTACTATATACGGTCGCCAATGACCTTGTAGTTCATGCGGTTAAAAATAAAAGCTTATTAAAAAATATTTCACAATGTTTATGCCGTGCAAAGTAGCGCTATGGGTGTCCTCACCGTCAAAGAAACAATTATCTATCTAGTCGTGATTATATACATAATTGGTTGAAAATTATTTATGTTTTTATAATATACTTTTTGTTCAACATTTAATGCAATTTATTACTAGTGCTCCTTATACTTTGAGTTATATCACCATTCTTCGCGGTAGATAAGACCATTGAGTCTATTCACTAGACAACTGAATATTCAGAATACAGTTTGGAAATTATTTTGTAGCATTTCGATTATTTTTATAATATATATATATATATATATATATATATATATATATATATATATATATTATATATATAACATTACTATGTGACAAAGATACATCGACTTTTATTTGAAAATGTATTAGTCTCTTAGAAAGTAGATGCAGGAATGTCGATATTTTTTTCAAAAACAGAGACAAACATTGTATAATGATTTGTATTTGTAAGAATGGACTTCTATATTATTAGTTACATCAATTACTCATTTGAATCGCGTATTTCAGAAACCTGTCAAAACCCAATTCCTCATTTCAAAGCGAGGAAAAATGTCCTAGTAATGTAGGTTTGGTTTTGCTGATTTCAAAATATTTTTAATATTAAAGATGTGGATAAATTAATATTTTTCATGTAAATACTTTTTTATTGATTATAATTTTTTAAGTGTAAAACATTCGACGAGTTTCTACAATATAAAATAAGAAATAAATTATTTTTATTTGTAATATCGATTATTATAAGGTTTTATTATTTGTAATGTAATCGTGAGTCTTACTATTTATTATCCATAACATTAGACGATATGATTTTAGAAGATATGCAATTTTTGCCAAAAAAATCTTAAAAACTACAACTTGTTATTCGTCTTGCAGAGCAGCATAGCCATAACCATCACCTTCGACGTATCTGTTTCTCCAATGCAAAATGTTGTCACAAAAGCGTTACTTTTCATAATTTCCTTATTGGTGTCAGCTTCACTAAATCCTACATTCTTATTATTAATTGGTACCTACAACAAGAATTGCAGCTGGTCCGGATGGCCGAGATCGCTAAGGCAGTAGTGCCGTAGTGATCTCGGACCGAAGGATCGCGGATTCGTGTCCCGCCTCAGTCATGGTTGTATTGTGTTCGTCCTTTCACACCCCTATCATCATACCGTGTCATCCTCGTAGTTGCCATACCGTTACACGCAATAGTGGTCGCTAATGACGAAGTAGTTGATGCGACCTTAAATAACAAAAACAAAACAAAACAAAACAAAACAAAACTGGTGTAGAACAAACCTGTTCAATGGAATATTTTAAGATAACTACAATATTATTGAAGGGCTTTCTTACATTGAGAAAAACAAATGAATGCTTTATTTGTACGTACAATTTTAGATAGTAATGTATAAATAAGGTTAATGAACTTACCGTTCCTACGGAATAAGCCACCTCGGCAGGTAACTCTAGAACAGGATTCGTCTTCAGCAAAGTGAAAGTAGCCTTAGTGGATACATCAATGAACGGCCTAACTACTGGTTTACAGCGGGTTTCTTGATTCTATTTTTTCCTATGTTGGAACAGCTCTGTAGGCCCTCGTAGGTAATGACTCGTTGGTTAGCGTGCTCGTTTTCCACGGCGCAACCTCGGGTTCGCTCCCGGCCGGGCCAAAACAATAACTGTATGCATTCCTTAGTAATGTTCTAGTATCTATTGAAGTGTCTTCGTGCTAACCCCACGAATCCCTTGTCCCATGGTCGAGAGGCTGGGTCACCGCTGGTTGGCCAAGGCCCGCAGCGGGCTGTCGAGCCATAGGACAGGACAGATAATTACTTTTGTAATCATTTCTACCGTAATTATTACTACTATAACTATTAGTTTAATCATTAAACTAATTTAATTAGTTTAATCATTAACTATTCACGTGACTATCCGCGTTAATGTCCACATACAACACTACACTGGTAAAATGAAACTTCATTTTGGATTACAACAGAAACCCGTCGACGTCGCTAGGCGAGATTTTGTTCTTCACACGATGATTTTAGGTCTTTCAGACTATATTGCGGGAGTTGCAGATATATCATTTCAGCAATAAACGATGTTCTATTCTCGTGAAATAATATCTCACCGCTAACGCTTTTTAATTCTTTTTTTTTGGCGTTTGATAGGTTTATGAATTAAAGGGTTCAATTTATCAAATTCATCAAAAAATCAAAATTTAAACTGTGAACCCCGAAGCTCCGTCCTTGCTTGAAAATGCAAGAGACCTCTTCAACCTTGATACATCCAGGGTTCGAGAAGCGAGGATTCCACTCGGAAAGGGGATTAACGGTTTGATAGACTACTTGGTCCATTTTGATTGATGGATTGATTGATTGTTAGTGATTCCGGGCGCATCAAAAGCTAAGGTCATTAGTCCTATACGTGTAGTGCATGTTTCTCTTCGGGAGGTGGCTGTGATCTTCCCCCGTTCGAAGGTGACATCCGGCGTCGACCTACCGTCGGCTAGAGGGGGTTTTCCCGACAAGGTATCTCCCACCAGCGGGGCGCCTCCCCAGCCGCGAGAGGTTCTAAGCTCCCGACCGGCCTCCTGGAATGTGTGGTAGTGTAGTGCATGTTAGTGTAAGTGTGTGAAATGGGGGAGGCCATAGGTAGCTCTGGGGATCCGCCTAGAGCTCTTTCTGAGCCGCCTGCGAACCACGATTAGGTCGCAGGTGGCCTTGGGAGCGCGCGGTGGAAGGCGACAACGGCCGGGGTTCGGCAGGTGGTGTGAGAGGGGGAGGGGAGAGGAGGGGAGGGGAGGGGGAGCTATAACAGTGAAGGGAGTCGGCGCGAGGGGCACTTCGTGAAGTAACATGTCGCGTTCCAGAGCCGCCTTCGCTTTGCTGCTCGCGGTGGGATCCACGTGGGCCGCCCTGCCCCTGCGTGAGTACTACGACTACCGTACCATATCTGCTTGTTTGTATCAAATACCATACCTGGAGATTTTTGGGCTCCAAGCTTTCCATGCGGTTTCCTGGTTGTAAACGTGAATGTGTACGGCAACATACTGGGTGTAACTAATTGATTTTATATAAGAACACCTTTTATAAGTTATTTTCAAAAACATAATAAGTATAATTTATTCATATTAAGTATTTTGTAAAAAGAGTAACTTCTATCGTACGTACCCTCCATTTCTGATTTAAAACGCTTGGGAAATACTTATAGTAAGAGTTTGTGGAAGTTCTTTCGAGATAAATCAAATATGAGATACTAATTGAAGGTATACGACACATTTTTGAAGTTCATGGCAATATGTTTAAAATGAGAATGGAAAAGTTACAGACTATATCCAGAAACCGGTACTATGAAACGAAAAAAATTAACTACTCACTAATAAAGTTTGGAAAATTTGTGAAAATGGTTTGATACCTGCTCAGTAAGTGTACAAAGGCACAACTAGACGACCGAAATTATCCTTCACACGTACAGGAAAATATTAACAAACCAATGATTGTGGGGTCATAAAGGACCTAGATACGACACGAGGATTAAGGGCGCGAATCTAGATATCCGTAGGCTACATTCCATCTATATTAACTAACACACAAGCTACTTCCATTATTACATTTGGTATACGTATTGTGATGCTGTTTTAACAAATTACGTTATTATGACGTTATATTTGTTCTTATTTTCTGTGGAGAGACATGACAAGTTGATATTAATAATTTCATCAGATAAATTCGATGTGGCATAGTATATGTAGAGTCCATTCCGTCACTGTTCCAAAATACCAACCTGATGTTGCATTAGATTAAAGCGCAAAAACTGATGTGCGGCACACAGGTGTTTCGATTCCGGCAGATCAGCCAGTACCAATCCTAACACACAAAACATCGCTTGTATGTTTTCTCTGTAGTTACTTATCACTCTTATTTACCTAAACAGTACAGAAAATGAGTATTTGGCATAAGAATGAAATGTTAACTAATGAAGCGACGATAGGAGTCGAGTTCAGCGTTTTGAAGTGAGTACGCCACAACACTTTCGTTCGAATTGCTTACTTCATTTTCTTTCAGTGAAAATATTTGAAAACATGTACTCTTTTGTATACAGTTGGGATCTTTCCCAATATGCGAGGTGGAACACGTGGATTAATGTCGCCTAGTGTTGAATCCAGTTGTTTTATGTGGCCTTGAATTCTTTGCGATTCAATTCTCACAAATTACCACATTCCAAGCAAACAGAGGAGGTAAGTACTGGTTTCCGTCCATGAGCCTTGAAAAAATTCGTTCTGCAGAATTTTGAATTGCAGGACATGCTTACTGCGACTGGGCTAGGCGAGACTTCGCGTCGAGCACCGGCACAGTAGAGCAGGGATTCCCAACTTCTTTTTGCCTTGACCCTGTTTTAAAGAATTGCTTCAACAACCCCTTTACATTTTTCTCCACAACTTACTCCATTCATAATAATTGCACAAAGAAATGCACATAAATGACTTAACGGAAACACATCCGCATAGCAATATTTTCATAAATATCTCGGTTTACAATAATCGAAGTCGTTCTCTTCGGAATAGCCGAGTTTATAATCTTCATTTTTCTGCATTGATTAAAAAATGAAACGGGCGTATTTGTAATTTATTATGAAATGTTTAGTAAAAACAATAACTCGAAAAATATTGTACACTCCATTAATATCTTTTCAAAATCAATATCTTCATTATACCAATTAGTTTCCGGTGTATTTTATACCATTGACCATCAGTCAATCTTTTATATTCGTTGAGCCCACTTCAAAATTTCATCGACCTCATAGGGGGTCTGTATTGGGAACCCCTGGTCTAAAGAGGGGGCAAGACGCCAAACTTCAGATTCAGGGCCGTTGTTCCTGGGTCGAAATTATAAAGTTTAAAACTTTGCTCTTTTGCCGTTGGGTGAAATGTTTCTTCCTCATACCGTCAAGAAAAGAATATAATGCATTCCAGTGAGATATGCCGATAAAGCTTTCGTTAAAAGACTACTCTAAAGATCTGTACCTCTACCGGGAATTTGTCTGCAAAATGTCTCAATGAGTTTTACACGTTGTGCAATGTAGGATAATTTTCACTGGTGAAACGAATCATTCTCAGTTGGAGTTTACTCTGTATATAGTACTTTAAAGAAAGATGATGGACTATTCCGTTTTATCGGAAACTGTGGACATTAAACCATGTAAGTCCCTTGCAATTACCACTCAGGGGTGCATCAAAGGGATTTAAGAACTAAAATAAACACGTTCGTACGTGATACGCAAACCATGCGCAACTGGTACGTTTCCCCCATACGTGTTAAGTTTTATTGCCCTTTGACTACTAAATCAAATCAAATGATGGTATAATTGGATCATACGGACCGCATGCAACCCGCAATACAGAACACGCCGGAGCACACTCGGTAATAATGCAACATAGAGTCTTAACACAGATTTTTGATAAAACTGTGTTACTCCTTTAGGACGGGGACCCTCTGACACAAGTTGGTTTCTATAGTGTTACGTAAAAAAATCAAACTTTTCTATTAATATTCTTTATGGTTCCGCCACTCTGTAGCTCGGATTGCCAGAAATATTGAAAGCTTGGTTACAGTGTGAATCAATTTTAAAACAATTAGAAAGTTAAATTTTTTGGAGATTGCAACTTTTTGCCAACTATTTGGAAGCCTTCTATTTTATATTTTAGGTGTTTTCGCCGGGCACTGTAGCCATTCACCACTTTCCATTTCATCCGTCAGAAAAGGCACTGCACTTTATGTCCATGTAACATTTATAATAGTATTTAATAATTACTAGTAAAGCCACAATGTCACGAAATTTCACGCATTGTTTGTAACCGTTACTTAATATTACCACATTCTTGAACATTCACATAAAGTGTAAACATTTTTAAGTTGAATGTCATGTAATTCAGTGCATTTAACTTCATCCGTTAAAAAAGTTTTAAGATAATAGTCGAAGGCTTTTTGAGAAATATTGTTTCTAAATTTATTATTATTTCTACTATTAAACTACTCATATTTTCAAAACATTTATGCATGATGTTATTTCAAGATATAATTTTGAAGCATAGATTTGACAAAGAAATAAAATTTCTATCCTTAATCTTGTAGGCTTGAATTTTTTTTTGTTGCAATTTTCGAAAATCCAAAGGTTCAAACAAAGAACCTGTACCATTTCTAAGCGTACATTGCTCCATATGAGAAAAAATAAAGAAGGTTTGAGTCATTTTTGAAAAAAAGTCGTTTACCTTCATGTAAAGAAGCATTCTAAACAAACATCTCTTTCAAATCAAAGGCACATGAGCCACATCGATCATGGAATATACATTTTGGTAATTATTGTTCGCAATGTTTATCTGCTGCTCGGACGGATAAACATTCTGCTGCAAACAAATTTTTCGCTGACAAGGAAACGTAGATACTACATAGCTCATAGCGTGTTTTAGGGGAAGTAATTTACTACACATTGGAACAAGAATTACCCACTTTTTGTGTTTCATTAACCTACAATATGACTTTCTCTGCCGAATAATCGTCCTTTTACACTACATTACATAACTTCGTAAGTAGTATTCGAGAATGATACAAGTGGTTCTACACCTTTTGTCGTATTAGTCTCCTAATTTCTTTATTCTGGGTTAGCTTTACGGTTTGCCACACCCTCTTCCCAGAAGCTATATATCCGCGCGTAAAACATATTTTTTTTAACCTTTTTTCCATCTTTTGGTTCCCTATTAGTGGAACTTAAATACGACTTTCAGAAAATTACAGAGTTAGAAGATGTCATATCTGATGTTTTTTTGAAAAAAATGGAACTGTTATTGAGAAAATGTGTTAGCGTTTCTGAAAAATGAGTAATTTCGAGCTCTTTTTAGAAAAAAAGTTTTGAGTTTTCGACAATCATCTTGACAAAACATTTGAAGCTCGTGTATTCACAAATACAATAATGTGTAAAAATGCCGATAATGTAAATGTTAAGGATGTAAGGAATATTTAAAAATTGTAATTTTGTAATTTTTGAAAAATCAAAATAAAATATAAAATTAACGTTTATGTAATGTTATTTATTATTTAGGGCATTTATCATTATCCGTGGGTTTTTCTAAATAAACGTTGAAGCATGTTCTGAGAAAATATCGTTTGAGCGATTCTGGTTAAGCACAACTTTATGCTCATTTTCATACAAAACTATTGTTTTTTTTAGGAACTTAAAAAATCCTTTTAACCACAAATGGAGTAATGTTAAAATACCTTATTCTAAATAATGACATTTGATTTTAAATACAAACACACATTTGGAAGGTTTGGAAAATCATAAGAATACATCGTAACGACGTTTTGTCAAGTTATTCAGAATATACGGCATTCTCTTGTGAAAAAGGATTGAAAAAAACATTTGGAGCAATTTTTAACAAAAATTCTGCTTTTAAAATTGTCAATTGTTCTACTCGAAATTACCGAAATCTATAAATATTTTCAACACAATGTATGTACATGACATTAATGAAAGAACTATTTCTGAAAAACAAATTTCAATTGAAGAAAATATGTCTTTAGTAATATAGTTGCATGAGAGGATCCCAAAACGTTGTTACTTTTGCAATTATCAAAAATTCAGAGTTACCAGTGATAATCGGACCTACATTATCTTTATAAATGTATTTTACCATATTGTGTACGCGCACGTTATTGTTTATTCTCATTTAAAGAAAAAAATCGAGCCACTTTCAAGAATATTTTGAGAATGTCCCAGGTACACGTAAAGCACTCTCAAAATAAGAAGAGTTCTTTTCAAAATCGCTTAGTTTCTAGCCAGGCCAGATTAATCCGGGAATTCATTTATTTTCGCAAACATTTTAGGAATTATTTCGACGCTTATGTAGTTTACAGATAGACGAGTAGGCGTACGGGCTAACAGAAGTACAAAAGGACTAACTGACGTTTTGAAAACAAAGCACTTTTCGGTGTGAATAAACAAATATTATTTCGGGCCTTTAAAAAGAGTATTTCCGTTAACATTTCAAAATTGATTTCCAACAGTTTTAAATAACTTGCTATTTTTTTATTCTTTACTATTAAAACAAGAATCTACGAATTGCGCAATGCTCGAATGGGGTCAGCTAGTACTATATGTATAGGATGTTTCGATATGCGGTACAGGTTTTTATTCAAGGTTGTGGAAGAAAGTGAAAAAGAAGTTAGACGAGTGTATTACGTAAAGTCGTCAAACACTAATCTGGCTTTGCAGTATTCTGTAAAAACGTATGAGAGCCTGTAAACTCTCACTGTGCAATTAAATTATTGAGTTTAATTAGTGAAGGACTGATTAATTGAAAGAGCTCTTTTTAAAGATGTGCATATGTATGTATTTTTTAATGTGCTTTGAAAATGCAGATTTATCTCAGAATATATGTTAATGTGTAGCGAATTCACACTCACACACACACACGCACCACAAAATCGCACAAGCGTTCACTGCCTTATCGCACGCTGCGCGACACCTAGGAACTTAATGAGAGCTCGAAGCTGGCGGAATCATCGCCCTCTCACTCTTCACAGCTCCCGCTGCCTCTAGGCGAGTGCCGCACCCTGCGCCTACCTGCCTACGCGCTCCGCGACCGACTCAGAGTCGGTGTTGCAAGGACTGAACGCACTCAATGGAATGGAAATTAACCAAAATTACTGGTGTTTATCATATCTCGATGGCGTTTTTGAAATCCCCGAAATGGGGTAAACACAACACTTCAGAGAAACTTCTCCTGAAATTTAAAAGGCCTATATGTTATTCAAACGGTATTAATATGTTGGCATGTGTCATTTTTTCAAAAACAGACATAAATAAAAAATAAGCAAAACAGGCGTGTATATTCAAGTTGTATATAATTTGTATGAGACAATGTTCGATTATCTTCAAACAAAAAAACTAACGTTTTTGCCTGTGGATATTGCCAAATTGCAATATCCAATAAAATGATATGTTATCAATGTATACCGATATTTTGGTATTTAGAAGAAAAAAACAGAATATGTCGTTGCCATTCTTATTTAATAATTCATATTTCAAACGAAACTCGCTTTTTACATGTCGCAGGACAAATAAGCCCTTAGAAAAACACGAAAATTAAATGTCATGTAGAGACATTTTAAACTGTTTTGTAGTATTTTAAAAGATGCCCTGTAGAATTTTGTACTACATATATTTAAAATTATTATTTGTATGTTTCGAATTGTCAGATTTTTGTACGTTACCTTTCTTAGTGCCAGTTTCAGTTTGGGGTGGAGAGACATTTTAAACTGTTTTGTAGTATTTTAAAAGATGCCCTGTAGAATTTTGTACTCCATATATCTAAAATTATTATTTGAATGTGTCGAATTGTCAGATTTTTGTACGTTACCTTTCTTAGTGCCAGTTTCATTTTGGGGTGGAATATTAAATTCCCATTGTAAATTAAATCCAGCTAACCATTTGATAACGTTCGGACAAACGTACTCCCTCCAAGGTTTTTTTTTAATTTTTTTCCACGAAATTTTCTACAGCTGAGTGAATACTAGCGTTGTAATTATTTTCATCAGGTGACAATACCAACAGCTAACTTAGAAATACATTTACAATACATGAAAATTATTTTACAACACATTGCCAGAAGGCATCAAAAGCTTAAAATCGATAAACAGGTTTATGCGCCAAGAATAATATTGTCTTCTGCCCAACTCTTTCTACACATGACTCATTCCACGAAAGTATCGCCCAAAATTTAAGGAAATTTTGACTTTTACGTCGCAGAATCATAAGTCCCCAAAATATGAAAGGTAATTTTGTTCACTTGATTATTATCAGCAAACTCAAATAATTTCCTGGGCAAATTAACGGGTTCCTGACAGGGTTCAAGGCTACCTTTAATTGGAAATAAATTAATTTATAACACTATTTTAGTTCTCGTACGGACATACGGATTTCAGATGTGTAAACAAAAATAATTGGTCAATTCTACAAAGATTTCAATCAAAACTTTTAACAATAACTTCCTCCATCACCCTGGTTCATAACAAATGATGCACTACACCGAGATCCCAGTACAGCAACAGTCCAAGACAAGATTCAAGAAATAAGTTCAAAATATCACCGATGTTTGGATATGAAGCCTAATCCCCGTACCTGCAGTACGCTGTGGAAGTTTGCAGTTGGAACACGCGGTCATTGCTCTTGTGTGTCGTCAGAGGAGATAGTAGACTATGGTTTCTAACAAGTTTGGTACTAGAGCTTCAGGGTCAATGTTTCCCAACTCGGTCAGGTTTTACGTTCAGTTTATCTGATTCTTTGATCAAATGCTGAAATGACCCTTTGTTTTGCTTCTGGCCGTAAATGTAGCTTCACTATATGTTTTATTGAGGTCTCTGAAGAACGTAGTTAATTGGCGCGTTGGAAGAGGTTCATGGTTTGTGATGGTGACATAAGCGGCGTGTTCAGAGTCAAGATTTGAAGGCCACTTGTATGAGACGTAATAGTATACAATCACCCAAATACATGTGGGTAGGTTACAACGAAATTAGAATGAGACATGTGTTACAAAGCTTAGAAGAAGCATATAAATTCTTAACTGATTATCCTCTAGGTGGCCAAGGTGCTTAAACTCTCCGTGAGTGTTTCGTTTATTGAGTAATGAAATGGTGCGGATGAAAACATAGGTTCGGAACCTCTGTGGTTTGGTGAACGCCGTACCATCATGTAACTGTATGCTATGAGAAAGTAAATCACTGTACTGTACCCAACTTGTGAAAACATTATTGTCCATTTTCCATTGGTTCAATGAGAACATATTATTCTTTCACCATTGCACATTAAATTTGCTTATTAAGTTCTATTGCCAAATTTTGCAGAAAGATTATTACGCTCTCACGTACTTCAGGAAAATTACGGACGCTAAATCTATTTTCTGGTGTTTTGAATGGCTTCAAATTAGAAACCTCCTTCGTGATTCATTTTTTGAAACTTTGTGAAGTGTGTTAAAAGCCCCTTGGTATATCTCCAATGATGAAATGCACATCGAATTAAATATTTCTTAGGTGCAAAGCTACATTAATAAAAACCTCAGAATTTTACCTCAACATGAAACAAAATACCTGGTTTACCATTATTCGCACACTTTCATTTATTCACCACCATCACAACCAGAATGGAATCCAAATTCCGTAAAAACAAATTTCGATCACCTTAATGTAATAAATAAATAGGTAAATAAATAAAAATAAGGAAATAAATAGGTAAATAAATAAAAATAAGGAAATAAATAGGTAAATAAATAAATAAATAAATAAATAAATAAATAAATAAATAAATAAATAAATAAATAAATAAATAAATAAATAAATAAATAAATAAATAAATAAATAAATAAATAAATAAATAAATAAATAAATAAATAAATAAATAAATAAATAAATAAATAAATAAATAAATAAATAAATAAATAAATAAATAAATAAATAAATAAATAAATAAATAAATAAATAAATTAATTAATTAATTAATAGTAACTTTTCATTAACAATTGAGCAAAATCGCCGAATTATAACTCATAACAATTACATCATTTAGGAGGTGCGTCATGATGCTTCCATACACAGAAAGAAAATACTTTATTATAATATTTCCATATGTAGTTAAGTGTATTGAAACTTTTAAAGCACCTTGGTATTGTACTTGGAATAAATAAATTTAATTTACAGAGATTGCGAATCAAGAATAAACAGTGTTGAATTAGCAGCAAGGACATCATTTCACGGGTGCACGTTATGGTTTTCTGGGTAGAAAAAAATAATCTCAATAATGAGGAATTCATTCGTGATTTATTTAAAGTTAAAAGAAGTTGATTAAAGTTAAAAGTTTGGTTAAAGTTGGTTACAAAGCTCTTGTCTGCCAGTTGCCAAAATGGAATGACGACATCAAAGCATCGGGAATACTTCCATGATGGATGATTTTGCTAGTTTTTTTGCGGGGAAATTCTCAGTACAACAGACAAAACACACACTAGCGGTGATATATACTAGTTATTGAACATGTGTTATACACTATATTTATTTTGCTTTTTAATTTTAACTCTTGTATGGAAACATCGGTCTGACAGGCATCTTAGTGAAATTGATTTATGCAACAGTGGCAAATAAGATTAGGCGCGAGCGTTGACAGTCATAGCAGATTCCTCTCTGACCCTCTTCTATCACTCGGTGGAGTTTTGTTTAGTTCTCCTGAAGCAGCCGGCATTGAAAGAGTGTTTTGGAAATCGTGGCGATGTCTGAGACCGGCTGTTTCACTTCGTGCCTTTTTCGTAGAGGTATGCGAGACCATTCGTTTCTCATAGTGCGTAAGTGATCTGCGAGACAGGTGTTTAAATGTATGCTCTTTGGAGTCTTAAATGTTTATTTGATATTTTTACTTTCAAAATATACTTCGCCTGGAGGGACATGAGCTTGACGTTGGAAGCGGAGCTTGAGTACCCCCGTGACCCTGAAAGCTATGCCGGCGGTAGCGTAGCTACTGGTAGGGCTTTCCTTGCCAGACAGATCGAAGGAGAGAGGCCAGGCAAAGACGTACTCCAGAAGAGGACCTCAACACGAAGAAGAGGAGACTCCAGAAGAGAACAATGCATAGAAAACCGTCAGCTTTGCGGAGATGGTGAAGAGGCCCTGTAGCTTAGGAGAGGTGGAGAAGGGTAGGCGAGGCTCTTCTGGCAGCGGGAAGCCAACTCGCATAGAGAAGACAACATCGATAAAAAATCCAGTCTCTTCCCTGCTTGGAAGTTGTGCGAAGGACCCTCCCACGTAAAAAGCAATGACACTAGCAAGCTTAAAAGAAGATGGCCGGACTGAACTTATGACGAATTTGGCAAGAAAATGGTTAAGAGACATGGAATAAAGGATATCTTAAAGATTGCTGCTTGGAATGGGAGGGGTCTGTCAACAAAAGAACTATAACTAGATAGGGAACTAAAAGAGAAAGGGATAAATATAGCCATTATTTCAGAAACAAAAAAGAAACTTAAAGGAACAAATGATCTGGAAAATTAATAATGAATGTAATGATATTTATTGGGGTAGAACAGAAAAGAAGAGCAGTAAGTGGAGTCGCAATTCTTATAGATAAAAAATGGAAAACAATTCGAAAATTACATTTTTGTTAATGATAGAATGTTGAACAAATGATTAAAAATAGAAAGAGGGCATCTCACTATATTTGGTGTATATGCTCTTCAAGAAGGTAGAAAAGAACTAACTGAAGAATTCTATGAAGTTCTTCAGCAACATTACCATAAAGCCAACGAAAATGACCATATAATATTAGCAGGAGAATTCAGAGTACGTTATACACCTATCCCTCGAATAGTTGGATCTTTTGAAGATAATCGCTTGAATAGAAATGGGCGAGAGCTTAGAGAATTTGCCACCTTCAACAACTTAAAGATAACGAATACATTCTTTCGTAAGAAAGATATTCATAAGTATAGATGGATAGCAAGTGGTCTTAGATCAATTATAGAATATATAATTGTGAATAAGAAATTAGCAAGTGAAGTGAGAGATACACGAATATATAGAGGAACTGCCATAAATTCAGACTATTACTTGTTTCAATCAGATATAGACACAGTTAATTTGAAAATTATGAAAGAAAGTCAGTGGGTTGAACATTATCAAACTGTATGGTATAACCCTGAGGATGAAAATATCCAATGTACAAGCTGTACAAGCCTGTACAAGCTTCTAAGATGACATTGTTTTAGAAGAATTAGAAACAACAATAATGGGACTAAAAATCGAAAAGCTCCGGGACTTGACGAAATAAATGCCGAACTAATTAAATATGAAGGTTTGCTGTTAAAACTAAGATTCTTCCACCTATTCAATTTATGTTGGAAGCAATGCTGTGTCACTGAAGGATGGCAAAAAGCGAAAGTGATCTCATTATTTAAAAATGGGAAGAGAAGGGACTGTGGAAACTATAGAGGTATTAGTTTACTACCCACATGCTATAAAATATATGCAAACATTTTCAATAAAAGACTTGTTAATATCTCTGAAATTTTAATCCTAGAAAATTGTTTTAGAAAATGACGCTCCTTATAGATAATATTATTACCATCCGACAACTAATAGGAAAGCGTAGGGAATTGAATCTAGAAAACTATTTGGCTTTCGTTGATTATGATAGGCTTGCGATAAATTGAAACGTTCTACTTTATTTGAAATTATGGAAAGAAAAGACTACCCACACCACTTAATCAATATCATTAAATCTCTGTATCAGAATACTGTTGTTATTTTAGAACTAGAAGAAAAATATTCGAAGGAAATAAAAACAAACCAAGAAATTCGCCAAAGATGCAGCCTTTTCCCAACATTGATCTTGGATGATGTCATTCGAGAATGGAAGAACAAAATCAGCCTAGGAATAAATTTTAAAAAGGAGTGTACTTAAATACACTCCTATTTGCTGATGATCAAATTATAATCCAAGAAAGTGAGGATGTCTTTCAAGGTCTATTTATCAATTAAACCAAACTTACCAAAGATATTGTAATGGGACGGTCACACATCGCGGATGACGACACGAGCCACATATTTATTTTATTTAATTAAGAACCGCGCCGCCGTTGAGAGCAGCCGGCAATGCCATTTCCTGCTGAACCAGGGAGAGCCGCTTAGCGAGCCCAGGGAAAGGAGGAAGTAGCGCGCCTCCTTTGTTCAGCGAGCCTCACGCTGGGCGCACCCCTTATGACGTGTGGGGAAGCACGCCGCCCACACCCCTTCATCGAGCAACGGAATTACCCGCGCCTATTTCCGGGAATTTAGGTGACGTAGGTTACTTCGGGGGAGGTTGCTGGGGGCGGCTTCGCCGCTGGCGCCGTGATAGGCGGAAGGGTTACAGGTGGCACGACATCCAATAGAAATAGATAATGCGGGGGAGGAATCACGTGATACGCGAGCCTTCCTGTGGGACTGCAGAGGTACAGATCGATCACTTGTATCGGAGATAGTGAGGAGGCGACTTGTATCAGAGGTAGCGAGGAGGAGACTTGCTTCTGAGGCAGTAGCGAGGCCACTTAATTAGTGCCTGGCCGCCCCGAATGCCACGCCGCCTCGCTACATCGCAGCCCGACTCGTGGGGCGACAGTCGGCCGATGGGACGGGACACTACTACTGAGTGCCTGACCGAGAGGACCATGTGAGTGCGGGTCGGGGACATGAAAAAAACTATATCGCGAAACGACCCGTCATCGCCCGAGCGCGTTCCCGCCGCCGCCCGCGCCGAGCACGCTGAGGAGCCGCCGGTAGACACCAAGCAACGCTGGCCTAATCCGGGGCCGCCGCCGTGACTGCAAGGGGCCGCCACAAAGGGACCTGGTGCGAGCAACGCCGTAGCCGCCCGCCGCCAGGCCTGCTGGGCGCTGGGATGCCCGAACGCTGCACCTGTGAGCTGGATCACGACCCCCGGGAGGGCAAAGACACCGGAGCTGAAATGAACTCTGGCCATACCGGCCGTTAATAAGTTAAGATTAGATTTAAGTTAGTTATAAGTTTATTCATGTTACTGGACTTCACCCACACACAATACTAAGTGATCAAAGTAGTTTATGAAAATGCTGGAGTCTTTCTCTCACGTAGTTGGGCAACCATGCATGCCTCCCTCTAGGGAGTCTGCCGACGAAGCAGCCGGGCAAAGCTGAATCGCCGAAGGAATCAGGTAGTCGGGTGAGTCGGTGGTTACAATATAATCTAAAGATTTCAAAAACGAAGACCAAAACGATGGACCTTATTGGAAAGCATCCTATAAGCACCACAATAATTTTGTAAAATACGATGCTGTAACTAATTAACCATTTTAAATATTTGGACTACAACAAAGTTTATCCCAGAAATGGATCATAAATACCAGAATATATGCGGGAAAATTCGGCGAACTCTTAAAGATAAAACACGTAGTGATATTCTAATAAGGATATATAAAGTAATGGCTCTCCCTTTGTTCGAAGTGAATGCTGAACTCTGAGAGAGAAAGATAAAAAGGCGTTCCAGTCTACGGAAATGAAATTCGTGAGATGTAAAAAAAATGTAACAGATTATATAATCTCAGAAATGA
The DNA here is from genome assembly GCA_038098605.1 of Gryllus longicercus. Classification (NCBI taxonomy): domain Eukaryota; kingdom Metazoa; phylum Arthropoda; class Insecta; order Orthoptera; family Gryllidae; genus Gryllus; species Gryllus longicercus. The sequence goes on along the minus strand of JAZDUA010000165.1, from coordinate 821,719 downwards.
GGAAAATCCAAAAGAATTAAACATTCAAGCAATCAATGACAAGGTACTATGTTAGAGACAGGAATGGTTATAACATGTGGAAAGAATGGAAGAGACTCGCATTCCAAAGCAGGTGTTCAAGTATAGGCCTTCAGGAAGAAGAGATCCAGGTAGACTCCTCAAAAAATGGAATTCTTAGAAGTCTGAACAGGTCACAGGCCTATCCTTGAAGTGGAGGAGAAGAAGAAGACGAAGGAAGAAGAAGAAGAAAAGAAATATTCTAATGACTCGCCCAATTCGTTCGTACGATCCCAGCTCAAGAAGAGTAAAAAATTAGTATCCTACTCAAGCTACGCTTCGTGTATGTAAATTTATTGAAGGGTCTAACAAGAATGTCATTTTAGACAATTGTTCTGCAGAAGTTATTGATGAACTGATGAAGAGACAATTAACATACGTTGGAACAGTGAAAAAAAAAGACAAAAAAATTATTCCTGAGGACTTCCTTGCTAGCCCACAAAGATCAGATGGAGCATAACTGTATGGATTTAGAGGACCAACTACGCTTATTAGCTTTGTGCTTAAAAAGAACAGAGCTGTCATAATGTCATCAACTAAACCATAGCATTGAATACAATGAAAAGGAAAGGAAGTCCGAGATTACATGCTTTTACAATAAATCAAAATTTGGAGTTCATTTCTTAGATATATGTCCTGTTTTCACATCCAGTAGGAAAACTAGGCGATGGTTCCTTTCTATATTTTACAAGATGCAAGCGTAAACTCTTTGACAAGTATAATGTTTCAGTGTAAAGAGTTTGAAAGATTCAACGATTATGACAAGATATGAGTACGTCAAGCAATTGGGACTGATTCTCATCTCCAAAAGAGACTTGCAGATACATTGAACCTCTCACGGGGTTGAAATGAAGTATACAGCTTCAGGAGAAGGCTATGCTCAGCAACAGGGAGAGCAACTGCGGGGGCGGCGGCGGCAACGTCAACCACTGGACAAAGAAGAAGATGAAGAGCAGCAAGAAGTTCCAAGTGACGGAATGACCAAGAGAAAAACTTGCGCAGCATGTTCCTACAAAAAAATACGGCATACATATGCATAAACTGCACAAAAGCAGTTTACTTAGAATGTAGAAGGAATCTTTGCATTTGCTGTGCAAAAAACAATAGAGATTAAAAAAAACCTTCTTGTATTATAACTCACATATTCCTTCTTCTACTATTTCTGTGTTTTTCAAAACGTTTGCAATGCTTTTCAAAACGTTTGCAATGCTTTTCAAAACGTTTGCAATGCTTTTCAAAACGTTTGCAATGCTTTTCAAAACGTTTGCAATGCTTTTCAAAACGTTTGCAATGCTTTTCAAAACGTTTGCAATGCTTTTCAAAACGTTTGCAATGCTTTTCAAAACGTTTGCAATGCTTTTCAAAACGTTTGCAATGCTTTTCAAAACGTTTGCAATGTTTTTCAAAACGTTTGCAATGCTTTTCAAAACGTTTGCAATGCTTTTCAAAACGTTTGCAATGCTTTTCAAAACGTTTGCAATGCTTTTCAAAACGTTTGCAATGCTTTTCAAAACGTTTGCAATACTTTTCAAAACGTTTGCAATGCTTTTCAAAACGTTTGCAATGCTTTTCAAAACGTTTGCAATGCTTTTCAAAACGTTTGCAATGCTTTTCAAAACGTTTGCAATGCTTTTTAAAACGTTTGCAATGCATTTCAAAACGTTTGCAATGCATTTCAAAACGTTTGCAATGCTTTTTAAAACGTTTGCAATGCATTTCAAAACGTTTGCAATGCATTTCAAAACGTTTGCAATGCTTTTCAAAACGTTTGCAATGCTTTTCAAAACGTTTGCAATGCTTTTCAAAACGTTTGCAATGCTTTTCAAAACGTTTGCAATGCTTTTCAAAACGTTTGCAATGCTTTTCAAAACGTTTGCAATGCTTTTCAAAACGTTTGCAATGCTTTTCAAAACGTTTGCAATGCTTTTCAAAACGTTTGCAATGCTTTTCAAAACGTTTGCAATGCTTTTCAAAACGTTTGCAATGCTTTTCAAAACGTTTGCAATGTTTTTCAAAACGTTTGCAATGTTTTTCAAAACGTTTGCAATGTTCTTCAAAACGTATGTAATGTTTTTCAAATCGTTTGCAATGTTTTCAAAACGTTTGCAATGATTTCAAAACATTTGCAATGTTTTCAAAATTTTAAATGTGTTTCAAAAATTTCAATATCTTACAAAAATTTCAATGTTTTACAACAATTTGAAAACTTTTTTAACTTTTTTAAAATTTATTTTCATTTGGATAGGTCAATACGAAGATCAGTGTTTAATACACTCTACATTTGTTACAATTGCTTATATCTACTTATAATTAACTTAAAATAATCTTACTAATAATCTTAAAATACAACTTACATTACTAGAGTGGTAGAGGCATCTTTATATAATATCTCTACTTTGGCCCGAAATCTTAGAATTTATTTAGGAATGTATGTAAAGGAAATTTATTCTTGATGTGGGTTCTGTGTATTGGATTTTGGTAGAGCCTTAACGGAGTTAGGTTGTGTACATTTGGGATGTTCTGGAAGAAGTGGGTGGATACAAAAACGATATTGTTGGTTATCGGTTCTAGCTGGAATTCTTTATGGAGTTGGAGCATTGGAGATGTACCATGAGGCATTCGTAATGGTGCGGAGGAACTGATTTTGGATTACTTGGAGTTTTTTTGTATTAGATTTGGCTGCGCTGATCCTAACTGGGCATGCATATAATAGTAGTGGTCGTATGATAGTTTTATAGACCAATAAGGTAGTATTGTATGGTAGTTTAGCTAATTTATTTATTATTGTATTAAATTTGGACAGTTTTATTTTTGCTTCAATAACTTAATTATCGATAAGGTTTTTCCAATTGATTCGGGAGTAAAATTTTGGAATTTTGATATTGAGCTTTCTAATTTTTTCCAATCAACTTTAAACGTATTTGGATTTGGTACTCGGGCGTGCGGTGGGTGTATTTGATGTGTAGTTATTAAGACCGGAATGTGATCCGAGTCTATAGTTCGAGTGACGTAGTAGCGCGTTCGTTAGCGTTTGTAATTCCGATGTCGAGAATATCGCGATTTCTTAAGCGATCATGTTGGTAATACGAGGCGCCTGGAGGTGAAATATTTTCCCATTAGCGTTGGTATTCGAAGAACCCCAGTTTGTATTTTTGGCAGTTAGGACCCTTAGAAGTATGGTGTTATTTAGTGGAAACAGTTTACTAAAGTTATCGAGGTCTAGTTTATAATTCGGAAGATTGTATGCTGTAAGTATTGTCCATATTTCATTTTTCACTTCTAATTTAATGTTAATAGTTTCTATATTACGAGAACAAGGGAGAATTATTGGGTAATGTTGTATATTTTTACAAATGACTATAAGCACTCTTCCTCCTTTGATTAGGTTTCTATCGACTGTGTAAATTGAGTAGTTTGGGATATAAAATTTATTTTTTTCCTTTAAGTGAGTTTCTGTTATGCAAATTACATCTACACGGTGTGAATTTAAGAAGTTTGTTAGTTATGTTATTTATTGGTTAAGCATATAGCATTCCAATTGGCGAGAGTAAAACCTTTATGGTGTTGTGTTGCCATTATATCCGTAGGCGTGCTTTGGGGTCTCCTTTGTACATCACCACAACCGTTTGCAGAAAATAATGTACACAATGATCGATTCATTCGACTATATTGCATTCTTAGACTCATCAAGGGCCCCGTTTTATGATCGTGGCATCACTTCTTTCCGAGTTTTACCTTGGCTTCCGTTGCGAAGGGTTTTGCAATTGCAGCCCTTCCATGAATGTTACCTTTCTGAAGCTCCCGCTTTTGTAATAACTGAATTACTGAAGTGAGTTCTCGCTCTCAAGTAGTCACTTTAGCTTTTTACTTTTGTCAGTATTTCGCTGGATAATGTTCGCTTGTATTAAGAAAATTATGATTCTTTTTATTTTCTTAAAAAAAACTAATATTCCTGTGAATCTTCGCCACCCTAAAATCCCTCTTTCTTTTGTTATTTATTTCGGCCTGTCTGTTGTTCCACATTTTCTCAGCTCCGACGTAATAAATAAATCATAATTTCTCATTCGAATTACGTCATTTATTTCTGTAAGCAGGTTGCTTTTGGATCTATTAAAATACGTTGAAATAAGTGTTTTTGACGTGTCCATCTGGATCGTCTACATTCCATCATATTCTAATATTACTACCGTGGACACCGTCACTCATGTATCGTTAACAGTTCAGCTATTTTCGTCAGAGACGTTCCCGCTAATCACATGCTAACGATTTTCCCTCTTTCGAAGTTCGATCACAGATTTCGCCGATCGCTTATATTGACCGTCATACACGAAACTTGCAATCTAACCTTCCAAAGGTGGCACGTCGACCCCACATACAATGAAGTCGCGCCACAGAGTTTACACGTCCGTAGAGACACCTGCATATTATATATATTATATATATATATATATATGTATATATATTGTGACGTACCTGGTGATGCCGGGTATTTCACTGCAATATAACACTAAAGGAGGGTATCTTTTCCGTGAATGGGTCCCTGGATAAGTTGGTATAATATTGGGAAAGTTAATCAGAAATAGAAATACAATCATGAACAAGATTTATTTGCAAATCAAATTGGTTAATTACATGATCTGCCAACATTTATACACTCTGCCTTGGTACCAAGATTAGGTGTAATATGCATTTATCATACCTTCGGGGCCCCGACCAAATACCTTCGATGCTTGTAGTGCAGCTCGTGTCGGCGAGGGGGTCGCCGACCTCGGCAGCAGCTGCGTGCCGTCGGCGGTTGATGGCGGGGCGGTCGCCCCGGCTGGTAACCTGGCGAATTCTTCCTTATGCAGCTCCTGGCACCTCGGCGCCACACATACTGGTCACAGTTCCGCACAACACAATTCCAGTATTGTCCTCGCCACGCTAATTATTACGAGCGCGATTAATTGTTCTATCGGCACTAATCTTTTGTTTTAATGATACTCTCAATATTTACTTCGCATGTCTATTACATTTCAGTTGCTACTAATTTATATAATACACTGCATGTCCCTTTTGTCCGCGCGCTAATGTCCTTTTCGCCGGCCGCACGTCGGCACATCCTTCGGCGGCGGCCGCCTCGATCCAACTCTCTTCTTCGCAGTTCTCCCAACGACTGCCCGCACGTGCTCGCTGCCCGGTTTGTAACCGACATTCTCACGCTGGCCTCCCGGCGGTGGCACCGGTGGCGGTAGCGACCGTTGCTCGCTCCCGTCGTTGTTCGCAGCGCTTGGTGTACGTACCGCGCGGTCCAAAATATATATTGATTACTTACACTAATGTTTTAATTAGTGTAAGGGAACACATTCTGTGTTTCATCACCCCCCTCCTTTCTTTTTTTGGATTTTTCCCGCCTCCGGAAAAATTCACTTTAGTATCATCGTCTCTGCCGATGGTTGTACTGTCTTGTATATTACATGAACCCTATATACACTTATACCCTAAAATCGAATTAACACGTGATTGTTTATATTACTACTAAGATTACACTTATTTACACTCCACTATTTTCCATACATGTTGAATCAGGTTTCCGATTTGAAGCTTGTAGTGTCCAACTATGTCTTGTCTCTTGTGCGACGATTTATCTCCATTTTGCTGACAGTGATTTCCTAAATCACAGTTGTAGGACATAGCTTCCAGCGTGTTGAACACATCTTGATAGGTATCATCCCATTTCCAGCTACGACCTCTTCTACGTCTGTACCAATGGTTGACCATACCATCACTCTTCCCTCGCCCCTGACTTCGCTCCATTCTTGACATGCCTACATCTCCTTCATTCCCATACTTTGGGGCGTCTGCAAAGGTGAAGTTGTACCCCTCCAATATCTTCAAACCCCTTCCTAAATCGGTATGATCTGCTCTGCCCAGTGGGCTCTGCACGGTGACAGGATACTGTCGCGTTGACACGCAACTAATTCCTTGATATTTTATAGGGGCAAATAATGTTTTTGGTTCCATAGTGCTCTTCGTTCTGTATTCACTACGACTTCCCGTGATGTAGTTGTAATGGCTATTCCTCTGGTTGCTCTTGATGTTTATTTGGGTTTCTTCACTCCGCTTTCGTACGGAAATCTTGTCTTCAAATTCCTTCAAAAATTTCGGAAATATACCAAAATTCTCTGCCCATGTCCTGGCGTTCTCTTCTAAAATTGTGTGTGATAACTGGATCTTGTATCCTTCCAATATGTTATTTGATGCTAGGTGCCGTTCTTCTGCTCGCATAACTATATGAGGGTTTTCCGTCCCATCTCCCGGAGATTTCATCGACTTTGGAGGCATAATTGGTGTCACCCCACTCTTGACACTTGGCGACATTTTCCCGTCTTCTTCCTGTTTAAACTCTTCTTGTACTATTTTCTCTTCGCACCCTTGTATATTTTCCTCGATTTCTTCTTCTGTTATTCGCTCCATTTCTTCTATTTTCATTTCCACTTCTTCTTCCATTATTAACTTCAATTCTTCCGTTTTCACCTCCACTTTATAAACATCCTCCTCGGCCTCGATTTGGACCTCCACCGTTTTGCCCTCCGCTGTCTTGATTTCTTCATGAATTCGGTTCGTCATCCCCTCGCTTCTATCTGCTACAGTGATCCTAGCATCCACTTGATAGTGTGGTTGAAATTTTAGCCCCTCATCTTTCCTATCCAGTTCCTCCGTTTTCCCATACGGTTCTTCCCATATTCTTCTCATTTCTTCACAATGCCTCTCCAGCTTCCCCTTCAATTCCTCCATGAATCTTTTGCAGTCATCTGGTCTCTTCTCTAGGTCTTCCCACATTTTCATCAACAGCATAAAGTCTGAATCGGTAAATCTTCCACCCCCCTGACTTGGATTTCCTGCTGCCTGGTTCGTCAGTGTCGACATCGATTTTATTTTTTCATTGAAACTATCCCCTGACATATCGTCCAACCTGCTTCCAATTCCACTATCCCTGCTTTCCGATGAAATGCTATTATCGATTCCTACATCTATCTCCCTTACTTCATCCACCTTCTCCTCCCGGTCCAGCACTACATTTTGCGCCTCCATTCTGTTACTTTGAGCTATCCGTTCGATCCTCACTTTACTAAAATACTCGCACAAATTCTCCTTTTGCCACACCTAAGAACGATACAACAATTATCCTATGAATTTACTATGTCCGCCCCAGCACTGTATACTACCCGTAACTGTTGTAATGCACTAATATTTCAGCTGCAGATTAATGATGAACACACCCTCACTCACCACAAAAACACAATAAACATATTCTCTACAATCAGTAATATTATAGCCACTTGACTACATATATGCCGCTGACAAACTTATTAACATTATTACAAAAATACTCTCAAATTTTAATAAATCCACTATTAATTTAGAATTACTTCTCGACACAATTATTGCTATATTATGTACACAACAATCACTCACAGTTACATGTCATATCTTCTCCATAAATTTCCCTCAATGGTGCCATATGAATATTAAAAATATACATTCACAATGCTGCTATACATTCCCCAACCTAGTATCCTTTCCATTGAATTTCACAAACTTTACCATTACCAATGGACAATGCACTGCTGAATGTAAATTCCCAGCAGGTAATGTGCACAATTTATATAATACTATTAAATACCCTGATATTTCCACAAGAATTATTACTACTTCCAAATTCTTTAATTTCCATGTTATTAAAAACTACCAACCAATTCAAACATTATTAACATGTTTTACAAAATTTGAAATTCTATTACATTATATAATTTACAATATGTACATGTGTGGCTTTCATAAACTCAGTAACTGCAGTAGTAACTTTATACTGGTTACTCTCAAATAATTTCCTATATCTGCCCACAATTAATTACACAACAAAATTTCTGTAATTATCAAATATTCATTATGCTTACTTGACTTATGCATGCTTTGTTAGTACATGTACTATTACTTTTGTTTCCTCTAATAATGAGCTTTACACTGCCTGCCTATTATCTTTAACCTGCATTACTATACATTAAATACATGCACAGTACCTTCCAATATTTTACCAACTTTCCTAAGGCCACATTTCTTAATTACACGCTTTCCAGACTTGTTCGGGCGCCAGCTGTGACGTACCTGGTGATGCCGGGTATTTCACTGCAATATAACACTAAAGGAGGGTATCTTTTCCGTGAATGGGTCCCTGGATAAGTTGGTATAATATTGGGAAAGTTAATCAGAAATAGAAATACAATCATGAACAAGATTTATTTGCAAATCAAATTGGTTAATTACATGATCTGCCAACATTTATACACTCTGCCTTGGTACCAAGATTAGGTGTAATATGCATTTATCATACCTTCGGGGCCCCGACCAAATACCTTCGATGCTTGTAGTGCAGCTCGTGTCGGCGAGGGGGTCGCCGACCTCGGCAGCAGCTGCGTGCCGTCGGCGGCTGATGGCGGGGCGGTCGCCCCGGCTGGTAACCTGGCGAATTCTTCCTTATGCAGCTCCTGGCACCTCGGCGCCACACATACTGGTCACAGTTCCGCACAACACAATTCCAGTATTGTCCTCGCCACGCTAATTATTACGAGCGCGATTAATTGTTCTATCGGCACTAATCTTTTGTTTTAATGATACTCTCAATATTTACTTCGCATGTCTATTACATTTCAGTTGCCACTAATTTATATAATACACTGCATGTCCCTTTTGTCCGCGCGCTAATGTCCTTTTCGCCGGCCGCACGTCGGCACATCCTTCGGCGGCGGCCGCCTCGATCCAACTCTCTTCTTCGCAGTTCTCCCAACGACTGCCCGCACGTGCTCGCTGCCCGGTTTGTAACCGACATTCTCACGCTGGCCTCCCGGCGGTGGCACCGGTGGCGGTAGCGACCGTTGCTCGCTCCCGTCGTTGTTCGCAGCGCTTGGCGTACGTACCGCGCGGTCCAAAATATATATTGATTACTTACACTAATGTTTTAATTAGTGTAAGGGAACACATTCTGTGTTTCAATATATATATATATATATATATATATATATATATATATATATATATATATATGGCCCACCAAATACCAAATTTCGTATGTCTCACTAAAACTATTTCACTTTATACACCTATTTGTTATTAATTTCAAGTTAAAACCTTGCAAGCTATTTGCGATGTATGTGGAGAATTAAAATATATGCACGTTTTCTCGAATGACGGTATGCACTTAATTTATTTCGGTACACTATTTACTGTAACAGAGGGTTGTAAGTTATAATTGTTAATAATTTTTGTCAATATCTATACGAATGTACAATGTGGTTTTTACACACACCATGTCGCATGTAAAACGTATCAATAAACTAAAGTTTTGGATTATTGCTGATTTTAAATGGATTTTATCTGGTATTTAAAAAATCTTGGCATTTTTTAACAAAAAGAAATTTACACTTTCTTGACTCACAAACGTTAAGAAAAGAATGTCAATAAACAAGGCATAATTACTATTGGACAGATATAAGTATATGCGTGTATTATACTTGGTGGTACACAAATTAAAGTCACTACCTTCTTTGATGACTTTGTCTACGATTCCGTGAAAAGTCTAACACAAATGTCCCCTTGTCAAATATAAATGCTTATTTATGACCATTGAATAAAAATGTATTTAAAATTCGTATATCAAAAACTGCTACCGTAGAAATCAGATTGCCACATAGTTTGTTTACATTTCGTACTTGTGTTTGCTTACAGCCGATTATGTCAGCCCATGCAGCATCAAAGCTTCGGACCGGAAAATCAGCCAATGTGCTTTGGAGCACGCACGGCTTGTCATGCCCAAAGTAATGAAAGGTAAGTAATGTATTAGTTCCTCGAATCAGGTTCCTTCAACAGGTTCTTAAAAATCTCGGAGTATTCAATTTCTATAATTATAATCTGAATATTCGTAAAGAGAGCGGTTGTTATAAATTGGAGCACCAAAATTTCTAGAGAAATTTCCGCAGTTCTAAAAATGGTAGAAATAGTTGCTTTTGAGGAGGAAATGGACCCGTGAGTAAATAATCCTAGTCCTGTCCATCGGAGAGCGTTGGCGAGTGACAACTTTCAAATATTCAAAGAAAACACCCATTTTGAATTTAGATTCATCATCAAAAATATCCTTCCAAATCGGTTGTTAAAATATTTTTCCAACGAGAGCAAAAGTTGAATTTTACAGAAGTTGAAGTGTTACACACGACCTGGAAAAGTGCATCAGTCCACCTCCTGACGGGGAATGCAGAGGGGGCTCACGTGTATTACTTAATAATATTAAAAATAATAAGTATTTCTTATCGTACGTAATACCACGAGTGCTTTGGAAATTGTCGATAAATCTTCGACTTGCGAAGCGAGGAGGTAATTTGTCTCAGAATTTTCAAAGCACGAATGGTATTTAATATTACTCAACGAATAATATTAAGTCCAATACAGTTTCAAAATGTGCCAAATATTGAAAATAACAAAGTTTTCTTAAAATCAAAGAGGTTTCGAAGTACTAACACATTAAGGTTTTTTGGACATAGACATGATGTATACCGTCTCCTAAGTCAGATGAATCTCAGTTTATGAGGAGCCAGATAAGGACGTCCGTAGACCCTTTAATGGGAGGCATGCGTGATAGGGCTTATTTTCGTTCGTTTTGGTGCGGCATTAAAACACACGGTTTTTGCAAAAGTTGGGTTTAATATTGCCTTTCCATGAGGTGAAGCTTCCCGTCATAATTACTCCTTAAAACTAGCTTATAACTTAATCTTTTAAATTCGGCAATACGGGGCAGAGTTCATCCTTCGAAGCAGGGCGGCGCCCCTCCCGGCGGTCACAACCTCCGTGACGGGAGCGGCGGACCTTCGCCCTGGTGTTTGGCGCGGCATGCCCTTTGCGCCCCGACGTTTCCTACACCCTCGCAGGTACCAAAAGATGCACATTGCCTGGTCCTCTTACACAGCAATGTTACGTAGAATAAAATGTGGAAAAACGCATACACAACCTGACGCGTGCGACCGCCCCATTACAATACATATTCAGACCTCCCCCCGCAGTTAACTACATAAGGCCCACTCAGATAGGACGGAGGGGGCGATAGCGGCTCGAGATCAACCAGATGGTAGCCGCGCTGATGGAGATGGAAGACGTCGACGGGACGTATTTGTGCTAGTATCATATAGTTACGAACATTCGCACACTATGACCATTTCACTACTCGGAGACCATTAATCAAGGGCGGTCCCGAGAATGAATTGCAATATAATTAAATGAAAATTTTATTATTTAAGAATTAGTGCTACATGTGTATAAGTTTTAATTCTGTTACAATTTATCGGCCCTGAGATGCTACTAGAAAGTGCGTTTTATATATCACTATTACAACAATGGTGAACTGGCATTGGATAATTAATTATGGATATAGTTTACAAATAAAATTACAATAGCCCAAGCAAACATTTTAAATTAAAGATGAATTTGTTAAAATCACAATATAGCATCCGTTATATGTATCGTTCTTGAACAAGTTTTATGTACTTGTTAATATGTGGTTTCAGGCGATCCCAAGTACAATATACCCATCTTGGATCCGTTACACGTGGACCGAATGGAGGTCATTAACGGCGAAGGACCGTTGGGACTGCAACTCATCACAACAGACCTTAATGTATATGGTCTGCCCGACATGATTATCAACAGCGTAACGTAACTATAACTCTTTGGTAACTTGGTGATAGTGAATTGATCCTTATCAAAGCTTAATAGAAACATCAATCTAGGAAGCATCTCTGATTTTTACAACAAAATCTGTAACTGTAATAATGTATCTCTAAATATGCCGTATTTTCAGTACTTAAACTCTTTCTTACATAATATAGAGAAATTAATATAATTAAAATGTGTCAATGTATGCATAAGAATATGCCTGCTTCTCTATGCATTTATATTCTTATAGGAAAACCTTCAATATTAAGATCATTTTTAACATTGAATATTGTAGGTTAGAACATGGATATTCGAAAACCACATCCTTGCACCAAAGAAATTATCAGGAACCCTAATAATACATTATTATTACAATATAAAAATATGCGCAAAACGAACATTTTTCAGAGTTTATGTTTTGATTTACAATCTATCTTTGTGGAGTAGGATATTAGTTTTTTCCCCTTATTTTTCCTAATTGCATACGTTTAAATCATTTGTTTTCGTTAATTAACACTATTTTTTCAGGCATGTCGCTAAGCCTTTGGGGGTGACGTACGTGACTACAACACCAGAAATAACAGTCAATGGAAAATACAACATCACTGGACGAATATTGCTGTTGAATATTTATGGCCAAGGAAATGTCGTCATGAAGTTAAGTAAGTGAACAAAATACATGTGGTAATTGTAGTTAAGCTGCAATCCATGCGATGCGTCTTTTTGGGATAAAATTGCTATGAAGCTGAAAGACGCACGTGCAATTGACGCGCATGCAGTGCCGTGTTAACGCATTGGTCCTAAGGGCCCGGGCCCATGGCCCCCAATGTTTAATGTTCAAATGTTAAAAAACATATTAAAAAAGGATGAATGATTAATCTATAAGGAAAACAATGGCTTAACGAGTGATGTGTCGCGCACCCTTGGATAACATTTATAATATGGAATGTTGCTAGTTGATGCGTTTCAATTTTATGATGTACGTTTTAATACAAAAATGAACAATTTACTGTATAGTCTTTTCCAATGTAATTAAAACACGGTTAATCTTACTTACTCATACATATGTTTAAAGTTTTTGATTGAATAATTCAATTCAATTTCAGTTTATTAGTAATTTTACTTACTGGATTGGTCTATAACAAACACAGTAGATCACACAAATACAAATAATACGGTATACACAACAAATACAAACAATACAACAACACAATAAAAATAATTCAATAGCGTAAGATACAAAATAATTGAGACAACAGAACATACAAATACAAGAAGAAATTCAAAAAGAAAAAATTAACACAAATATAAAAGCCCCCAATTTATACAATTCGGCAGTTTTTATTAATTTCTGAATTAATTTTCCTTTCTGAACAAATATACTGATTTCTTTTGAAAATAATAAACAATTTACGTGTTTCTCGACTGTTTCTGGACTTCTGCAATGCAAATTTTTGCCTAGAAAGCATTTCTTCAAATCAACTTTGTAGTGCTTGTTGTGGCTGAACCACTTGGAATGAAATGAAATAATTGTATGAGTTCTCATTGCCAACAATCTTGTTTATTACAATAGCAGCTTTCGATTGCTTAGCCAGCATCAGTTTTCTGCTGTATGGAAGCCACAAAATCGACAACGAGGTAGTAAGCTGGTAGTAAGTAGGTACGAAAGCTGCTACTGTAATAAACAATATTGTTGACAATGACGACTCATATAATTATTTCATTGTAAATGCCAACAAAAACTCACCACAAGCCCAGTACACTAGAAATAACCCAGTAGTTTATGAGACAAAATGTGCTTAAAGTTGTCTTGGGAGCTCATTTGTGAAGTTTTGACGTTTCCTCCCCGGACATCCTGTACACAAGTTCACAAAGTTATATGATCCTTTATTACATGTTGGTTAAAAACCCTGATTGTTTAAAAATTGAAAAAAGTTCAAAATTTATTCGTCGTATAAATTGAACATGAAGATACATTTTACGAAAATGTAAGTATTTTTTTTAGCAATTTGGCGTCAAACATGGAAGCCCGATTCTCATTTCATGCCCTTCGTGAACGTAATTTTAAAGGTATTTTGGAGCAGTTGGATGCTACGTAAGTCGGAATTTGTATATTATTTAATATTTCTTCATCCGTTTCTTCTTCGAGCTTTTGTTATAAGTTTTGAAATTATTTTTTAGAAATTATGTAAAACATATTGTAAATTGTGGCCTTTAATTGAGTTAAATGGAAAAATTATTAGATAATTTTGCTTTGCTTAATAAGTTGTGGGAATAAAAAGTAATGCATGTAAAAACCCAGTAATTTCGATGAAAATAAAAAAGTTATATTTAATAATATTTTTTCTACTTTCATTTCCTTGCTAGCGGTATCAAAAATGGTAATTGACAAAATGTGTATCCCATACTAACTAGCAGTTATTGTTGCTTGTAACTCATTTGACACAGCACTGATAACAGAAGGCGATAATGATTGCTGTCATTTCTTTGGCGTTAAAATTAACTAATAATTTTATTTACGCCTAAAATAATCATCATGCATCGTTGCTTCATTTAGATAAAACGTGAATTTGGCAAAAGCTGTTTTCGTTTAAGCATTTGTATTAAAAATTGTGTGTATTTCACGCTTTAATTGTTTAAGATTTTTTAAAATGGTAGTTGATATGTAAGGCTTAAATTGTCATATAATAATATTGCACAGCCATTAAAAATATCAAGAGAAAATACTTGCTGTTGTAGCACTACTAAGTTTTTAAATGTATTTTTGATGTGAAATTAATAAAATAAAATTGATTTACCATTAGCATATTTTCTGTTTGAGGAGGTTTCGACGATTTGACACAGAGTTTTGATGATCTGTTAATTCCTTTTGCGCAATCCTACTACTATCAACCTGTGTTTACAAGACTGAATATTTTTAATTAACTTATTTTCATTTGGATAGGACAATACAAAGATCAATATTTAATACACTCCACGTTGTTATAATTGCTTATATATACTTAAAATAAACTTACTAATAATCTCAAAATGCAAGTTACATTACTACTAGGGTCATAGAGGAATGTTTATATAATATTTGTTCTTTAGATCGAGATATGAGAATTTATTTAGGAATGTATGGAAAGGAAATTTATTCTTGATGCGGGTTCTGGGTATTGGATTTTGGCAGAGTCTTAGCGGGGTTAGGTTGGGTATATTTGGGATGTTCTGGAAGAACTGGGCGGATACAAAAATATGGTTGGTTATCTATTCTATCTGGAATTCTTTATGGAGTTGAGCATAGAAGATGTACCATGGGGCATTTGTGAGGAACTGATTTTGGATTACTTTGAGTTTTTGAATTAGATTTGACTGCGCTGATCCAAACTGAGCATGCATATAACAGTAGTGGTCGTATGATAGTTTTGTACAGCAATAAGGCAGTATTGTAAAGTAGTTTAGCTGATTTATTTATTATTGGTTTTAGTTGGAGCAGTTTTATTTTTGCTTGAATAACATTATTGATATGGTGTTTCCTATTGAGTCGGGTGTCGAAGAAAAGGCCTAGATATTTTATGGGATTATTATGAGGATACCATTGTACAGGTTCTGGATTCATCTATGGAGGGAGGTAAGGTCCTAAGGAACATATTTTGCTGCTTTTTTGATGGATTTATTTTAATTTTATATTTGTCTGCCCAGCTGTCAATTTGGTGTAGCCATAATTGAAGATTGATTTTTATTCAGTTTATGGTGGGACCTGATGAATATATAGCTGTGTCGTCTGTAAATTAGGCGGTTTTTATTTTACTATATTTCGGTAGGTCGGTATAACGTACAAGTTATAAAGAGCGGAAGATAACGGGGAACCTTGAAAATGGCCTGCTTCGACTGCTTTTAGATTCGAGTGATGGTTATCAACTGTAACGGCAAAAGTTCTATTGTCGAGGAAGTTCGAAATGATTTGTGTAAAATAATGTGGAGTGCCTATTTATTTTATTTTATAGTTTAGAGCTTGGTGCAATGTTCTATCGAAGGCTTGAGAAATGTCGAGAAAGATTGCTATTGTATAATAGTGTTTTTGGAATGCCGTTTGGATGTTTTCAGTCATTCTGAGTAGTCAGTGATGTGTGGACACACTTTTTTGTTCCATGGGTACGGCCTTTGTGTTGTGGAGATGTGTTTTGAATCGTTTTAGTATTCTTTTAATAATTTAGATAGCGTGGGAAGCAGACTGATTGGTCGGTAACTGTTCGTTAGAGATGCATTCTTGTTTGGTTTTTGTATTGGAATAATGATTGCATGGCATGCATGATTGGTGGCTGGATAAATGCGATAATATAGAACAATTCATAGGATGAGCACGGAACTCAGAAGCCTGGAAAGTAATTAAATCTATTAAATCGAATGAAAAAAAATCTCCCTATCAAACATTAGAATCAATAAATGGAAAGAGTATTTCGGAAGATCGCTGCTAGAAAAAAGAAACTTTCAGTCAAACAAAGAAGTGAAATTTGAACAAAGGATAGATCTGATAATTAAAGATTAAAAAACCTCTCAAGACAGTGAAATCTAATAAGTCACCTGGTCTGGGAGATATACCGGCAGAATTACTGAAATATGGTCCCTATAAACTGCAACAAAAGCACAAACACATGTTTTCAAGGTAGATGAATGGAGGGGATCCTCCTCTGGCGGCGATCAATAAGAAAGGATCTTGAGACAATGAAACAAAATACAGAGGAATAGCAGTCATTGGATCTATAGGTAGGCTGTATAGCAAAATAATACGAAATAAAATAGGAGAAGAGATTAAAGGAAAAATAGGAGAGGAACAATGTGGTTTTACTGCCGGTAGATCTGTCATAGACAATATATTTAGATCATCTGGGTTTCATTCATCTTCAGAAGGCGTATGACAATGTACCGATAGCTAGAGTATGGGGAGAAATGGATGGACTTAAAATCAGTGAAAGGTAACTGGAGCCACACACAATCTATATAAGAACAACACATCTCAGATTAAGATCTACAGCAGGCTCTCGGATCCATTCCCAGACAGTAAAGGTCTTCGTCAAGGTTGCTGTCTTTCCCAACACTGTTTAAAATATATCTGTATCAAATTTAAAACACTGAGAAAAAAAATGCAGAATAATGGAAATGACGATCGGAGAGGATAAATTGTACACATTATATTTTGTCGATGACCAGGTAGTAATTGCAGAAGATGCGGACGATTTGAGTTCCATGATACCTAAACTCAATGAACACTTTTTAAAAGCAAGACTTATTATTAACATGGACAAATCTGAATACCTGGCAGTTGGTAACAAAGTGATAGAAGAATTTCTGGAAAAATGGAGGAAAAATGAAAGGAGTAAACAAATAAAAATATTTGGGTGTTCTTTTTAACAATAAGGGAAATAGCCAAGAAGAAATTAAGAGACTAATAAGCTTGGGGAGAAACAAGACACGAAGTATAAACTCTGTCTTATAGAGCAAAACCATCACTAACATTACTAAAAGGCGTCTTTACTCCACACTAGTTAAGAGTGTTACAACGTACGGTTCAGACGTTTGGGTGGTTGATAAAAGATAAAAACGGGAAGCTGCAGGCCCTTGAAATTGACTTTTGGCGTACAAGTTGCTGTTATAGCAGACGTGACAGAATCAGGAACGACGACGTAAGAAAGAAAATGGATGTAAAGAAATTTATCCTTGACGAAATAGAGAAAAAACAAATCGTCTGGTACGGTCATGTTATGCAAGTGACAGACGAAAGATGGCCAAAACGAATCCTGCAACGGGTGCCGACGGAAAGACAGAAGAGAGGAAGACCCAGAGAATGATTCCCCCTTTAAAACTGTTAAGATTTGGTCTCGGCTCAATTTTTCGAAAATCGCGTATTTTTTGAGTTATTTCAAGTTGACAAGATATTGGTATAAAAAATGCAATGGCTGTTTGGGGACGGTTTTTCAAAATTAAGTTGTTACGTTTATCATGTCTAGGGGCTTTCTGGACAGGTAGTGATTTGATTATTTTAATTATTTCTTTAGGTGATGTATGATGTATTCGTATTTTATGATGCGGGCCATAAGTCTGTCCGTTTACTGTTTGGTTGATTGTGAGATGATTAGGGTGCGGTTTAGTGTTATTCAGGGCGAATGTGGATGTAAAGTAATGAACTAGCTCTTCGGCTTTCTGAGCGGGCGTGTACATTTTTCCTGTGGAGGTGTCTAGTGGTGAATGGTGATCTCTTTTCTTAATCTTTTTTTTGTAGGCAAATGGATTGTAGGCATTTTGTAGGCAAATGACAAATGGATTTGTTGTTAGTGTTTAGTGATTGGATTATTGTTTGGAAATGCTAATTATTGAAGTTTTTGATTGATTTGCGCTCTATGTTTATTAGTATGTTAAGTTTCAGTTTTAGCCCTGGTGTTCTTAGTTGTGCCCATAGTCTGCGGGTTTTGGTTTCGACTTGTATTAGATTTACTATTTTTGGCGGAAGTTCATATTGTTTATCTTTGTTGGTATTCTTTGCTTTTAATTCGGTCTAATTGTGGTGTGTATTATGGTGGTTAGTTTGTTGATTGATTGCTCAATTTCTAGTGGGTTGAAGTGAATTTTAAATTTAGGTATTGTTGAGCTAGTTTAATTTTACATTTTTTTTTAAATCAACTTTTCACGTATTTGGATTTGGTACTCGGGTATTTGATGAGTGCTTATTAAGACCGGAATGTGATTCGAGTCTAGTTAGAACAATGTAGTAGTGTAATAATGTAATAGTGTAGTTTAATTTTATCGTTAGTAGTTCCGATATCGAGAATATCGGGATTTCTTAAGCGATCATTTGGGGCCTGGAGGTGAAATTAATTTGAGTAGTGCAATTTCGTATTTGAGCTAATATTTTCCCATTAGTGTTGGAGTTCGAAAAACTCCAGTTTGTATTTTTGGCAGTTAGGTCCCCTAGAAGTCTTGTGTTATTTAGTTGAAACAGTTAACTAAAATTATGGAGGTCTAGTTTATGATTCGGAGGCTTGTATGCTGCAATTATAGTTCACACTTCATTTTTCATAGGGTACTGTATATTTTGGTTAATGGCTATTAGCACTCCTCCTCCTTTGTTTAGGTTTCTGTCGACTCTAAATTGATTAGTCCATTAATTATTGTATTTTTAATGGGATAGTTATGGTGTGGTTCTTGGGGAAGGTCGGTTAAATTTGAATTATTCATAGGATTTGGGCGGGCCTGTGATGTGGTACTATTAATATGGGTGAAGTTGTTAATAATTGGTGTTTGGGGAAGAAGAGGGTAATGGGTGTTAGATTGTAATGGTGTGGATTGGTGGCAAGATATTTGATTTCTGTTTTGGAGGTTGTTTTGGTTGCCAGTTGCTCTTTTTAATGTATTATTTTAGGTAATGCAGCTGGAGTCTCGATTATTGGCTTGTTTCTGCTTCGGCAGTTACGACTCTGTGGTACTTGATTAGGATAAGTTACTGAGTGATGATTACCCGAACAAAAAGCACAGCTAACTGAGTGGTTGCAATTATTCTTAGTATGGCCAAAATCAAGGCACCGCTTGTATTGTATGGGACCTTGGGTTTTTTCCTTGCATCCGCATTTACTCTATGGTTTGCAAACTTGCTTAATGGCTAGAATAATGTCTATTCGATCGTTTCCTGAAAAACTACCTGCAGATACTGGGATAGGTCTGTTTTCTTTATGAAGTGTAATGATTTTTATCAGTGAAGGAAAGCATTGTTTTAGGACTTCATATATTTCTTGGTCAGTAATGAATTTATTGTCATTCGTGAACACTATAGATATCATTTTATTTAATGGGTCCCTAAAGGAATGAATACTTCGATGATTGTTAGTTAAATACATGATTAAATTTTGGAAGCCCGTGGGTGAGTTTGCATTTATTTTTATTTTAGTGCTTTTTATCTTCAATGAAGTTTGTGGTGACTAGATTTAAGTTCTTTGATGAATGAATTAATATTGACGATGTTTGCTACTATGATTGGTGGTATTTTATTGGGGGTTTCACTTTGATTACTAGAAAGGTCGTTGATATGAGCGAATCTATCTTCGGTTGCAGCTTATCAAGTTCACTTAGAGGTCCGAAACTGTTATTCTCGCGCACAATAATAAATAGAGAGTTAGATATTGTGTTTTGATCGCTGTAGCTGAATTTTTTGGGTTCACGTTCTATATCATTGTTTATCACTGACCTTTCTCTAGAGTCTGAGGAGTCTTTTTCTGGTAGTTGAACGGTTGGGAGTTGGCCGAGTAGAATCGATTCCTTGCCATCGGTGCCGGGAGTGTTATGTTGATTGATGTTCTCCGGCGTCATCTCCATTTCTTTTTCGGTGAATTGATTTGGGTTATTTGGGTTGAAACTTTCCGTTGTAGCTGGCTGGTTCTCACTGTTGTTAGGAACAAGCAAAGCAGCACTTACGACTTCATTGTTTGGAGGGTCATAGCTGCTTGTCATTCACTACAATGATTTGCACTGAGTCGCACTTCATCGGAATTGTTTATCACATGAATTATTTATCTCTGGCACACGTGTGGTTCACTTCACTAGATAATAATTTAGTATTGTCGCGATGCGAGGCGTAACTCCCCGACAGGAACAACGTGTGACAGTATCAGGACTTAAATTGATGACATCAATTAATACAAATGACTTGAAGGAAAGGGTTTGAAAAAGAAAAGGATGGCTTTCCAGAATATATTATCTAACGGATCACAAACCGCCCGTGATCGTTTCTCCCTCCTGCGCTCGCTCGAGGCAACACATCACGCTCCAAGCACGCCAGTCATTGACTGAGGCTTTTTAGCATGTGTCACGTTCCCTGCAGTGCATTTTATACCGTAAATAAGCAACTGACTGAAGTCCTTCTAGCATAAAGTGATAAAGGAGCGTAACAGACTTACCTGGATTTCGCAATTTTCGTGGCCGAGACCCTTCTAGCATATGACGATTTAATTAGTGTCCTTTGCATACATTATAGAAAATATACCTGAGAAAGAATCCAAAATAATAGAATTCGAAACGTTGTTTAATGTGTAAATTTTAAAACAATAAATAGTGTGTAAAAACTGGTCCCAATAATTATAAAAATTATTTCAATTACATTTTTAGAATCACTTTTAATTTATCGTTGAGAATGAATTGTGATTGTATTGTTCTAGAATCTGTAAACATTCTTCATTTCATTAGTTTCGGAGTTTTGGAAAAGTATTTAAAGACATGAAACAAATTTTTGAGGCGGTCATTTTCCTTAAAGTTCATACATTTTTTCTATATTTCTTTTTATGCGCTCTAATCGCAAGGATTCAAGCACTTACTATTAAATAATGAAATACTCATTTATAAAGGACACATGTGTTGTTAATGTGAATACTAATGCATTGTCTTTGTCTTGTAATTTGCAGAGAATATGAAAATTATCTACCAATACGATGCCGAACTGCAGAAGCACAAAGACGGAGAGATCTATTTCGTGCCGCTGCCCGGTGAGCGCATGGACATCGAAGTGGACGGTCTGTCGGTGCACCTGGACAACCTCTTCAACGGCGACAAAATCCTCTGTAGGTACTTTGTCTACTAGGTTCTGTAAGAAGCATTCATTTTCTAATGTTCGCTACAAAATAGAAAATTCTTACTTTATTGTTTTCAGAAACATCTCATAACAGTGTTTATATCGTGAAGAAGATCATTAATTACATTCACTGTGCAGTTCTGATAAACGTGTTTCAAAACCAAAGTTTTCTCTATCGGATTCATTTTGGTTGTACACCATGGTAATATTTTAATATTACAGTGTTAAAATTCACGCAGAAACATGAAATTCGACTAATATGTTTGCAAACTATACGGTTACACATTTATTACATTTCAATTACGTGTCATCAGTTCAATTACATTATACACTTTCAGTGACGTGTCATCTGTTCCGTCTATTAGCTGAACTATTGTCTGTCACCAACTCCCTGTACTACCATTAACACCAAATTTTGAATATAGTGAACTGACTCGGGACAAGAAGGAAAAACTTAAAAGATTTGACATCACCGAAAAAATATTTGTGCCGCAAACACGACGTGCGCGCCTCGGGTATTGTTTGGTCTCTCTGACTCAGCCACGCAATGTTTTTGCCCGAGATAAATCAAGTAATAGGGCATGAAACAGCCTAACAATGACAATTATATTACTAAATGTCGCCTACACACATTCATTTTTTCCACAATATTTTCTGCGAACAGGTCAACTGTCACTTTCATTGTCAAGAACATTCAGTTGATTTTCTAACTACCTCATTACTCACATCATTTGGCCTAGGTGCATCAGAAGGATTAAATCAAGTAAGATACCAATGCAGGTAGCGTCCTTCACCAATATGTACTAATACTGATGAATACTAGACCTGAGTTTACGCGGGAAATTCCTTTCATAAATATTTTCACATTTCGTCCCTCGCGGTTCCTCATTATTTTAAAAAATATCCAAGCAATTACATTTATTCATTTCGAGGGAGCAAACTATCTTAGATTTGCCAGGTAGCACTGAAAAACTACGGTAGTGTACTGTTCATTGTGTTTCATCTCGCTTTCCGTATTAGATGATACAAAAACTTATTTTAATATTAATTTTAAACCTCACATTGTGTTTATATGACTGTATTCAGACACAAGAAGTAGGTTTTCCACACTCAATTGTACGTACGTACATTTATTTATGATTCATTAATACAATTCGCGACTAAGATTTTTAATTGACTGCATTATTGTCATTAGAGATATATTAAAAGTTAAAAATTTTGTTTACATGTTTTCATAGATCTGAATTACAATTCTGGCTGGTGAAATTCTATCTTCCCAACCGTCCAAACACTCTTGGACACCCTTCGATCCACGGGAGGAGCGCGTTGACCTATCTCTGTCAGAGCCTTATGTGATTATGTGATTGGCGCAAAATACCATGGGGCGGTAAAGACGCTGTTCCCGGAGACGGGAACCTCGATTGTTTACGTATGAGGCGGAAATATCGTCATATTTCCCTGTCGAAAGAGATTTTGCCTGCGCGTACGCCATAACGAAAAAAATATTTCTAAGTGGGGGTTTTCCGTCCAGAATTTGTCCTCTTTTGATCTGGAAAGTTGTCAATTGTTTATAAATTTGCAAATGTTGCAACTTTTTTCGAAATCCTCTCTAAATCCCATTTAAACGAAATACAAAATTCCACAATCCGATCGGTGATATCAACTTTCGTTCTCGAAATATTTAATTGTTTATTAGAACTTAGCATCTCATTTTTTTGCACCCCACATTTTTTGCACTCATTCCACTCGCACTCCGCACAGAAGTATACTGAAAATAGAAATTGGGAATGTCTCGCTTCGATTGTTCGCTTCATACGTTTAATACCGAGGGGAACGCTGATATCGTGATCTCGGAAGCGCCGCGAAGCGATAAACGGTGCGACGGAGCGAAATGATTGCCTTTACAATTTCTTCGAAAAACAAACAAGCTGTAACATTTATTGGCAGTTTCGTGAGATTATTGCAGTAACAATTTCTGTCTTACGGCAACTATGGAAGTTTTTTAAAGATTCAAACTTTTCTTTGTATTCTAAGTAGCCATTAAAATCCCGTTTCATTATTATAATTAACTTAAGTGGTATTATAAACAAATTATCTGGTAAATTTAATAACGCCCATAGAATCACTTTTAAAACTAATATGAACAGAAGCTATATTATTTATTTTTATCTTCTCTATTCAATAGTACAACTTGCATTGCGATATATTTATCGGCTAGCAAGCAAACTGTTTATAAAGATATACTGCAAATTTCATTATGCCGAAAGGCTGGCTCAAGAAGCAATAGCGCCAATGATATTTTCTCTGAAGGGCAATTTGAGCTGTGGAAGGGTTCAGTATTCTGGAACTTTTCAATGGCCCTGGTTCGCGTGACTTCGATAGGAAAATTAAATGAAGGTTCATTTACTGATAAATGTCAAAACAAATGGTCGATGAAACTAATCGCTTGCCGCAAAGAGTGTTGTCATTAAATGAATGCCGGCCAAATCATCAATCGTTTCTCACTATAGAACCATGGAAATTTCAGATACATAGAGTACGCTTTGAGGTCGGGGTTAAGAAATATTTCTTTCAAAAAATGGGTATTTACGTATCTCAAACAAAGTGAGACGGAATTGCGATTTTACAAAATTCTGGTAAAAATTTCAAATGTTATTACTCCCTTATGATGGTATTGTTGTAGGGCGCGATATTACTAGTGCAAGCAAAACAAAACCACATTAAAAAACGGCATTTTATATTAAATTCGTGACGAATTACTATTTTCTACGAAGAGGATGAGTCCCAATACACGAACGTGAATCTACCCTAAAGGCAGTGGTTTTCCATTTAAACATTTTAAATATCGTCAAAACGTCTACTTAAAAAATTACTCACCAATTTGTGGGTAATTATATCGTCAATTCCGTAAATGTAAATGATTAATGTGTTGGTGAAGCACGAACATTGACAAGATGCAATTAATTTATGTTCCCACCAGAGGAACCTTCTATGAAATTTTCTGGAAATTAACATATATTCTCAAGAAACTTTGTGTGGTTTACCACCAGCTCTTCAATCTGATTGTATTCTTCGGCTGATTCACATGTCTTCTCAGTCTTTTCACGATTTAAATTTTTTTATAGTACAGAATTCATTTAATTTGTTTTCCTCACTTTAGAGAGGCACTAATTTGCTATTGTATATCCAGATTGTTTATAAATAAACCATTGTTTTCTATTGGAAAGTAAATTCTACATGCTGTACCACCAAAAAACGCGATAGTCATTGGGATCTACAAACAACTGTCATCTGAAACTTAAATAATTTAGAATGGAGTAGAATACATCTTTTTCCAGGTTCACTTTCAATAATATGATGCGTAATTATGGCACACATATTAGATATTATAATCTTCTTGTATTGGTTACCAAGACGTCCAATGGCAAGCTTAGTTCCTTTACTGATTAAGAACTGGGAATAATAGGGATGCTTTCAGCTAAAGTATTTGCTTTGTACCGAGAGGAACACACATGCTATTACTTACAATAAGAGACTGAAATCTAATATCGTTCTCATCAACAACAGTAGCAAGATTACTAATGTATCCCTTGAAAGTCAAACGTTGGTGAGAATCAATCACTAACTGAAGCTGGGCCACGCCAAGTTTCATGCAAAAAAACTGTAGATGCTATCACTGAAGGGATTAGGTTCTAGAAATACTTATATAATTATCCGAAACAAAAAAACATTTTCTAAAATTGGCCTGAACCCGTTGCTACTACTGTATTATTATACTATGAGCCATTTTTTCGTAGACGTTTGAGGCGCTCAATTTACCATCAAGGGTCTTGGGAAACTAGTGCCTCTAATATCATACTCACCGCCACTCCCCGGGCGTCCTTCCTGTTGCGGAACACGAGAGTTCGTCGTCGCAATACCTTTCGGCAACGGAAAATGTTCAGGAGGCCCACTGAATCACGCCCTCAAACCTATAAAGGGATCTTCTTTTCATAGATGAAAAGTCAACATTCTATTGACGGTTGAGGACTGCAGATATATTTAATGTATTTTTTTATTAGATTCAATTACTAGAAATGATGTGGGGTGCTTTCTATCCACGCGCGTAATAAAGTAATCAGTGAGGAGTTACGGCAGTACATCGAACTTTATACGAGCGATCATCGGCACGTTGTTTGCAAATTAATTTTTGTATTTACTGAAAGATAGAGAAGTCTATATAGAAAAATTTATATCGCACCACATTATTTCTTTCAACGTATTGAGCTTCATATTATATCAATATCATTTGTTTTGCGGTTTGATGTTGTATGCGTGTTTTTGGGTATATCGATGACCTTCTGGAACATTCGTTGCCATTAACGCAATTTGCAGAAAATTGTCGAGAAATTAAAACAATTGCATATTATAAAATTTGTGAGTATTATGCAGTACAAAAATAGTGTATTACGCTAAAACAAATAAGCTAGTTTCATCAAATTATTCGCAGTAAATAACGAAGAAAAATTATTACACATACACTATATATATATATATATATATATATATATATATATATATATATATATATATATATATATATATATATATAATCTTTATAAACAAGGGTTTTTGGGAACCAGATAATACAGTGTATGAAAGAACATTATAACACTAATATCATTTTACAATATCACCTGTAATGAAACTTACGGTGGCCGCGAAGCTTTCAGACACCTCCAAAACTACATAATGAGCCCACTGCCAAATCTGCCAGTTTTATCTATCACTCACACTTTTTCTATAATTTTTTATTGTACCTTGAGCAGACATCTCGACATCAAACATAAATAATAGGCAAGAGATCAGCATATGCGCTCTGTAAGTCTCAAAAACTTACTTAAATCTCAAACTCACGGGAGAACAATCGACAATAAAAAGACCCCTCAACAAACAATACGCCATTACGAGTCTACTAGTCGCAGTTCCCAGCCTATCTCAATAATAAATACCTATCTTACCACCATTAAATATTCTCGATACTCCAATACCCTGAACAGATATATAAAGCGATTGCCTGACCTTTTGACATAAAATTAACCCGGAAAGAACATAGATTAAAAATAGAAAAATCTATAAAACAAAACTTACAAACTTCATGCGCTCATCACTAAAAAGTCTCATTTGAAACAGAAACTGCCATGTCAATATATAAATCAATTATAAGACCCTCAATGGCATATGCAGTGCGATTTGGGGAGGAGTCTCCAAATCATCATTTAAAAAGCTACAAACAATCCAGAACAAGTTCCTTAGTCTGGCAATCAAAGTTCCTGGGTACATTTCAAACGAAATACTTTTTTAAACAACCTAAGCCAATGCCTAGAATCAATCCTATCAAATCCTAGAATTAATTATAAATTTCCTAAAGATATATTCCTTCCCCCTTAATACAAGACTTAATACAAATCAGCTGGCATAAGTAAACCCACACCTCCCATCCGCAATTCCAATCACCTTAATTGTATATAGGATTAATTGTAAGAGTCAGTGTAAATTATATTCCCTTTGTATTGTATTTTATAATCTATTTTTTCCTTTGTTATTTAATTTGTTACGTTCATCTGTAAAAAGTATGTAAAATGAGTTAAACATGTCAACAAAATAATGAAAAGCAGCAACCAGCTGCTGATCTTATTGAAAAATAAATTTTTAAAAAAATTCCGACCTTCAGCCTAGCACAATGTACATTGTACATTTGTCATGAGATCGATCGTCTCATGAAACCGATCCGCAAAAGGGATTTATAACATAACTCAAGATCTTTTGTTTTCTCTCACATTTCACTTTACGGTGTGTCATCTTTCCCGATTTCAATGGAAGATACGACGGCAACGTGCTAATTGACCACTTTCTCAAATCTGTACGAAAGTACGAAAAATATTTTAAAAATTAGCATCGGTTACTTTTATTTGGGAAAAGAGATTTACAAGGCAAATACGATAATATACGGCAAATATGATACGATTTAATTTTAAAAACGACAATCGACGTTCTCAGATCAAATATCGAGCTGTAAAATAGGAAACCTTGTCAATATCTGCTTATTCTGTCTCGAACTGACATGCCAATGGAATTTCTTAGAAGTAATATGTATCTAAAATTCGATGGATTATTGGTGATATTTAAAGAAATTTTTCAGTTTTTAAAAAATCCGTTTCACTGCCTGCCCGCGAATTCTTTACAAGAATAAATTGACAAATGTTAACGTGGCAAAAGGGCAAATACCCATGAAATTCTAAATTTTTCGTCCTTAACTAAATTAAGAGATTTCATTAATAAGATCGCTGTTGAGATACATAATTGGTGGTGACTTTAACTAATAATTAAATAAATAAATTTATTTTTTTCATTTAAGAGATCTCAATCAAGAGATAAGCCAGTTCTTCCTTTAGATACCTCTAACAACTAACATTATTTTTCTTCGTTTAATCCCTTATCCCGCGTTTTGCTACGACATTTTATTGCTTAATTAATTAAACATTTATTTACTATTCAATTTGTATAAATCTTTGCCATCCTACCACAACATTAAATGTAATGCTACAAAACTTATTTTATTGCTTTTCTGATGTATTCTTTCTTTTATTTGCAGTGGAATCCACGAACAGATTTCTCAATGAAGAATAGGAAGAAGTCTTTGAATCACTGAAGCCTTCTTTTATTAAAGAAATTTCGGCTTTGATTAGAAATATCCTGAAAGGAATATTCGAGCAAGTGCCCATGAGAAATGGATGGCTGGATTTCGACGAATTTACGAAGGATAAGGATAAGTTTCAGGTTGTTGATAAGTCTAAGGAACCTTAAATTCCAGAAATTTTATGTTATATTGTATTTTTCTTACATGCGGATTATACAGCCAATGTAAAATTGCAATTTTTTATTTACATTATTCTTTAAAATAGTACATTATGAAATTTCGATATTGTGCAGATTTAAGGGCAGCTTTTATTATCAATTTGACATTTTTGTGTTAATTAATTAATTTTCTAATTTTACTTCTTGAACCCTTTTTCAGTATTTTTGTACAACTATTTTTTATGTGCTTTGTTATTAAAGAGAGTTTCTAAAAAATGTTAGTTCATTATCAATATCAGACATAATCTATCCTATTCATTTTATTTAATTGCAAATAATCGTTTCTGATAAAGTTCCATCAATTACAAAATAATTACATTTTTGTCAAATTCCGTTGAAAGAGTTTGTAGTAGTCCAAACATTTCTGATGAAGATTCCCGCTTGAGGATGGCTCCAGATACATTAAATGCAAGTTATAAAAGTATCACCAACAACCATAATATGAACAATGCATTTTAACAGTACAAAGTAAACCGCAACGAATTACAAATAAGTCAGTCATAATTGGCTGGGCATCGACTGAACGTACTACGACATTTGAGATTTACACATACATTTTGTAATTTCTATTCAAGTATATTACATAACTAATATTGCGGTACCTGACTGAATGTATGCGTAAGTTTTATTCAGACGTAGCAACGTCAATGAAGGTCCCTGAGTCATAGGCACTTTTCAGGAAGCATAGACCGTTTGTTTCAATAAATATGTATTGCAAATGAAAATAAAGCATACATCAATTAAGTAAATTCATTCTTTCATTGAAGAATTACAGTTATTACTACAGAAATTATACATTATCTAATAAAATATTTAATATAGACTATTACAGCTATCAAATAATTCAAACAGATATATGAAGTACTTTTTTTAAATATCGCACCTTTTATTTCAATTACACATCCTTCGTGTTATTTTTTTATTGGTTGTTGAAAATTGTCACTTCATGCACTTTCAAAATTTGTCTTAACACTTCTATCTTTCCAAGCAACATAGTGGCCAACGTTTGGTCTGGTTTTGCAAACGAAGATGCCGTGTTGTGGTCACGTGATTCGTGACATAACTGATGCTGCGCAGAACGAGCAAAAATTGTCTTTCCACCCATGTCTTTCCATCATGAGGCGGCTTCAGGTGCGTCAAGCTGGCAGAGCCATGTCAGAAGATCGGAATGAAACATGTCAAATGACGCTTGACGCAATGCCATCGCATACATAAGTTAAATGGGGACGTAGCTCGACGGAAAGTCAAATAATTTCTTGCTAATTAATTGACACGTATCTTCGTAGAGAAAACGAGTGTGAGCTGGGCGTAAGCACACACATAAGATAAATTCGCGTCGCAGCTCGGCGGAAACCCTCAGATAATTAATAGGTTTTTTTATATATAAATTTATTTAATCATTTGTTGAAGTACAATGTTCAGTTTACAATAAAAGCTTTGCAATTGTTTGTGACTTATTCTAATTAACTTAATCTAGGTTAAAATTGTACTTAATTAATCTTAATCTACGGAGAGGAAACACAAGCACCTCAGGATAATTATTCTACATTTAATTGTTTCTATTGTGATACCAGGAAAGCGAGTACAATTTAATCAACAGATCCCTTTAAAGTGGTTCTGAGAAGGCGCTCTGAGAAGTGGGCGGCCTTGTGTTCTATTTCAGAGAAAAAGCGGAAGTTCGTCTAGCAACGGCTACGTAGCTCCGTCCGAAAGAGAAGTAGCTTTGCTCGAGATTCTTCCATCGCGTTAGGAATTGCACGTTCCTCGTAGCTAGGAAGAGTATTTTTATGCTCTAAAAAATCTTCAAATATGCTTTCAAATATATGTATTTATAAACTAAAAATTCTAAAATATGCACTTAAATAAACAATTAAAATTAAAAATATTTCATTTCTTGTATAAACCTTTTTTGATAAAATTCAGGAGAAGCATGCATGGAATGAAAACTATTTTTTATATATTTTTTATATAATTTTGGATAAAATACTATCACATAGCTGACTTCGCGAGAGAAATAACTGAAGTAAATATGAAACTTGGTAAAGTACATTGTATTTCTTGTTTCATTTTTACAGTCTGGTTTAAAAAATATGATATTAAATATATCCTACATTTGCACAAGTATTTTATCATTTCTAGAAAAGAAAAAACTCAAAATACGACAAATTCTTTCTAATTAATTAATGCTCACAAATAATAAATTATATTAAACATGAGAAGTATTTATTTTAACGAAATATGCAAAATATTCTCCTATAATTACACGAATATGCACTGAAAGAAAAATTGGCCAAATATGCACAAATATATTAATGTACATAGTATCCAATTCTAACGAAATGTCAAGAAATTTCACTTAGCTACCGCCTGAAGCAACGGCAAAAATATGCAAAAGAATAGAAATCCGCTCCGTACTTATAACTTTCCATTCCCAAAAATTGAATATTTAAACAGGTGAACAGCTTGGGTTAGATGATAAGGTCACAGGGAACATGTGTAAGGTATTGTGCTAATTGCTGAGAAGTAAAGTATGTCTTCCTTATTTCCCTTAGTAATTATCATAAATTATTACTTATAATGAGAACAACAAAATACTCTTGAATTATAAAATAGAGGTAGATCTATTTTCGGATGGACTTTACTATTTTCAACTCAAAAAGTCTTGTACACGTATTTTTTGTCTTCTTTGACTTGGCTTGGCTTAAAATGGGCTCCATTGATTTTGAAAATTCCTTATAGTTTGTTTAATTTAGAAATATTTTCTCCGCATAATTGTTCGCGTAAAACATGATACAGTCTCCATTTGTTAATGAACCCTTGTTTTGCTTCTAGACATAAATGTAGCTTCACTATGCGCACGTTTTGGTGAACTCTCCTTTTGCTTGTAATGGTAGGAGTAGAGGTAAGGGTGAGTTACTATTTTGTTAGCAATGCAGAAAAATCATACTCGAAATTCGTTTACCGTTGCAAATAAGTTTTCTATATCTCAGGAAGAAAAATGTCTAGTTATTTTCAAATATTGCTAATCTCGCGCTTTTTTAAATTTATTTTTATTTGTTTATTTATTTTAAACTTTTACTAATCTTTCAGCTATTTATAGTTAGAATAATGGGAAGGGATTCTGGAACTTAAGAAAACGTGCGTAGATGATCTTCTCCCCCATACGTCACATACAGTTTTTACTCTTTCTTTGACTAAATAAATAAACCCTTAACCAGCAATCTTATATGTCATTGTATTTGAATTGTAGCGTTTTTTTCTCATAGAGACCAACTCGGACCACGCGTGCATCCTGATTCAGCAGGTGCAAGTACCTTTCTGGGGAGGCAGCATTTTAGAAGAATCCCGATTTTTATCCTAAAAAGTTGTTAGCCATGTACGTAGAGTATACGATAACCGATAGTAATCTCATTTTGCTTGTGACGATGATAAAGGATAAATGGACGGCACAAACATATAGACATACACAATTACACCCATTCCCAAGCCGGGACTCGAACTCGCGGTCTTTTTGTCGCGGTCTTTTTGTCCGCTACGGCACTACTGCCCTAACGATCTCGGCTATCTGGCTTGTAGCCGTTTATAAAGAGAAGAAACTAAATACTTTTGCCACGATCACAGGCTGTAGTAGACACACACCGGTTTGCGTCACTATTAACTTTGCAAACTAGGTCTGTTCTAAAGAACGGGACGGCAAGTTGGCCGTTATCCGCTTCGGGTTGTCGAGGTAGGCTTTCTACACTCTCTCCTTTCGGCTAGCGATGTTGTAGAGGAACCTTCCACATGGACGCCTTTTTTTTTTTAATTTATTTCTACCTGCTCGGCATTTCTGCCTTTCAGGGGTGTTCATTATACAATATTCTACACAGTAACATTTAGGGATGGACATCCGCATGCGTTACCTCCTCTCTCAGGGGTCTGATGAAGCGTTGTACTTTGAGAAGAAACTGTGGATAACAGTTTTTGAAGTTATATGTGATAATTTTGAGGAGAGGGTGTAAGTGGGTGGAATTTTTGGAAAGTGGAAGATGGGTAGGTGATTTAAGGTGGACGAAGGGAGTCTTTAGGGAATCGTGATCTTATTCTTTTTGATGAACCATACGTTTTACCTAGCTTGAATATTGTTGTACTGCGCGATTGGGGAAGGGATGAGAAGAATTTATGAGTCATAAGATTTATATATTCGTTAATGGATGATATATTTAGTTCATTTTGGATTTGTATGTTGCTTATGAACCAAGGAGCTTTAATAATCTTTCTGAGAAATTTATTTTGTACTATTTCTATTTTATTTAGGTTTGTTTTTGCGGCGTTATTCCAGATCGGGCAGGCATATGTGAGGGTTGGTCTTATTATTGTTTTATAGATGATTAAGCCGCAGTCAGTGCTAAGTCCGGAATTTCTATTTATTATTGGATATAGTTTGGATATTTTTGCATAAGTTTTATCTGCTATAGATTTGATATGTTGTTTCCAGTTTAGTTTGGTGTCAAGTAGTACTCCTAAGTATTTTGCTGGTGTATTTCCACTCATCCATTCTATATTTGTGTTTTGGAAGCTGAGGAGGGGTGGTTGAGGAAGTTTGCGGAGTGTGAATATTTTTGCTTGAGTTTTAGATGCGTTAATCTTTACTTTCCAGTTTGAAGCCCATTTAATGTAGTTGTTTAGGTCAATCTGTATGTTGTCGAAGGCGCAGCTAATGTCTGAATGAGAGGTAAAAAGTGCTGTGTCATCTGCGTAAAGGGCAATTTCTGTATAGTTTGACTGTGGTAAATCCGACATGTAAACAGAAAAGAGAAGTGGAGAGAGGCAAGAACCTTGAGGGACTCCTGCATTGATTTCAAATCTGTTTGAGAGACTTGAGTTAATACGGACGGAAAAATATCTTTTAGAAAACTTCTGATTAGATGGAGTAGATACTTGGGAGTTCCTAGTTGGCGCAGTTTGTATAAAAGACCTTCATGCCAGAGTTTATCAAAGGCTTTCTCAATGTCTAGGAAAACTGCAATTGTGTATTTTTTGCTGTGAAATGAATTTGCAATATATTCAGTTAAACGGAGCAATTGGTGGGTGGTGCTATGTTGAGATCTGAATCCGAACTGAAAGTCTGAGATAGCGCTAATCTTTGTTAGGTAAGTAGATAATCTGCTGTGAATTAACTTTTCAAATATCTTTGCGATTGAGGGTAGGAGGCTTATTGGTATGTAGCTTGCAGGAAGGCGAGGATCTTTGCCTGGTTTACAGAAGGGTAAGATTATAGATAATTTCCAATCTTTTGGAAAGTGGCCCAGTCTTAGACAGGAATTAAATAAGGCGGTTAAAATAGTTATAGCTCTTTTGGGTAATTCTTTAAGAGCTCTGTTGCTAATATGGTCGTGACCTGCTGATTTTCGGGTTTTCAATTGCTTAATAATTTTAGATGTTTCGGATGGGGATATAAATTTTATTTTATCTGGGACATTATAGTCTGGTAACAGGACGTTTTTTGTGATATAATTAGTAAAGGAAGAATTTGTATTTGGGTTTGGAGTAAAACTATTTTGCAGATATTTACCTAACATATTGGCTTTCATATGATCCGTATAAGCTACATTTGAGTTGTGTTTCAGGATAGGAATGTCAGTAGTTTCTTTACATAGTCTTTTTATGGTTGACCAGAGTGGTCTACTATTAGGGTGTATTTGAGCTATGGATCTTTGAAAATTGTTTATTCGAATTTGATTTAATTTGTTTTTGATTGTTCTCCCTAATTTGTTGATTTTTGCTTTAAGGTCATGTCTGCGGTTGATTTGCCAGAGCCGTCGAAGGTTACGTTTACTTTTGATTAGGTTTAGAATATTCCTTGGGATCGGATTTCTATTATTAGTGAAAGGTCTTGCGAAAGGAGTTGTTGATTGTTGTAATGCAACGTAGATTTTCTGTGTGATATTAGTTACTTGGTTGTCTATTTCATTTGTTGTTTGTATCTGTTCCGGGTAGTGAAGGTTTACTTCTAATAGGTCTCTAAATTTATTCCAGTTGACGTGCCCTTTCGTGCCCAAAACTGTGAAGGGATTATTAGACTGCAAGAGGTTTGAAGATTTTAGTTCAATGATGACTGGGCAATGATCTGAATCTAATTCAGGAAGTACGGTTTGAGATGTAGGTAAGTGGAAGTTTTTAGACACCATTATGTCTAAAATATCTGGGATAATATTACTATTGTACGGGTAGTGTGTTGGCTGCCAAGGTGCTATTACATCTAAGTTATTGTTTACTGCAAAAGATTGCAATTTAGTGCCTTGCTGGGTTGTGCAATTGCATCCCCAGGCTTGGTTTTTACTGTTTAGGTCTCCTAGTAGAATAACGTTGGCGTTGTTATTAAATATTTCCTTGTATTCTTTTACTGGAAATTGTTTATTCGGAGGTTTATATGCTGTTATTATTGTGTAATCTTTATTATCTATGGTTACGGTGACTGACACAGTTTCCAGGTTAGAAGTGTTGGGGCTAAGTGACCGTTGATGTTTGACTCGGGTTGAAAGAGCAATCAAAACACCCCCTGCTGCAACATTTGAAATTCTGTCACTTCTATATATTTTATAACCGGAAATTTTGAATTTTTCATTTAGAACCAAGTGGGTTTCGGTTATGCATGCAATATCGATTTTGTGTTCGTGAAGAAAAATTTCTATTTCTGATTGTTGTCTTTTAATTCCGTTTGCATTCCAATTCAATAAAGTGATTTTATTTGCCATTATGGAAATTTATTAGCACTGACTGTACAATATTTTGAATTTGTGGGATTATGGCTGAGATTACTTGTGATACTATTGTGGTTATTAGTTGGGATACATCAGTTGGCATTTGGGTTTGCAAAGATTGAGCCGGTGACCACGGGGTATTGGTTTTGGGAAGGGGAGGAAATTCGCGAGGGCTAAATGTTGGAGGGCTACGAGACGGATTGCTGCGCGGCGGCGGTTGTTGCTCTGACCCTGACCTGCGTTCATTTAGGTTTGTACGTGCTTGCTGAGTTTCTTTGAAAATGCGACAGCCTTTGTAATTGGCCGTGTGCTCCAAGCCACAGTTAACGCAATTCGGTTTGTCACTTTTTGGTTTTGTGCATTGAGAATAGTGGTGTGACTCTTTACATCTAACGCACCTCGGAGTGAGTCGGCAGTTTGCTTGCGAGTGTCCATACCTTTGACAACGTTTACATTGTATTGGGTAGTTTCGATTTATTCTAGGTTGAACTTGTATGACGCAATGCATCAGGCGATTTAAAGTTAATATTGACTTCCCGTCTCTATTGTCTTTTATTTCTAGAGCACAAATTTCAATTGGATTTTTCTTTTTGTCATATAATCTAGTCACTTTGGTAACAGGGTATTTGAGTTCAAGTTCTTTTAAAATGTCAGCTTCCGAGTAACATGTGGGGATGCCCTTCATCACAGCATTAAAGATTTTAATAAAAGGGTCGCGGAAAGAATAGAATTGTCTGTTCTTCTCAACACAGTGATGTCTAAAATTACGGTAATCTTCTATTGTAGTGAGCATGATTTTTAGTTGATCACCGGCTGTCTTGGTTGTGAAATCACATTTGACGACTGATTTAATGTCGGAAATCATTTGGTTGTAGTCAAGTACGTTGTGCATAATTATGGGCGGAATTTTTAATGTTTGTTCTGGAGTACTTAGATCACTGTCTTTAAGATTTTGAAGCACTTCGAAACGCGATGAAGTTTGAACATTGTATAATGGCATAGAGTTTTCATCATCATTTCTCTTTCGTTTACTTACGTTTGAAAGCGTTTCGTTGGAAGTTGTTGCGTGCATCTCCTCGCTTTGGTGTTCTTGGGGCAGGGTCGTTTGGGGCGGTTGCTGCTGCATTAACGGTTGCCCTTGCTGCGCTGTGGGTTGATTCTGTTGAAGTAGCAGTAGTTGCTGCTGTTGTTGCTGATGAAGGAGTTGCAGATGTTGCTGCTGCTGTTGTTGTAAAAGTTGAAATTGTGCTGTTGGGAGAATGCACTGATCGCTGTTGCTTGCATATAGGGTATCCATAGCGTTCACTAACACTTGTGATGTGCTGTGTAGCCCCGACTCGGGGCTACCTTGGACGTTCATTTCGCCACTCGCGGTCACGGGTTGGTTTTCACTCACTTGTGGTAATTATTTATAATACTGTTTGCAGAATTAAACTGTTTTTGATGAAACAGTGTATAATATTTAAGCTATACACGTAGATTGTTGTGCAAGCGAAACTAGTTTGACACTCAATCTAAACACACTACGCAGTGAGAGAGCTGTGGCGCTCGATGTTCACGGCACGGCTGCTCGGTGCGAACTGCCCACATGGACGCCTATGATTTACCTTTCATTTCTCCAGAATACGTGGATCCCAACTGCTAATGTCTCTGATACACAGAGATTCGCTAAAACCGGCGCTCTCGTTCCTATTTTTTAAATTTTATTTATTTTACGTCAAACGCAGTTTGAAACAGTATCTGACGGGGAGAAGTGTATTCTGGGCACGTTTCCTTAATTCTGGTACCCTAAACCGTTCACAAGTAGATGTTTGAATATCGAAATTAATGAACGTTTTTGGCAAGAATTGTTAACAAAATATTTCAACCGACCTACTAAAATTTATTTTCAAGGGAAATCTGCCACAGATTTGGACTCTTGTCCCTCATTATGACCTTCTTGAAGGAATATACTTCTGTTGTGACATCATAGAGAACGATAATTGTAATAATTATATTTCTCACTAAATTCTAGAAAAGTGCATAGCTAATGAAGTCACATTATGCCCAGAAGCAAAACAAGCGGCCATTTTTAGCATTTACTTAAAGGATCAGGGAAACGAGAAGAAAAATCTAATCGAGATGGGGGTCATTGAACCAGAAGCTGTGGTACAATACGTGTTACAAGTTCTTTATAATTCAATGAATCTCACGACTTTGTGGAAATAACGCGGATTTACCTTTGTGTAGAGATTTTGTTGAGTTCGATTGACTTTAGAGTTAATAAGTGCATTTTGGCCAATATTTCTACGTAAAAACTTCAAAAAAGCTTACAAAACCTGTAAAAAAAATCAAAACGCTTGTCTCATCTGAATGAGAAGAGCAAGTAGAAATCATAAATTATGCACATAAATTAGTAGGCATACGAAAGAGGAAGGAGCTTGTCACGACCAGATGTCTCTCCTTCGAGTCCCGTCCGCCGAGCCGTTCTCATCGCAAAGCGCTCGGAAAAGTCGGAACGCTAGCGTCGGTACGGGCCCGCCTGATACCGACAAACCAGTTTATATTTCAAGTGATTCTTGTAATATGTGCAATAAGTGAAATATAATGTTAATCCAGTGCATCCAATAACTTTCACCACTGGCATTCGATGTGAATCAATCAACAGGCAACGTAGTCAGCAATGGTCTTTACGTACAACAGAACTCCAGCGATATTCCGCAAAGCAACTTCATTAATTTACGTACCACACACAGTGCAAGTGCTACGAACGAGGATAGAGCCATGGAAACTTCTACATCAGAAACTTCATGTTATCAAGACCCATCGCAAGGTACAACGCTCGTAACGTTAGGCAGCCGGCATGAGGTAGAAGCCAGCGTCAGCCAAAGAAAAAGGTCAGTAGGCGAGGACGCTTCCAACAGCGATAACGAAAAACACAGTGTAAGTGCAAGTGACAGTGACTATGTTAAAGGTTTTTCCCCAGATTTAGTCAGTGTACCACCCACAGACGGTTACGATGTTCCCATAGGTTCCGTAGCCCAAATCTTCAACTACAGAAATGAGAATATAGACTTGCAATCTTCAAACAATGTCCCAGTAGGTAACAGATTTTCGGAATTAGCCTCCAAGGAAACCAATTCTCTTCCCCCAGATAACCTCTTCAACTATCTAAAGTTTGATCAATCTTCACAGTCTACTGGAACCAATAAAATATCCTCAGTTTTTATTGCCGAGAAAACTAACATCAACTCATTCGTTAATGAAATAAAAATTAACGTATCAAAAAACTTCGTAGCTGAAGAAAAAAAAACAAAGTGAAAATAAAACCCGGCTCAGCTGTAGATTTCCGTAAAATCATAAAATACATAATCAACACAAATAGAAGATTCCACTCCTACAAAGGCCCTGCAAACAAAAACTTTTCGGTAGTATTCAAAAATGTGTATTCAAAAAAATGATCCCATCATGTACCACATCACCTACCTATCCCACAACTTCTTTAAATTACACCATATCCAAACCGTATCTTCATTCAAACTTTGAAAAAACCCCATCCATCCGACTCGCATAAAAAATTAATATCCATTCCACATATTTTGTAAATTGCTTTCAGATTTGGAAAAGATCTTATGAGGTGCCATTATGGTTTCCTCAACCTCTGTAGTAGTGTTAAATTAGGATAAGTTTTGTTTAATAAGACATCAATACACATGTAATGTTATCAAAAACTGAACTATGTACAAACCAATAAAATAAATAATAATAATAATAATAATAATAATAATAATAATAATAATAATAATAATAATAATAATAATAAGCCGATAATAATAATAATCCGCTAAGGCAGTAGTGCCGGTGTGGTTTCGGGCCAGAAGATCGCGGGTTCGAGTCCCGCCTCGGGCATGGATGTATTTGTGTATGTCTGTATGTATTGTCCTTTCACCCCCATCATCACCATATATCGTCATTTCATCTTCCATACCCCCAGGGCTAACAACCTTGGGGGATAAAAACCGGATCCAGCTTAAATGCTGGTCCCCCCAAAAGAATTGTCGCAAGCACCTGCCTCCGTGAGAATGAATAAAAACTGGGCCACGGTAAAGGCAGAGTGCTTGCCTGCGTGGTCCTAGTTGGCCAATCAACGAAAAAATAATAATAATAATAATAATAATAATAATAATGAAACAGGTGTCTCTCGCGTCTGTCACGGAGCGGGGAAGACTTTCAAGAGCCGATGCTGCGCACTCAGTGATTGTCGCCGCGAGCACTTTGACCGCTGCTGTTCCCGAAACCGCGGCCCCAGTGAGTGAAAATAGTGCGAATATTTCCTGTCACTTAGGATTTAAAATAAATAATAATTTGTAGAAAAGAAAATTGTAAAATAATAAATCAACAAACATATTTATGAAAAAATAAACTAATTAAAAATTGATGGGTTCCGGTTCGGATGGCCGAGATTGCTAAGGCAGCGGTGCCGTAGCGATCTCGGACCGAAGGATCGCGGGTTCGAGTCCCACCTCGAGCCTATTGTGTAGGTCCTTTCACCCCCTATCATCATCATCATCATATCGTGTCATCCACCGTTACCATACCGTTACACGCAATAGTGATCGCCGATGACCTAGAAGTTGATGCGACCTTAAATAACAAAAAAATGATGAAATCAAGATGGAGTATTGTAGAAGATACCCGTCCACTGTATGTTCACACACTAGCTTGTCCAGCTAGGTGCACTGTTGAGAACATGGACGTGATAGGGATCTCCTTAAATTACTCTCTCAGCGCACAGTTCTTCCATAATTATCCACGCACACACCACCACCATTATACAATGACTGGGAATGAATGGGAAATGAAACAGGCTTAGTTGGTAAAGTGCTAAATTTATTTTTCTAATTAATAATTTTGATATACTTTAAAAATCTAAGTGCAAAACTTATTATATTTTATAGTTCTAAAGAATTAATGTAAACAAGAACAAAACAACAAAAACTATTAAGTTTATTAATGGAGTACCTCAAATAGTAGATATTAATGTAAAGAAAAATGAAAGAATTCTGCGACCGAGAGCTCAGAATCAAAACAATCAAAAAAACGTCTAAATTATCAAGGACTTTGTTTCTATTATCAAAACGTTCGTGGATTACGCTCAAAACTCAAAGAAATTGCTGCGAATAAATATATATTTTGTGATATTGATATAATTGTGTTAACTGAAACTTGGTTACCTGATGATATATATGATTCCGAACTAAGTTTAGATAATTATAATATTTATAGAAAAAATAGGAGTGATATTACTAGCCATAAAACGACAGGAGGTGGTGTATTGATAGCAGTCAACAAAAGTTTGGGAAGTAAGCGACTGTGTGCTTTCGAAAATGTAGAACATGTTTTTGTTCAGATTACTTGTGAAGGCAATGATTATGTAATAGGCGCTTCATATCTTCCTCCTTATGTAAATGATCAACTTTTTAGCGATCACTGCTCATCAATTATTGAGATAGATAATGCTTTAAATCAATTACAGATATCGCCCTATTACATATTGTTTGGTGATTATAACCTGCCACGTGTACTTTGGGAGAAAAATAAATATTCAAGTTATGCCACTTTTAGTGATGATACAACCAATAGAGAGAGAAGCTCATCTTCCATTTTATCCGATACTATATCTTTGTTAAACCTGTACCAGGTTAATACAATCCATAATGATTTTGATGTGATGCTAGACTTAATCTTTACGAATTTGCAAAATTTGAACATTGGAACCACTGATGTACCCATAGTGAAAAAAGATGCTTATCATCCACCAATTACAGTTGATCTCTTGGGAGAGTATGTCGATGGCGAACCTAATTATACGAAATGGTATTATGATTTTAAATCAGCTGATTTTATTTCAATTCAATATTTCATGGGTAACATATATCATTGTATTGCAAAGGCCGTAAACACTGAAGAAATGGTAAATATTTTTTATGCGAATCTTTATCACAGTTTCGAACTTTACGTACCAGTGAAAAAGATATTTTCCTCAACATTCCCAAAATGGTACAGTAAGGAGTTGAAAGAGTTAATAATTTCCAAAAACCAAATCCATAGAATATATAAGATAAACAACAGTAATGATGCTTACCAAAGTTTTTCCCAACTTCGTAAAGAATGTAAAGTGATAGCTAGCAGGGATTTTGATAATTATCTTCTCAATGTAGAAAATTCAATTAATTTGGATTGCAAACAATTTTGGAATTATACAAATAACTTGAGAGGCTGCAACGATATACCTGCAATGATGATAATGGGCGAACAAACATTCGATAATTATGAATCAGTCGTTGATGTTTTTGCTGATTTCTTTCAAGCTGCATATAAAGATCCAAATGTGAAACGCATACCAATTCAAGATATAACACCGAACATCATTAATATGTTGCCAATAACGATTTCTTAAGTGTTTGAAGAAATCAACTCTCTCAGTTTAAACACATCTAAGGGTCCTGACGGCGTTCCAGCTATGGTGCTACAAAAATGTAA
Source organism: Gryllus longicercus (assembly GCA_038098605.1). NCBI lineage: Eukaryota > Metazoa > Arthropoda > Insecta > Orthoptera > Gryllidae > Gryllus > Gryllus longicercus. The sequence goes on along the minus strand of JAZDUA010000165.1, from coordinate 780,166 downwards.
TTTCATTATGTCACAGATACTATGTTTGATATTTAATAAGTCCTTATCCGAAGGATGTGTACCAAACCTATGGAAAACATCATTTATAACACCAATATATAAATCAGGCGACAAACAAGATGTGAGAAACTACCGTCCTATTTCAATTATGAACATCATCCCAAAGGTATTTGAATCTATTATTACAAAAAAACTTGTCACTTTAATAAATCCGTTTATAATTTCACAACAACATGGATTTTTGCCAAAAAAACTGTTGAAACAAACCTATTGGAATTTAGTCAAAACATATTAACATCATTAAATAATAATTTTCAAGTAGATGCTATTTACACGGATTTTTCGAAGGCCTTTGACTCCATTAATCATAGCATTTTAATTGCCAAGCTGAAATTTTTCGGCATTTGTGGTAATTTATTAAATTGGTTTGATAGCTATCTATCCAAGAGGACGCAATATGTTAAATATAAACAATTTATATCAAAGGAAATCATAGCGACATCTGGTGTTTCTCAAGGATCACACCTTGGAACTGTATTATTTAACATATTTATAAACGATTTGGGTAATGAATTAACAAATGTTAAATTTTTATTATACGCTGATGACCTCAAACTATACTCTGCAATAACATCAACCCAGGATATTATTGCGTTACAAGAAGCTCTTAACTCCCTTATCAATTGGTGTGGAAGTAATGATCTTGTTCTTAATATATCGAAATGCAAATCGATCACATTTTCTAGATCTAAGAAAATTATACAAAATAATTACTATATACAAAACGAACAATTAGATAGGGTGAACTCCATAAAGGATTTAGGAGTAATTTTTGACAGCAAACTTCAGTTTGGTGAACATTTAGATAAAATTGTCACAAAATCTCTTCAAAAACTGGGGTTTATAAAGAGAACATGTCAAAAATTTAAATCTGTACAAACGTTTAGAACATTGTACATCTCCCTCATCAGATCATCACTGATGTACGCTTCATCAGTTTGGACACCATATTTTAAAGTACATAAACAAAGAATAGAACGTGTTCAGCATAAATTTTTCAGGTTGATTGCTCATAAACTACATCTTCTAGATCCAGTTTTGAATCACGATTATACTGAATTATCAAACACACTAAAACTGCCGTCTCTCGAATCTTTGCGAAGTGAGAGAGATATGCAATTTCTGTATAAAATGTGTAATAATGTTTTGAACTGTCCTGAGCTATTAGGCGAATTGAATTTTTTTGTCCCAAACAAAATCACGCGCAGATTTAAAACAATCTATACACCAAATTATAAATTATTATATACTGGTAATATGCCAATAAACAGAATGTGTACATTAGCCAAAAGTTTCGAACTAGACTGCTTTTGTGATAACATGAATATTACCTTCAAGTTTATAAAAAACGCTGTTTATAAATATGAATAACTTTGTATTCCTGATTGATATCGTTGTAATTGTAATTTTTATATATTAATGCTGGATTATTCCTGTTTTAGGCTTTAAGGTTTCACTATTGAGATATGATTTGTCGCAACCACTTTCAAACACCATATATTTTGATGTACCTGAGGCTTGGTCAACAATGATTACTTGCTCAACATTATTTCATTGTACTGCATCTATGGCCCTTTTGGGATATTCGTCGAGCATCCTTACCGATGTGAAAAGGATAAGGGGGAAATAAAATACCCCTCACTAGATGTACAAAAACTTGAATTGGACCAATCACTCTGTTTTCGTCGTTTATCTTATTATCTCATTACTACTTATTTTATATTGTAAAAACTGATATTTGATATTGATATTTCATGTTAATGTTTCTGACTGATATTTCATATTGTAAAACTGATTCATATTGTATTTGATAGAATACCGAACATGTTATAATGAATTTCAATATGTACAATTATTGTAAATTGGACAATTAGTCCGTGAAATATACTAACTAAATAAATAAATAAATGTTTGTTAAACTATGAAAGTCAATGAAGTCTTTCTTTTTCTTAAAACTCTTTGTATTTCACAAAACATACAGACAAGCTCTTTACTGGTAAGCATCCCTAGACTGGTCATCGGCCGCGATCACCGCTCCCGTCGTTTCCCAACTGGTGGCGCCACCACGACGGCTCCAAAACACAGCGCCCAGATCCGCGCCCAGTAGCCCGCTCACCACTCATTAATCGATCACACCATAGACAAGGCGCATTGTTTAAACGTTCTCACGCGCGCGTAGGCCGACCTTTCAGCCGTGCGGCCAATAGTTCAGATAATGTTCATTGAGATAAATGTTCAAATTGCTGCTCAATCTAGCGCAACATGCTAGCTTCGGCACGTCAGCAAGTAACTTGCCTAAGTTACCAAAGATCAGAAGTGGAAACAGTCGCTAAGAAGTTGCGTAAGCAAACGCATAAGCGAGCGAAAGCAGAAGTGTCTCTCCTCGCTTCCTAGCTACTACGAAGTCTCATTCTTCCCCTTAACCCTGATACTCTCTCATCCACTTCTATAAAACTGCTCAAGAAAAATGTTTTTTCAACTTATCCAGAAATTTGCCACGAATTTACAGTAAATCGGGTATGCTGAACCAAGATATATTATTAGTTTCATAGAAGTGGTTCTAGTTTTTGTGTTACGAACGTAGTAATCAATGATCCAATCACGAAACTCACAGTATTTAACGCAAATATCTATCTTTATATAAACTTGTTTATTTTAAACATTGAATATCGCATTATTTTTTGGATCATTTTATTGAGCTTCGACCTATTAATATATATTTCTTTATAAAACAATGACTTTAATGTATTCGACTACATATTGTAACACTCCCGGTCGTCTCGTGAGAGAACGCCCGGTAAGCGGCCCTGAAATAGCTCAGTCGGTGATGGAAGGAATCGTTAACAGATACTGGTAACATGAAAGAAACACTTTGATCACTGGTAAAATCACTTTTATTCCTGGGCAAAATAATTCAAAATGCCCCAGGGAAGTTACACATGTAAATAGGATCAGAAATCTGAAAATTAGGTGGACAGATAAGAAGATGAAAAGTTAGTAGCCAGTGTAAAGCTTAGAAATTAGGAAGACTTATAGTTAGCATCACAATGGTAACAAATATTACAGATCAGTGTGTCTTAGCGCGACACCGCATTACAGGATTTTCGCAGGGATGAATACCCTGAATTATATTGCCTTGGTAAAGTTTCTTTTTGTGGGCCCGAAACGGGCGCGTTGCCGTCGAGGGGAGGCGGCGGCGACCTTCGCAGAGGGCGCGGCCGGGGCGATGTCCTTGTGCCCACCCAGGCACGCACGTCAGCTGATCGGCCGTCTGAAGGCGTCACCCAAAGGGGGGGCGGCGCGGCCAAGGGAAGGCGGCGGCACGGCCGAGGGAGCGGCGTTGTAACGGCGCCTGGCAGTCTGGTTGAGCTCGGGGTCGGCCAGCAGTCACTCTCGATTTCAAGAGCGTAGTAACCAGTCACGGATTCTTCTGATACTCGTGATTATTCACAATTGCAACTTTGGAAAGTCTAGAAATCCTGCAGCGACACATTCGCTTCACTTTGCAACTGATTCCCGCTTCAGAGAATTTTCTCTGCCCACGTTACTCTGCTCTATTACAATAGCCCACACCGAAGTTTTTTCTAAGTCCATCAGAGGCGAACTTGCCTCTGGTCGGTGAATAGCTCTCCCTCCCAGAGAAGTTTCTCTCCCGACTGCCCTGCTTTGAATGCCAATTTTATAAGTCAAATCTTATTAGGTTAACTTTTACCCCCCACTCGTTTTCTCGCATGTTCTGGCTCCTTAAGATAGTTGCGTCGCTATTGGCCGAAAGAAATGGCGCATTACGTTATTTCGACCAATAGTGACAGGGGTAGTGAAGGGAGTTCCGACTCTTTGCATAACTGTGAGCGTCCAGAATTTTCTTTGCCCTTCTAGAACATGCTCGCACAAGACGGGCGTTGTCCGTGAAAGAATTTGTCGATTTCAATAGCGATCAAAAGGTTCGCGCAGCTGGCCATGCGAACACGTGCTCCACAGTAAATCTGTCGACGACTGACCCTTTAACGACTTTCTTAATGTGCCAGAGGCGGAGACGGCTGTCAGATAAGCAGGGTTGCGCGCGTGAGGCCATGTCGCAATCTGTTCCCAGTAGAACTCATGGTGGCCGAGTCTGTTTAATTTAATTTTCCTGGCATGAAGAAATCGGTATCGCTACAATATGTTGGAAATATACCCTACAAAAACAGAATAGAAATATTACAAACTTCATAGAAAAAACATATGAAGCATAGTTTGGTATTAAAGTGAGCGATCAAGATAAGTCGTGGGGTACACATATGGTATTCCAAACTTGGGCTGAGTGTCTTTGTCAACGGAAACTGGCAAACAGAAGAGTTTAAAATTTTGTATACCGATGGTATGGCGGGTGCCCAAAAATCATCATGATGACTGTTATTTTAGTTCTGTAAACGCAAAAGGCTTCAATAGTTACAAGAAAAAGGACTGCGTGTACCTTGATTTGGAATCACCAAGGAGACGTGTACCACATGGACCTGATTTTCCCATAGAAATGTTCAACACATTCTCTGGATTTCTTGTATGCGATAGTGATGATATACAGTTTGTGGGGTGTAATTCAGGAGTTAGCGGTGGCAGTAAATACGAAAGAAGTGTTGCTACAAAAGAGCAATTCTCCAAAGATGTGCTCAGTGATTTAATATGTGACCTCAGTTCATCAAAGCAAGCAGATGAACTTTTAGCATTCACAACTAAAGAATGAAATGTCTGACACGGAAACAAAGTAAATTTTACAGAAGAAGAGAGGCAAAACTCCTTTCATATTTTAGTGAAAATGGGAACTTCATGTACTGTTCTAACATTCCTGTTAGTTGTTGACTACATGTTGACTTAGTACGGAAAAATTAAAAGCTGGCATATTTGATGGGCCCTATTTTCGGAAAATGATAATAATCTAAATTTCGCAAGTTCCATAACTGATATTCAATCTTCTACCTTTTGACAACTTTTCCATTGTTGTCATAAACTATTTGGGCAATCATAAAGCAGCAAATTATGCAGAACTTGTAAGACTTGGTTTTAAACTTATAAATTAGTGTGCAACAATGAGCATTGAGGTACACTACCTATCTCCGTATCCATCTAGTCAATTTTCCAGAAACTCTTGGCAATATGTGTGAAGAACAAGGCAAGCAGGTCTATTAAGAAATAAAGGTAATGAGAAATTGATATCAGGACATAATGGCAGACTACTGCTAGAACCTTCAAGTCAAACAATTAAATGTGAATTGTTTCGGGATGTAAATATACATATATTGACTATATTAACATTACGTATTTTAAGACTTTAATGTTATATAAATAGACATATAGTTCAATTTAGTTCAAGTTTTATGCAATTTAGGAAGAGCATGTACTCAATGAAATAAAAGTTGTTCGATGCGATTTTCGATATCTCCAAGACTAGAGTCAATCTCTCACAACCAATGCAATATTTGGAATCTGTGCATCAAACATATCCTAAAATGGCTTTGAATTGTTTCGCAAGAAAATGTGTGTTGACCAATGCAAGTCAATTCAAACCCTTATTCTTCGTTGCCACGAAATAACGCATTTCGTTTGCTTATAAGACGTGCACTGAAATTCAATTATTTAAACTACCCAGAACGCAGTGCCCACATGTAACCGTGATAAATGCTCTCCCGAGAAAAACTCATTTTTGTTGTGTCTTGTTTATTTTAGTCTTAACTGATATGTTCATTCAATCTTTCCGAAAGTCCGGGCCCTGTGCGGCCACCTCCTAGCGATGAATACCCTTTCAGACGTTGCGTCTAAGTTCGCGCGTAGGAATTCGAGGATTTATCCTATATATAAACTATCCCACGCGCTAGCACCCACGTGTTTACGTGATAAATTCTGCCTTGACAAAATCCATTTTTGTCGTCATCATGTCCTGTTTATTTCTGTCGTTTTCTCAAATGACCCTCCTCGAATTGCACCCGCTTAAAGAAACGCGACCCTTTAAAATTCCTCATTTTTTTACACGCAGCAAAAACACTTGATTTCCCATTGTTTTGACGTGATATTTTATTACGATAGATGTGTGTCACATCACAGTATATTCTTTAAACTTCGTCACTGGAACTTTTCAAGCTAAAATAAAATTTGGTATGCATGATGATTTTTGTGTATTGCAACATAGTATGCTGAATGTAACTGTCTGATACCGTAGTGATCTTCGTGCTAATGATCGGCGAGCCACCCAAGTACACTTCAGTGTCACCACCCCAGTGAGGATTTACTCACCTCAGAGCGGGCGCCTGCCTTTTCATCATGTACGAGCCCCTTCAGATGCATCGTCATGCTGGCAACGCTTGGAACTGGCGAACACGCCGACAACGCTCCCAGGAGCGCTTTCTCAACTTTGGTAGGACAATGTCGCCAGCTCGGAGCTACCAGCTTTTCAGGCTGGAACCGAAGCATAGCTGTCTGGTTAGGGATTCTCCCCCAAAATTTTGTTGTTTTTATCTTTAGATGATGTTTAAGGGTCAAATTTATTTGGTAGAGTTGGTAGGGGGTTGAGCTTTTTAAAAATTTAAAAAAAAAAATGTTGTATATCGCAAAATCACAAAAACCAATCTTAGATCCCTATGATTATTGGAGAAATATTTATTAAAATATAAAAAAGCGTAGTAAAGACACCTACAAGCGTGTAAGATAATTTGCATGTATTCTCTCGTGTAAAATTAGGCGGTTATTTGTCACACATTAGTAAAGGAGCACAACAGATTTGATGACCAGGAACGAATCTCAGCAATAAATAAGTAATTGAAACAACAATTTCGATTGAAAGAAATATTTTACAAAGAGATATCATTATCTCTTTCAGTCATTACAACGAGTTAGATAAACATATTTCTTACATTACGTAACTCTTACACAGTGAGTATCTCCTTAAAAAAAACTTAAACATCGTTATATAAATAGTTGTTATATTTCTAATATATAAAAATATTTATAAGTCTATAATATCTAGTCTATAATAGTTTTCGTATTTATTTAATTTCCATACCCTCCTCATATATTTTAAACACGAAATATTTTTTTTTAATTTGGTGTTTTTAACGTTTTGGTGGATTCTGTAGCGCTATCGTGTGTGAAATGCTTGAACCACCTAGCAACACTGCACCGGTGTCGACGTTGAGCGTTACGCACAATAAGCCGGGGTTGATCCCTTCTCAAAAACCTATGAGTGTCGTGCCCTGGTAGGGCAAAGCGCAGAGGTGACTGGGTGACAGAACCTGGGCTGAAGCCAGGGGGGTCCAAATCCCCAATCGACCTTATCAATACACACTGCACTAACTATGCGAGTACCACCGGAAGTCAGGGATACCGAAGGGGGACTTCAGTTTCCCGATAGGACTCCTGTATAAAAGCCGTCGAAAACTCAGGGCTCTGATGACCGTTTTTGATCTCCACCAGAGTCTCAAATCTGAACAATGCCTTCACGTTTTACGTTAAACCTGTGTCTGTATATCCCGACATAGCCACTGTCAATTTGTAGGCTCCTTGAAGCAAAAATTGGAATAATCCATAATACAATCAATAATATTACAATTTACAATATTAACATCAAAATGGTTTATGAATCTTAAGTCCATTGTTTCTTCTTTTTTTTGCACAGTTGTGCTGCTTGCTTTATCTTCTGCTTTCTGGTCACCCTGCAGTCTATCTTCCATCTTCCTCCACGTATTTATGTCCAGCAGCCACCTACTTTTCTAGGTTGGTCGGCTATACATCTTCGTCGTGGGAGTCCCGTCTTCTTCCAAGAAGTTATGGGGCCCCAGGTTGTTGAGTTGTAACTCAGTGCATCTTGTTTCATAATCTTCCTTTGAGTGTTTCTGCTCGTTGAATTGACTTTCATTTAAGTTCTTTGTCTAATTTCAATACAAGATATCCTTTCTCTGATGGAAATTCGAGATGGAAGGAAACTGTGGTAATACACGAAGCACGTCCAGTTCGCAAGATGATAGAGCTAGTGGGTGGCAGAGCAGGCAGGCCGCCCTGTGCTTACCACATTGCATCACCTCCCCAGTCGCATCCCCCGACCTGCGCCGAGCTCCAAGTCCATCGGCGAGTTCAAATGCCCTCTCTGTATGCGGTGACGCGACGCGACGCCGGCCAGGTAACGCAAAAAACCCGCCTCGGCTCGTGCTCCGCCAGCGCTGCCTTCGCCAGGTGGTGCGTTCAGCAGAGAGCCTCGAACGCTGCGCCATCACCGCCCTCGAGATCCGGCACCGAAGAGTTACTCGGCGTTGTCTCTGATCGGAAGACCCGGGGTCGAGACCCGACGGCGATAGATTTTGAACACCGGTTTGATAGCTTGGTTGAATTCGACCGCTGTCTGGAGGAGAATTCTTCTGGGTGGCTGCTATGTTAGGTAGTTTTTCGTGAGCAGCATCCGGAGCAGTATCCTAACAAACGTGCCACAGACCGCGCTCCATGTTTCCTCTATCTTCCTTGTCCCTACTCATCTTTACGGACACTTACGGACTCACCCTTACGGACATTTCCGTGGACTGTTCTACCACATACGTCAGGACACCGATTGAGAGCTAAGATCTAGTTGGATATGTGTTGCGCTCCCCTGCGGGTGATTGTTGGAGGAAAATACTCTGCATGCCGAAGTGTACGTTGCCGCCGGATCTGACCACCCAGGGGGGACAAACATCACTCCCTGGATCCTGGATATAACGTGCTCTACACTAATGGAACTAGTTATCTTTCAGACGTTTATGCAAAATCCTTCCCCCTGGAAGGCAAATTCCCCACTGCGTGCGCTTACTCTTCTCAGCTACCACACACGAGCCATTGTGCGAAAACCTGTATAGGGCATTGGCCATAGGATCGGCAGACCGGCAGACTTTTCAAGAGATTCCACAGCAAACAGTAATTATAGACTTCCAGAAGGCAATTCCTGCGTTATCTTGATTATAGGTAGATACATCCGCACGTTGACAAACGAGCGACATATCAAATCTTCAAATTATTTAGTTAAACTCAATGGGCAATTAACGATCTTCTTCTGAATAGATCTTTTGTCTAAAAACGGCCAATTCTTAATTTTTTATCTTTTTACTTTCTTGCTACGAATCTTCGCAAAGTAGAGAGAAAGTCATGTAATGCTGCGCGAAAAATCGGAGAATTTTCGACTGAAAATTCTTATTACAGGGCCGTGGTAAAGAGGATAAATCCAGTTGCTAAAATTAGAAAAAAATTCACGTGGTATAGCCAGAATCCATGTTTCGTGGATCCTTGATAGAGAAAAAATCGATTGACGGCAAAACGTCTGTCCATTTGTCTGTAAACAACTCTAGCGGCTTACAGTTCAGCCAATTTTCTCCAAAATTTATATTCCTCAATATGGCTCTATGTGGCTGATGAGGCTCCTTGAACTTGAAATCGATATTTTAATTTTGGTGGTACTTTACATTGGAGCCTCTGGAACATTGTCAAAATTTTCAAATACATGGATAAATTGCTTTTGAATAAATTTTGTTGTTGGATAGTGTGAACGACGTTTAAGAGAAAGGTGCAGGTCTCATATTCATTGAAAATCCCGATTTTTCAAAAATTGCAGAAGTTTAAACTTTTTTGGAGTCTTTCTACAACTAATATATTACCGACATATTTTTCCCTCAAAACTGCCCCTTAAAGATAAATTTTGAAATAAGGTCATGTATAATTTTTTGAAAATTTGATAATTATTCGCGTAATTTTGCATGGAAATACGGGCAAGAAAGTACGTGCTATTGTAGCACCACTAGTTTTAAAATTCATTTCCAATCCTTTTCGTCCAGAAACATTGGTTACTCTGAAAATGGCAAATTTTATTTTTGATCAAATGGTCTTAGTAGTGGCTCTATTTCCAGTTCCTGTTTAAGACCAAAACAGTTCCTGTTCATGATACATCATAGCAAAGCCAATATTTATAACTCTATCGGAATTAAGAACCCACAAAACATAGATTCTAGCTACACCATGTGTTATTTTCTAAATGTAGCATCGATTTATTCATTTTTTCGCTACTAGGGCCCTGTAATAATAGTGATAGTAGATTTTTAGTGAAAATTTGCCATGTGCGCATAACTTTCTCTATTCCGTTGAGAGAAAGTACAAGGTGTACCTTTTTATTTAAATATAAAGTAAATAAAAAAGTTTGTTCCAATCCTTACAACTTTAAAATTTATCTTTAAAGCGATCTCCAAGATCACATACGCTCCAACAGCCTAACCTTCTTGATCATTAATCATCACGATGTTATATGCGCCAGGCGGTTTCCGATGTGCACTGAGATCTCGCGACTTATTTTTTTAGCTAAAGAAGTATGATCGTACTCCATGAGCAATTATTATACATTCTTGTTCTGTGAAAAATTAAATTGTTCTTGCTACATAATCATGCAACAATTCACTTTCTTCAGAAACTGACTATCTAGAGGGGTACAATATAAAAAACAATTCAAATATTGCAATAACAAATAATTTTAAGGAAGTAAACTATAAACGTATTTTGAGATTTTAATTCAAGCTTCGGACAACACAAAAAATCTAGAAACTACAATAAAATAATTTCAATCCACTAAAATTGTAAAACATGTTTTTTTGAACCCATTTCACGGTAAATTAAAGCGGGATAATGACTTTTTCACTGAAATCGTTTCCAATACTTTCATGCCATTTTAGAACTTCTTACTAGAAGTACAGGTTTGATAAACATACTTACAGACGCCCTATGATGGATTTTCATTGCGAGAGACACTATTGAAATTCACGCAAATGTCGTTGGGCGGTCATCGTGAATGGACAAACTTTCATTCACATAAATGAAAAAACCTAGATGTACTAGATACCGAAGATTAAGCTGAATATCTGTCAACCAACTTGTAATAAGATAGACTAGTGTTCCAGAAAACATTTCTTTACTTTTCGACTTGCAAAGGATCATTTCGAATTTGTTGTGGCGACGGCTCAACACTAGTTAAGTGCTAAGCTAAAGCATGTACAGACAACGTTACAGAGGTTTGGGAATCTTTAACATCGAAAACATCCCTTTTATAAGTAAACATTCGTACGGTATCTTCAACTTTTAAAACAAAAATAATTGTGGGAGGCTATGTTGAGGATGAAAGAAAGATGATTTAGTAAACACATTTGTTTTTGTTTAAATGACATTGCACAACAACTGTGAACCTTTGTAGTGTTACGTAAGAAAAGTCATCAGACACGTGTCCACTTTCTTACCCAAGTTTTCTGCAACAAAGAAATGATAAATAATTCTTGTTAACGTTAAACCCATCTTCAAAACTCCGTAGACGCGCATCTTATTCCTTTCGTCACACCAGCGCGAAATTTTTTACTATTTCGAACAGCGCCTCTACAGGGGTGTTGCTATTTTACTCATGTCTGACCGCGCCGTAAGTAACCAATGCTAAGCAAGAATATATTCAAATTAAACCAATTCCAGATGTGTATTTCCATAAATTTCTATACCTTTTGCACTCCACTGCAATCACTTGGTTTGCCTTTTTAAGATAAAGATATCAATTCTTTTAGGCTCATAATAGCACGTGGGCATCAATATAATATTAAAATGTGTCATTTCGGTAATGTTTAAAACTCAGAAATATAAACTATTTTTACGATTTAATTCCGAAAAACAGAAAAGAAAATGAAATGGTGAGGAAGCAATTTCAAGAATTTTTGTGAAGAAAGAAAATGCAGATGGATAGCACAAACTACAAATGAAGAAGTTGCACACATTTTCGGCAATTAATATGCGAAGATTACATGGAGAAGAGTACAGAGAATATGCTGTCAAAACAATGTGGAACTTTATAACTAAGATTGTTCAGAAAAATACTTTAATGAGTACACACGTGTGTTCAATCCATTCGAAATTGAGTAACCCCGCTGCCAATTCAGCTCGTACAACTTTCGTTTAAAATACTTCCACATAATACCAAGTCATGGAAAATCAACTTCCTACAACTTAAAAAAATGTGTTTTTAATAAATGTTCTTGTAAGTAGCTTTTTTGTAATTGTTTTGAATGTTTTTTTACCGTAAATTGGGGTGAATACGGACAGATTACAAGATTTTTTAATAACAAAACTAGTAAAATGAAATGTCTTAAATAGTTTTTTCATGAAAGTGAAAGAACGTTCAATCACTTAACTTTGGAATCTAATATCATTAAAATAGCATTACATAATGACCCAAATTGTTGATCAAAAAGTGTCTTTTCACCTCAAGAATGGGGTCAATAGGGACAGTCATAAACAAAAGTTCAAAACCCTATTCTGTCAGACATTGGGGCCAATAAGAATACAAGAATACATTTCAAAGACCTAAAGTACATAAAACAAAATCATACAATGCATTACTATCACTTAAATGTATATCTTCGTCGTCTTACGTTTAGAACAACAACTTGTTACAACTCTTCAAAATATTGTTCAATGTCCTGTGGAGTGCCTTAAGCTTTTCTCTATGTCAGATTTTGACAAATGTGTGAGTAATTTTATCTTTATGCTTGTTTATAAAAGACTGAGCCCAATATGACCCCGGAAGGTTGTTTGAACTGCTTCACTACTTTCCTCTCCCTATCCAAATAATATTTAAAAAAACTCCGCTAATCAAAAGGTACTCATTGGATATCACGATCTTCCACAACTTACAACACTACTCACAATCGTCTCACAAGATTCACCATGGCTTCCTTTAATTTTTATGTCTACAATTTGAGCAGGAATAGTTTTACTGTATTGCTGCTATGCAGATTTAGGGACTTACAACTTCTCTGCTTCCTTAGCTTATCTGCTTCTAAGCTTCCCTGCTTCTAAGTGTCCCAGCTTCTAAGTGTCCCAGCTTCTAGGTGTCCCAGCTTCTAAGTGTCCCAGCTTCTAAGTGTCCCAGCTTCTAAGTGTCCCAGCTTCTAGGTGTCCCAGCTTCTAAGTGTCCCAGCTTCTAAGTGTCCCAGCTTCTAAGTGTCCCAGCTTCTAAGTGTCCCAGCTTCTAAGCTTCAAAACATACTCTTTCTATTGAAGTAGGTTTTAAAGTATTTCTAGAAGGTACTTTTATGTAAAGATAACCATCTTCACCGTCACACCAAATCCCTTATACTAAATTCCCGTAAAGTATTCTCGGAACTATAGCTATAATGTTTGCTTGCACAGACCGTAACATGCTCTTGCAAACCGAGATATGATGCATTTGAAGACTAGCGCACAATGCTCGATTACGTTGTTTATTGTGTCTAACATGTAATTATAGTAAACTCACTACAAAATTGTAGACAAGAGTGTTCATCAAAATCTTTATTACTAAGTTTCTATGCCAACAGGTTTTGAAAGAAAACCATGAAGCCTCCAGCCTGTGAGGGGTGTCCATCCACCATGGCTTCGTAGTACGTACCTATGGTTTCGTTGAGTTAACAGGGAATATGAAAAAATCCAAAAGCGAGGAAACAGTTTCGACATTCCGCAAAAAGTTGAACTATTTGATTGCGATATGGCACCTAATATCAGAACGCGCATAGCAACGGAATTCTCATACTCCGTGCGACAGTGCATATGACACAGGTGACGTCATACGACACCAAGTTTCAAAGGCTGTCATTAAATGTATGCTATCCTATTGCCCACTCACAACAGCATCATTTTTTCTGCTGCTGGCCACAAATATTGTCATAAATAAAAGAGTGAAAGTGAAGATGCGAGATTACATAAGAGATATTGTTTTCATTTATTGAGATTGTTTGAATATTACGAGTTAGTTAACAAATAGCTGTACATTTGCCACTTTCGACTTTAAATTGTAGACTAATATAGATGATGGGGCACCATTGTGGGTCCTCGAATTAGGGTTTAGGTCCGAGACTGTTCTTACGAAAATGTAAAATTGCGAAATAGGTAATGTGTTGTTGGTCGATTGTACCCAGGTTGAATTCTTTAGGAATTGGATAATAACCATAGGAATTACTTTTGTACGAACGATTAGCTTTGGATGGATTGCCACTTTTTGCTTTTAGATTTAGCGGCTTTAATCCAGATTGGGCTTGCATAAAGCACGATAGGTCGTATTATGGATATGAAAATAGCTAGTGCTGAATCACATGATTCTGAGTTATTTTTGAATAGTAATGGTCTGAATTAATACATTTTTATCTTGCATTGCATTGCCGTGACTTCGGCGTGGTTTTCCAGTTACGTTTCGTGCCTTGTATTAGTCCTAGGTACTTTACAGGTTTAGTAGGGGGATATTCTAGAGGTTTGTTACTTGTTGTTAGAGAAGGATGTGAGGTGAATGTTATAAGAGAGAATTTCTTGGTTGCAGGTTCATTGACGTTTATGCGAGTTTGGAGTTTTGTTTCCAGCTATCTGGTATTTTTATGTATAATTGCGTTTTTGCCCTGGGCCTATTAGTGATGTGCGTCGTACGAAGTATTCACTGAAGCATTTCTCTGGAACGCGGGTTTTCCCGGGGTCTAGGAAGACAAGGTCGGTGTAAGGAGCATTGGTGAGGTTTTACATCTCCCTCCCAGCAATGACTAGGCTGTAATTATTCTTAGAGATACAGTTTTAATCAAAGCTTTTTGGCTTTATCGCAAAAAGGGGGCGGAACTTATAAACTAATATATTTTAGCTGACGTGTTTTTCTATAATTAATTTTGGAGAGTGCTTGTTTTGTAATAATTTTGCTGCTTTTCATGTGACGCTTCGTAAAAAAGTCCGGTAGTTAGATCGTTTGATAAAACAGCTTAAAATATTACAGTCAAATCCTTTCTTATTTTGTAACTACTACTTGTGCGCCTTTCTTCGGTATCCATTTGACGAACATAAAGTTGCAGTCAAGCCGAGGTAGCCAATTAACTAGTTGTTACCAGTCAAGCTGGTAGAGCCCTGTGTGCACGGTTGGTTGTTAGTGATTCCGGGCGCGTCAACTACGGGCGAGGTCATTAGTCCCGTAAGTGTAGTGCATTTATTTTCCTCTGGATGTAGCGGCGGACCCTCCCTGCTGGATGGCGAGATCCGAGGCCGACCTATCGTCGGATAGCGGGATATCCCAAAGCAGGCACCTCGCATCAGCGGGGCAGCGCCCCAGCCGGGACAAGCCCTCAGCACTCGACCGGCCTCCCGGCATGTGTGGTAGTGTAGTGGATGTGAGTATGTGTGTATTAGGTCGTGAGGATAGTTCAAGGAAGAGGAGGGAAAGATAGCGCGCGGTCCGTGGCTCGTTTTTTACAGTACTGTTCCGGCATTCGCCTGGTGTTGACTGGAGAAACCATGGAAAACCGGTCGGAGCAGCCGGCCTCTAGAATGCTCCTCCACACAGTGACGGAATTAGTCCTAGCCTACTAGCTAGAGTCGAAAAACTTGCCACTGTCGGGGCTCCAACCTAGGACCTCCCTAGTCAAAGGCACGAGTGTGCACGGCTTTCTGGCGCTCCGCACATAACGCTACAAGGGCTAAATTACCCCATGGACCGTCTTAACAGAGGCATAGTTCCGTAGTGTATTTATTGATTCGAGCTGCAGCGGTGTCATTTGAGAAAACTTCATTAAAGCATTATAACTCCTGAAAACACATATTTCAATTTGACGAATTTTCTCTACGAGTTCATCGTAGAGAAAATTCGTCAAATTGAAATAGGTGTTTTTAGGAGTTATAATGCTTTAGAGTGCCCTATATTTTGCCCCCAATGTTTACTTGTCCAGCAGGGGCACCTTAGGATGATGTACTTAGAGCCCAGAAAGGGTGTGAAGAGGTAACAGCAGCAAGGAATCGGAGTGCTCATAAAAAGCCCACCCTCGTCGACTTTACGGTTCAATGATTATAACAATTATTATTTCTATTATTAATAATTTGATTCTCACGTACGCAAATGCAAATACGGAGTGAAGTAGTATTATCTTAACGCTAAGCTCGGAATACGAGGGTTGCCCTTTGTATTTCAGGATGAGAGAACAAAAACAAATATTAATCATCGAAAATCACTTTATTGTTTTTCAAAATTTTCCCCATGAAAATCCATACACTTTTTCATGCGTTTGAACCAATTGTCGAAGCACTTTTACCACTCTGATTGAGGTATCTCCAAAACATGCATTCTGAATGCAGCAACCGCTTCTTCAGGTGTCGAAAAACGTTGACCTCTCAGTTTGTTTTTTACGTTCGGGAATAAAAAGAAGTCATTCGGTGCCAAGTCAGGACTATACGGCGGATGACTCATCAAATCGATGTTTTGGGTGCTCAAAAATGCAGTTGTTTGAGCCGATGTATGAGAGCTCGCTTTGTAGTGGTGAAGAGTGGTCGGTCTTCGGCGGTTGGTTTTCCTGATTTCTTGGAAGACAGCTGGCAAACAAATCGTTGTGTACCACTCAGAATTGACTGTTATGCGTTGTTCTAGTGGTACGGTTGCAACATGTCCAGTTTTTTCCGAAAAACAGGCGACCATCTGTTTGGAAGTGCTTCATGCGCGAACAACATTTGTTGGATTTTGCTCACCTTGAAACACCCATACAGTCGACTGCTGTTTACTTTCTGGCTCATACGCGTAAATCCACGATTCATCACCTGTCACAATGTCATAGACGTGTTTCGAAGCACCGCGATCGTATTTTTTGAGCATTTCTTTCGACCAATCAACACGAGCCTTTTTTGAGCGATTGAGAAATTGTGTGGGATCCAACGCGAACAAATTTTGTTGACAGTCAAATGTTCATGCAATATTGAATATATGCTGATCCCACTAATGCCTAGGGTTGTCTCAATCTCACAATAGGTCACATGACGATGTTGCAATATCAGTTCACGTACAGCATCAATGGTTTTCGGAACAACAACTGATTTTGGACGACCTTCGCGAAATTTGTCTTGGAGTCAACTACAACCACGATTAAATTCACCATACCATCGATAAACACTGGTCCTTGATGGAGCTTCATCGCCAAATATTGAATTAAGTTCATCCATGCACTGTTGCTGAGTTAATCCACCTCAAAAGTTGTAAAAAATAATCGCACGAAAATGTACACGATTTAATTCCATTTTTGGGCCAAGATGAATCTTTTAAGTTACTGTACACAACACAAATAGCGCTCATATGTCAAAACGTTCTGAGTACGTATAACCTCAAAACATCCAACTTTACCATAGAGCTGTCAGTTGCCAGATTGCAACACCAGTGTTGCAAAATCCCGAAACATAAAAGGCAACCTTCGTACAGCGTCTAAAAATGCTTCATTTTGGAAGTTAGAGCATATAAAACAAAACTTGTGTTTACTATGGCGCACGAAAATCATGTTTTAAGGCTCTAAAATGCATCGTTTCCGAGTTATATTCGATTAATGATAATCCTGTGTTTCAACGTGTTGCGGGTTGCATCTAAACGATATATTATTTAATTTAATATAGTTGTATCACAAATATAAATTGTAGGTTTTTTCTCTCCTTTATACAAAGTTTGAAATATTCCACATCGCACAGTTTTCTCTACACGTAGAATATAAGGATTTAGACATATTTAGACAAACAACAGAATAGTTTCTGCATTTGCCTGGTGTTGATGGGTGAAACCACGACAAATTGCGGATCAGAGCGGCCGGCCACTGGAATTCTCTTCCAGACAGTGGTTGAAGTCGACCTAGCTAAGTAGCTTGAATCCTTCCATACTCACCGTCGAGACTCAAACCCAAGGACCCTCCGATCAGAGACTCATCATTTGATGTACGAATCCGGCTTATGCGCTAGGCTTACACATCACTTACTCGTCCTGGCGCCGACGCTTCTCCGAACGTCCGCCTGTGAGGCTTTCGCGGCGTGGAGCTGATGGGACGGTTGCCGCCCCGCGTCATCTCTGGCCGCCGCCGGCACCGGCGCCCACGCCTCGCTGGCCGTCGCTCGCCGCCGCCCCGCCCCGCCCACCTCATTGGCAGAGCTCCAGGGCCTCTCGATTACCATAACAAAAACGCTTTCAGTGACGCTCACAGGGACTTGCCCTGGCCTTGCATCTTCTTGCAGGAACTAGAAGTCAGAACGCTGCCAACATTATTGAGAAGGTGCGTGGGCCAGGCGTGGGTTTTAAGGAACAAAAACTAGGAACACCCAGTTGAAAATACCTCCTTGAGGTCACTCTTTATACAGCTACGGATATTTCAGGTGCATACTCGCATTATTATAAATATTTCATTTCAGCGGATTTCGTAAATCCCACAGATGCGTCAAATCTTTACAGTGCAAAGATAGCAAAGGTTATGGGAAGCTGCTCGGGGCGACACTAGTGCCTCTATTGTTGTCCACACTTCCCAAGCAGAATGCAAGGCTCTGGGAGCCCTGGGCGAATTGGCGCGGAGGCAGTGCTGTGGTGGATTGATTGCTCCTGATTCCAGGCGCGTAAACTGTGTGATGAACCCGCCCGTTGGAATAGACCGGTGACTTGTGCGTACCGCACTTAGCGGGGTCTCACACGTGAGTGGTCGACATAGCTGAGGATGTCAGGTCAAGTCAAATTTATTTAAATGTGGCCGCTAAGCGCGATACCAACCTACCTCCTGCGCCACCTCTAGAGATCTCAAGAGGTGAGTCGCTCTTCGTCGGGATGATGCTCTCCTCTTCCGTCGGGTTGGGGAAGGCTGACGCGCTCACATCGGGATTCGTATTGTTCTGCTCTAGGCCAAACACATCCTACGCAACGGTCGAGATCAACGAGGCTGCGAATGTTTCACAAGAGTCTGTCCGCAAGAAGCGGAAGTGGGATAGAAGAGAGTGGTTTCACGGAAGGGGCGGTCTAGGAGTCGTGACGGCTCAGTGGTAGAACACTGGATTCCTAATCTGACCTGACCTGACCTTAACTTACTTGCCTTGACTTGACCTGAAGGACTCAAGTTCGAATCCCGACGTAGGCTGTGATTTTTTCTTATGATTTTACTCACTAGCTAGGCAGGTCGTATTCAGCCGCTGTCTGAAGAAGAATACTAGCAGCCGACTGCTCTGATTGGTAATTTTCTGTGATTTCTCCTATCAATGTCATTACCTCAACAAACGAGCCACGGAATGCGCGCGATCTTATCTTCATCTTCCCTGACTTATCCTCACCTCTTACACACATACACTAACATTCACTACATCACCACAAATGCCGGCAGTCCTTTGTCAGTTTCAACAGCTCACCACTAAAAATTTACACACATGTACCTAATTTTACAACACCAGATGACATTCATCAGTGATAACATCTCGATTTTTCACCGTTTCGCGGGTTTTGTTGAGCTCCCCTGAGTTTAGAAGTTGGTTGCTATTTTGTAAGCAATAATACAAAAAATCAATCCTCTAAGCATCGAAGCAAATGAGTTTTCTGTAACTCAGGAGCAAAGACGTCAAGTTTTCAAATATTGCTAACCTCGCTTTTAGAACTTTCATTTACCATTCAACCATGGGGGAATACAGAATTTAATTATATTCAGTAAACTGGAGCAACTTTGCCCCCGAGGCAACTTTCCGGGGCAACTTTACCAGTTTTTGAAAATTACAGTTTATATTTTTCGTCGCTCTGCTCAGTTCCTGATCCAACAAATAGAGACATCACTGACGTCATTGCACGGCATTGAAGAATAGACGTTTTGCACAATTTTCAGCCTTATCGTTTGTTTGTAAGATTTACGTATCAACTGTTTTTCTCTTCTTGAATAGTTAAGTCTCGTCCTTTTTTGGTTTAATGTACTCATCCCCATTCAGATACACTATTGAGATTGATTTTGTTGCGTTTAAAAATAGGCTAATATTGTACATTGGCAATGTTGCTACTGGAAACTTGATGAAACTTAATCAAGATAGAAGGTTGTTTCGTTATTTTTCTCAGATTCTTGTGTAATGCCAAATTGTTAATGTTCCTTCTTCCTGCATGTTAGTTCAATGTTATTGCAATTTAACATAAAAGTAAACATTTTTTATAATTTTCATTACAATATTAACACTACCCTAAATCTTCCCATAAATATAAAAAAATTAATTCATTAGATATTGAACATTCTTGTATTCTCAATATCAATATTCACAAAGGTGACATGATTACAGATTATTTTAAATATTAACTATAAATAATTTTCATACTTATTTTTAATAATTACCTTTTTTCATAATTCAATACTAGTATGTATCTAAAGATAATTCAATTCGTAAATTTTACATGGAAAATAAACAAAAAAATTTATTTCATTAAAAAATATAATTAACATTTTAAAAATTCGATTTAAAATTATAAAGGTTGTCGCTTTAGTCGATTAATTGATTTATTAGTCCGGCACGTCAACTGCTAGTCTCCAAAGGGGGGAGGAGGGGGAGGGGGAGGGAGGTCGTTGACCTTCGGCGTTCGGGCCCATTATAATTGGTGGCGCCGGTTGTTGACACCGGATGTTGCGGTTGGAGAACCGGAAGTGGCTTATCTTATCTACTTCTTGTTTCAGAACCCGCATATTCTCCCTACTGTTGTTGTTACCCATTGTAACGCCCACAGATAACACGCGAATGACGGCTGCTTTTCATTAGCGAAAATAAAATCGAATAATTTTATATAATTGTAGAATATAACAATACCACAGTGTTTAATAATTACTATTATATATTTTTCGATATGTTATATTTAAGGCAATGTGTCATATTATTTACTAACTTTTAAATATTTTACTTTCTAACATGGTGCTTATTTTTCGCCCCAAAGTTCTACGATTTAAAGTTTAAAAAAATAATTCTGAAATAAATTGTGGTATAAATAGTATTACATTACCAATCTTAATGGCGAGAGAGTACGTGCTATTTTAGCGCCATAAGTTATAATGGTTATTTTAGCGCCATAAGTTCTTAGAAAGACGGGAAACAAAGACGAAACACCAGAGGTTCGTAGTAATAATTCACCAATAACTGGCGACAGAGAATAAGCAAGCGCGTTTTTTTGTATATTTCACTTTGGTATTTATCCAGAAAACTTACTATACTCAGATACCAACATTGCCAGACATATTTTTTTTCAGATCGAGTAAGTATCTACGAAGATTCTGTTTCTCTATTAAATAATAAAAATCAAAAAAATCTCGAAGCCCAGATTCTATGTTCGCGAACATCATGAAAGTAGGTGCAGAGAGTTTCCTACCATTCCTTATTAGGTTATTTAATGTAACTATTAATAACGCTTGCGTGACGTAAGATTGAAATTTAACTCTCGTATCTATTTTTAAAAATGTCGATAACACAGTACCTAGTAACTACAGACCGATAATTCTTACATCAGTCATATGTAAACTAATGGAACAAGTAATTACTAACTACATTTGGAAAGAATGGGAGGGCAAGAAAAGGCTGCGTCAAGGTCAGCACGGTTTCAGAAACGATTTCTCTTGCGAAAGTCAACTTGTCTCACTTTTTAGGATGTAGCCGAAGAAATGGATGAAGGTGGAATATTTGTCGTGATAGTAATATATTTTGCGAAATCTTTTGATCTAGTAAATAAAGTAATATATTCGGGTATATACACAAGGGAAGTGGCATGGAGAATCGAACTACTACGTGACAGGCAACAGAAGGTTTGAATCGGAAAATATTTATCAACCTCCGCAAGCGTTAAGTCACTACGAGTGTCATTGGACCCATGTTTCTCGCTTCAATGACTTTCCAAAAAAATTAAGCTTCATATGTGAGACGTGTTGCCGACGACTACCATTTATCGGATTATCAAATCAAAAGAGGACGGAGATATTCTGCAGCGAGGCAGACAAATCACACTCCTGGGCGGACACAAACGGCATGAAAATAAACAGTTCAAAGAGCAAAGCCTTCACATTTGGTAGGGGTCGCATTTATAGTAAAAATGTCTTCAAATTGAACAGCAATGTCGGTACCTAGAGTCACGTCTAGCAAATACCACTGCTCAACAGAATTATAGTAACAAATATGTCAATGGTGTTCTTAGCTAAGTCTTGAACACAACTTCGAATATGAAATTAGTTTTTACCAATCGGGCTCAGTTTTCTTGCGACGCGCCACTCCTTCTCAACGGAAATGCCTGAAAACGCTGCATATTGGTTACTTTTCTGCAGCTTTATTTAATTATTCTGCAGATGTAAATGTTCAGGAACAATCGAAATGTGTACAGAGAATTCCTTTCCATGACTCAATTCAGAAAATTTACCTCTTGGAAATGAAAAATGATTGGCAACATTGCTGGTTAAGAGGTTCAAGACACATTCCCTTCGCTGAGAAGGTTTGAATTTTCTTTCCATGATTTGGAGTGAACCAACGGATTACATCACAGTCTGATATTTCTGTCCGACACGAATAACTGGAATCACCTCAGAAACGAAGAAAACGGTACAATGTATTTTTTACCATCTGCCGTAAGTCCTGTATGTCACAGTGATTAATTGCCGGTACTATAGCCCGGTACCGGCTGACAGAGAGTGGTGACAGAGAGTGAACATGAATGCTACATTCAGAAGGCTGAGATAACATCCATGCTAACCCAAAACTTCAAGCCTCCTGTGATTCCAATTAACCACATTTTTGTTCCAAGGGAATCTCTACTACCTTGTACGCAATTTAAATTTGTCGAAGTAACAGCCTGAGCTTTTAGCATGAGCATTTTCGAAAAATTTGGCATTTTTTCGCGCAGCAATACATAACTTTCTCTTTTCTCAGAAGGGAGAAAGTAAAAATTTGGTGTCATTCTTTTTTAACTTTTGAAAATTCTCCAAAGCTTCATTTACAGAACCCCCCAAATTAATAAATCGGTTTCAAATTCAAGAGGGCGCGACATCAGTCAGATTTGCGGCGGCGATGGTGTAACGGTTGGCGTACCGGACTGTTGTACCCAAGTTCGCGGGTCTAAACCCGATCGAAACCGTGGATTTTTCAGGGCGAAAAAATCCTTCGTACGCCTTTCTTCGGAGGGGAAGTAAAGCCCACTGTTCCATGTTAGTAGATTTACTTGCATGTAAAAGATCCTCAAACCTAAATGACGTCTCTGAGCTAAATTGAAATCGCCTGTTTCTCGCCCAAATAATACCTCCTTTCTCTGCTAGTTGATGAAAGGAGCGTAGCGAAATTTGTGTGGTCAGACGGAAGAGCGGGCCTGATGGCCCGAGTCTCGCGACGTAAAATAAGGCAAATTCAATTGTCAGGGGATTATCAATTTCGGATCAAATCAATTGAACAGTGTAGGCGCCAACGCTGATCACAGACGAACAGAGACGTTTTACCACCACAGGATTTTTCGGTATAAAGGACCCACAAAACATGGATTCTGGATACACCACCAGTTAGAGAAAGCAATTTACTAAATAAAATAACAGTATTTACCCAATTTTTTGATGCCAGAGCCCGGCAATAAGAGTTTTTCTATCAAAATTTAGCTCTCTTTTTTTCTCGTAGCATTACAATCCTTCCTCTATATTGCGTAAGCAGAAGCCAGAATGTAAAAAGCGGATTAAGTTGTGACTCTATGGTATGTACCAAGCGTTTACATGCCATTGAAAGCTTTTTCCAGTTTTTAGGGGATGCCGATTTCGCCAATCCGCGCCAGGAACCCACTACATCTCTCATGGGGACACCGTTTACTGTTTTACACTCAACACACTTGATGGCTCCTCGGTCTGCACACTCGCAAGGCAATCTGTGACAACACACATACATGAAAGACAAGGGAAAAAACAACCGTGGACACGGCGGGACTCGAAACAGTGACCCTTCCGATCGGGGCGGCAGCGACTCGGCACTCGCTGTAGCCACTTCGGCCATTTACGTCGGCACATCCGCTTCCAGATGTACTTGTGTGAATGTCATAACCGTCGTATGCTTCATAACCGTGGGGAATCATTCTGATGAATGTGTGAACGCATCTGAAGGAGGCTGAAGAAACAGTAGAAAAATGTGATTCGCATGATTATCATTAATACTGAACTATTTTCATTACAACAACATATTCAGAAATGTTTTATGCTTCTGGGAAACATGAGCCTCTATCATTAGAATAGGAATTTAATTAACGTTTTTCTATTAGGAAATTACGTAATGAGAATAAGTGAAAATGCATCGTAGCAGCCACTCTCTGCGATTCTTTGAAATTGTCTTCATTTATCGGTTTTCTTAATGTAGATCGGAAATATTATTTAAAAAATATTAAAGAACAGCAAAACTTCGCCCCAAATGGCAATTTTCTTTGAAAAATTTGGAGCCGGTTTTAAGAAAACGGCTCTTAAGTTCTACAGTAAATTCGAAATTGGAAGCACAATTTTACAAAACGTTTTTGAGTTTTCGAAAAACTTCATTTGAAGTATTTTGAAGCACATTAACTCTCAAATATAATAATGTTTACAAATTGCTGGAAATGTGCATATTATTGGCGTGAGTGCTTTAAAAAAATTACATTTGTGTAATTAAAAAAAATCCCCACAACGAAATTCACCTCATAGTAAAGAATTAATTGCAATTAGCACTAACCTTTCGAAACGTTTGAAGAACAAATTGGAGGCATTTTTGAGAAAATGGCGTTTGAGTGTTTCTGAAAATGCGCAATTTTGAGCTAGTTTTTACAGAAAACGATTGAGTTTTCGAGAAGCTTTGTCTGACATTATGTAAAGCACATGTTCTCATAAATATAATAATTTGAGCGAATTAACGACGTGAGACGTAATTTCGAAATGTGAAAAAAAATTCTGTGCCGATAGGTAGCACCTCGGTACAGAGTGGGACCAAAAGGGAAAGTTAGCCCAAACAAAGGGCCGGTTTCACCAAACAACGAGTAAGAGTTTACTCTGGAGTAAATCATGTTTACTCGAGTGTAACATCTTGGAGCGTTTCACCAACACTTTACTCGAGTGTAAATAGCTTACACGAGAGTAAATTCGAGAGTAACTTTACACTGCAAAAATCCGTGGCGTAAAGTACAGAGTAAGCTCAGTTTTCAACGTGAATGTATGGCTCCGAAGTGTTGTTATGGCTCGACGATTACGAATAATAGTATTTGAAGACGATTCCAGCAATGAATCGGAATTTTATCCACTAGTGCAAAGACAAATGGTGCGTGAGAGAATAGATTAGTTTTAATTATGACGATCGAGATTTTGTCACGAGGTATTGTTTGACCAAATAAGCTGTTAACTTCATGAGATATATTGTAAACTGTAAAGAACTTGTAAATTTCTTTTTCACCCATGTGGATACGAAATAAAGGTAGTACGTACCGTATACGATAACAAAAGGAAAAATAATAACTACAGGTATTACAACTACTAAGAAATATTTATTTATTTATTTATTAAAAAACTGTATGTGACGTATGGGGGAGATCATTTGCGTACATTTTCTTAAGTTCCAGAATCCCTTTCCAACATTTTAACTACAAATAGTTTTATCAAATAAGAATAATCAACAAACTTACTTGTAAAACATCAAACAATAATGAGGAACCTGTTGGGCTTCCCTTATTTCTATTTATCTAAAGAATGATTGTATTTTTTTTTATGAATGTGATACTTGTTTAAATGTTGACTGAAAGGTATTCTTCTGTCTTATTTATTTGTATACCTGTATTTTAAGTTGTTATCGTATGAAAACAATCCCTGTAAAGCAGTTATGCTGGTCTGTGGAAATAAATAAATAAATAAACAAAAAAGAATTGAACCAAACTCCCTCCGCAAAAAAACTATTTCACATAGAGACATCAAAAAACGAACTCTAGAGACATAATAAGCTCCAATGGAACACTACGTAGTCACCTCCCTCAAGTCCGAAGTATCTTTAATAAAAACGCTTCTTCACTTCAAACAAGAAAAGAATAATCTATTTTCGCAAGACTTTGAATAGCACATAGCCGTTTGACCCACTCATATCTCTTTAAGAAAGAATCTCCATTACTTTATGTATCATGCAACATCCCTTTAACAATTCCACATATTATTCCTTCATCTAATATAATTATTCCTATAACACATTGTCTACTGTGATCAGACTTTCGTATGCAACATTTACTTTCAAATTGTTTTTCCAAATTATTTACTGAAACTTCTCACGTCTTCAAATTTCTGAAGGATATAAAATTATATGAAGCTTTGGAAAGATTTGTACTATATACGGTCGCCAATGACCTTGTAGTTCATGCGGTTAAAAATAAAAGCTTATTAAAAAATATTTCACAATGTTTATGCCGTGCAAAGTAGCGCTATGGGTGTCCTCACCGTCAAAGAAACAATTATCTATCTAGTCGTGATTATATACATAATTGGTTGAAAATTATTTATGTTTTTATAATATACTTTTTGTTCAACATTTAATGCAATTTATTACTAGTGCTCCTTATACTTTGAGTTATATCACCATTCTTCGCGGTAGATAAGACCATTGAGTCTATTCACTAGACAACTGAATATTCAGAATACAGTTTGGAAATTATTTTGTAGCATTTCGATTATTTTTATAATATATATATATATATATATATATATATATATATATATATATATATATATATATATATTATATATAACATTACTATGTGACAAAGATACATCGACTTTTATTTGAAAATGTATTAGTCTCTTAGAAAGTAGATGCAGGAATGTCGATATTTTTTTCAAAAACAGAGACAAACATTGTATAATGATTTGTATTTGTAAGAATGGACTTCTATATTATTAGTTACATCAATTACTCATTTGAATCGCGTATTTCAGAAACCTGTCAAAACCCAATTCCTCATTTCAAAGCGAGGAAAAATGTCCTAGTAATGTAGGTTTGGTTTTGCTGATTTCAAAATATTTTTAATATTAAAGATGTGGATAAATTAATATTTTTCATGTAAATACTTTTTTATTGATTATAATTTTTTAAGTGTAAAACATTCGACGAGTTTCTACAATATAAAATAAGAAATAAATTATTTTTATTTGTAATATCGATTATTATAAGGTTTTATTATTTGTAATGTAATCGTGAGTCTTACTATTTATTATCCATAACATTAGACGATATGATTTTAGAAGATATGCAATTTTTGCCAAAAAAATCTTAAAAACTACAACTTGTTATTCGTCTTGCAGAGCAGCATAGCCATAACCATCACCTTCGACGTATCTGTTTCTCCAATGCAAAATGTTGTCACAAAAGCGTTACTTTTCATAATTTCCTTATTGGTGTCAGCTTCACTAAATCCTACATTCTTATTATTAATTGGTACCTACAACAAGAATTGCAGCTGGTCCGGATGGCCGAGATCGCTAAGGCAGTAGTGCCGTAGTGATCTCGGACCGAAGGATCGCGGATTCGTGTCCCGCCTCAGTCATGGTTGTATTGTGTTCGTCCTTTCACACCCCTATCATCATACCGTGTCATCCTCGTAGTTGCCATACCGTTACACGCAATAGTGGTCGCTAATGACGAAGTAGTTGATGCGACCTTAAATAACAAAAACAAAACAAAACAAAACAAAACAAAACTGGTGTAGAACAAACCTGTTCAATGGAATATTTTAAGATAACTACAATATTATTGAAGGGCTTTCTTACATTGAGAAAAACAAATGAATGCTTTATTTGTACGTACAATTTTAGATAGTAATGTATAAATAAGGTTAATGAACTTACCGTTCCTACGGAATAAGCCACCTCGGCAGGTAACTCTAGAACAGGATTCGTCTTCAGCAAAGTGAAAGTAGCCTTAGTGGATACATCAATGAACGGCCTAACTACTGGTTTACAGCGGGTTTCTTGATTCTATTTTTTCCTATGTTGGAACAGCTCTGTAGGCCCTCGTAGGTAATGACTCGTTGGTTAGCGTGCTCGTTTTCCACGGCGCAACCTCGGGTTCGCTCCCGGCCGGGCCAAAACAATAACTGTATGCATTCCTTAGTAATGTTCTAGTATCTATTGAAGTGTCTTCGTGCTAACCCCACGAATCCCTTGTCCCATGGTCGAGAGGCTGGGTCACCGCTGGTTGGCCAAGGCCCGCAGCGGGCTGTCGAGCCATAGGACAGGACAGATAATTACTTTTGTAATCATTTCTACCGTAATTATTACTACTATAACTATTAGTTTAATCATTAAACTAATTTAATTAGTTTAATCATTAACTATTCACGTGACTATCCGCGTTAATGTCCACATACAACACTACACTGGTAAAATGAAACTTCATTTTGGATTACAACAGAAACCCGTCGACGTCGCTAGGCGAGATTTTGTTCTTCACACGATGATTTTAGGTCTTTCAGACTATATTGCGGGAGTTGCAGATATATCATTTCAGCAATAAACGATGTTCTATTCTCGTGAAATAATATCTCACCGCTAACGCTTTTTAATTCTTTTTTTTTGGCGTTTGATAGGTTTATGAATTAAAGGGTTCAATTTATCAAATTCATCAAAAAATCAAAATTTAAACTGTGAACCCCGAAGCTCCGTCCTTGCTTGAAAATGCAAGAGACCTCTTCAACCTTGATACATCCAGGGTTCGAGAAGCGAGGATTCCACTCGGAAAGGGGATTAACGGTTTGATAGACTACTTGGTCCATTTTGATTGATGGATTGATTGATTGTTAGTGATTCCGGGCGCATCAAAAGCTAAGGTCATTAGTCCTATACGTGTAGTGCATGTTTCTCTTCGGGAGGTGGCTGTGATCTTCCCCCGTTCGAAGGTGACATCCGGCGTCGACCTACCGTCGGCTAGAGGGGGTTTTCCCGACAAGGTATCTCCCACCAGCGGGGCGCCTCCCCAGCCGCGAGAGGTTCTAAGCTCCCGACCGGCCTCCTGGAATGTGTGGTAGTGTAGTGCATGTTAGTGTAAGTGTGTGAAATGGGGGAGGCCATAGGTAGCTCTGGGGATCCGCCTAGAGCTCTTTCTGAGCCGCCTGCGAACCACGATTAGGTCGCAGGTGGCCTTGGGAGCGCGCGGTGGAAGGCGACAACGGCCGGGGTTCGGCAGGTGGTGTGAGAGGGGGAGGGGAGAGGAGGGGAGGGGAGGGGGAGCTATAACAGTGAAGGGAGTCGGCGCGAGGGGCACTTCGTGAAGTAACATGTCGCGTTCCAGAGCCGCCTTCGCTTTGCTGCTCGCGGTGGGATCCACGTGGGCCGCCCTGCCCCTGCGTGAGTACTACGACTACCGTACCATATCTGCTTGTTTGTATCAAATACCATACCTGGAGATTTTTGGGCTCCAAGCTTTCCATGCGGTTTCCTGGTTGTAAACGTGAATGTGTACGGCAACATACTGGGTGTAACTAATTGATTTTATATAAGAACACCTTTTATAAGTTATTTTCAAAAACATAATAAGTATAATTTATTCATATTAAGTATTTTGTAAAAAGAGTAACTTCTATCGTACGTACCCTCCATTTCTGATTTAAAACGCTTGGGAAATACTTATAGTAAGAGTTTGTGGAAGTTCTTTCGAGATAAATCAAATATGAGATACTAATTGAAGGTATACGACACATTTTTGAAGTTCATGGCAATATGTTTAAAATGAGAATGGAAAAGTTACAGACTATATCCAGAAACCGGTACTATGAAACGAAAAAAATTAACTACTCACTAATAAAGTTTGGAAAATTTGTGAAAATGGTTTGATACCTGCTCAGTAAGTGTACAAAGGCACAACTAGACGACCGAAATTATCCTTCACACGTACAGGAAAATATTAACAAACCAATGATTGTGGGGTCATAAAGGACCTAGATACGACACGAGGATTAAGGGCGCGAATCTAGATATCCGTAGGCTACATTCCATCTATATTAACTAACACACAAGCTACTTCCATTATTACATTTGGTATACGTATTGTGATGCTGTTTTAACAAATTACGTTATTATGACGTTATATTTGTTCTTATTTTCTGTGGAGAGACATGACAAGTTGATATTAATAATTTCATCAGATAAATTCGATGTGGCATAGTATATGTAGAGTCCATTCCGTCACTGTTCCAAAATACCAACCTGATGTTGCATTAGATTAAAGCGCAAAAACTGATGTGCGGCACACAGGTGTTTCGATTCCGGCAGATCAGCCAGTACCAATCCTAACACACAAAACATCGCTTGTATGTTTTCTCTGTAGTTACTTATCACTCTTATTTACCTAAACAGTACAGAAAATGAGTATTTGGCATAAGAATGAAATGTTAACTAATGAAGCGACGATAGGAGTCGAGTTCAGCGTTTTGAAGTGAGTACGCCACAACACTTTCGTTCGAATTGCTTACTTCATTTTCTTTCAGTGAAAATATTTGAAAACATGTACTCTTTTGTATACAGTTGGGATCTTTCCCAATATGCGAGGTGGAACACGTGGATTAATGTCGCCTAGTGTTGAATCCAGTTGTTTTATGTGGCCTTGAATTCTTTGCGATTCAATTCTCACAAATTACCACATTCCAAGCAAACAGAGGAGGTAAGTACTGGTTTCCGTCCATGAGCCTTGAAAAAATTCGTTCTGCAGAATTTTGAATTGCAGGACATGCTTACTGCGACTGGGCTAGGCGAGACTTCGCGTCGAGCACCGGCACAGTAGAGCAGGGATTCCCAACTTCTTTTTGCCTTGACCCTGTTTTAAAGAATTGCTTCAACAACCCCTTTACATTTTTCTCCACAACTTACTCCATTCATAATAATTGCACAAAGAAATGCACATAAATGACTTAACGGAAACACATCCGCATAGCAATATTTTCATAAATATCTCGGTTTACAATAATCGAAGTCGTTCTCTTCGGAATAGCCGAGTTTATAATCTTCATTTTTCTGCATTGATTAAAAAATGAAACGGGCGTATTTGTAATTTATTATGAAATGTTTAGTAAAAACAATAACTCGAAAAATATTGTACACTCCATTAATATCTTTTCAAAATCAATATCTTCATTATACCAATTAGTTTCCGGTGTATTTTATACCATTGACCATCAGTCAATCTTTTATATTCGTTGAGCCCACTTCAAAATTTCATCGACCTCATAGGGGGTCTGTATTGGGAACCCCTGGTCTAAAGAGGGGGCAAGACGCCAAACTTCAGATTCAGGGCCGTTGTTCCTGGGTCGAAATTATAAAGTTTAAAACTTTGCTCTTTTGCCGTTGGGTGAAATGTTTCTTCCTCATACCGTCAAGAAAAGAATATAATGCATTCCAGTGAGATATGCCGATAAAGCTTTCGTTAAAAGACTACTCTAAAGATCTGTACCTCTACCGGGAATTTGTCTGCAAAATGTCTCAATGAGTTTTACACGTTGTGCAATGTAGGATAATTTTCACTGGTGAAACGAATCATTCTCAGTTGGAGTTTACTCTGTATATAGTACTTTAAAGAAAGATGATGGACTATTCCGTTTTATCGGAAACTGTGGACATTAAACCATGTAAGTCCCTTGCAATTACCACTCAGGGGTGCATCAAAGGGATTTAAGAACTAAAATAAACACGTTCGTACGTGATACGCAAACCATGCGCAACTGGTACGTTTCCCCCATACGTGTTAAGTTTTATTGCCCTTTGACTACTAAATCAAATCAAATGATGGTATAATTGGATCATACGGACCGCATGCAACCCGCAATACAGAACACGCCGGAGCACACTCGGTAATAATGCAACATAGAGTCTTAACACAGATTTTTGATAAAACTGTGTTACTCCTTTAGGACGGGGACCCTCTGACACAAGTTGGTTTCTATAGTGTTACGTAAAAAAATCAAACTTTTCTATTAATATTCTTTATGGTTCCGCCACTCTGTAGCTCGGATTGCCAGAAATATTGAAAGCTTGGTTACAGTGTGAATCAATTTTAAAACAATTAGAAAGTTAAATTTTTTGGAGATTGCAACTTTTTGCCAACTATTTGGAAGCCTTCTATTTTATATTTTAGGTGTTTTCGCCGGGCACTGTAGCCATTCACCACTTTCCATTTCATCCGTCAGAAAAGGCACT
Organism: Gryllus longicercus; assembly: GCA_038098605.1. Taxonomy (NCBI): domain Eukaryota; kingdom Metazoa; phylum Arthropoda; class Insecta; order Orthoptera; family Gryllidae; genus Gryllus; species Gryllus longicercus. Next base: position 748,121 of record JAZDUA010000165.1, on the reverse strand, counting down.
GCACTTTATGTCCATGTAACATTTATAATAGTATTTAATAATTACTAGTAAAGCCACAATGTCACGAAATTTCACGCATTGTTTGTAACCGTTACTTAATATTACCACATTCTTGAACATTCACATAAAGTGTAAACATTTTTAAGTTGAATGTCATGTAATTCAGTGCATTTAACTTCATCCGTTAAAAAAGTTTTAAGATAATAGTCGAAGGCTTTTTGAGAAATATTGTTTCTAAATTTATTATTATTTCTACTATTAAACTACTCATATTTTCAAAACATTTATGCATGATGTTATTTCAAGATATAATTTTGAAGCATAGATTTGACAAAGAAATAAAATTTCTATCCTTAATCTTGTAGGCTTGAATTTTTTTTTGTTGCAATTTTCGAAAATCCAAAGGTTCAAACAAAGAACCTGTACCATTTCTAAGCGTACATTGCTCCATATGAGAAAAAATAAAGAAGGTTTGAGTCATTTTTGAAAAAAAGTCGTTTACCTTCATGTAAAGAAGCATTCTAAACAAACATCTCTTTCAAATCAAAGGCACATGAGCCACATCGATCATGGAATATACATTTTGGTAATTATTGTTCGCAATGTTTATCTGCTGCTCGGACGGATAAACATTCTGCTGCAAACAAATTTTTCGCTGACAAGGAAACGTAGATACTACATAGCTCATAGCGTGTTTTAGGGGAAGTAATTTACTACACATTGGAACAAGAATTACCCACTTTTTGTGTTTCATTAACCTACAATATGACTTTCTCTGCCGAATAATCGTCCTTTTACACTACATTACATAACTTCGTAAGTAGTATTCGAGAATGATACAAGTGGTTCTACACCTTTTGTCGTATTAGTCTCCTAATTTCTTTATTCTGGGTTAGCTTTACGGTTTGCCACACCCTCTTCCCAGAAGCTATATATCCGCGCGTAAAACATATTTTTTTTAACCTTTTTTCCATCTTTTGGTTCCCTATTAGTGGAACTTAAATACGACTTTCAGAAAATTACAGAGTTAGAAGATGTCATATCTGATGTTTTTTTGAAAAAAATGGAACTGTTATTGAGAAAATGTGTTAGCGTTTCTGAAAAATGAGTAATTTCGAGCTCTTTTTAGAAAAAAAGTTTTGAGTTTTCGACAATCATCTTGACAAAACATTTGAAGCTCGTGTATTCACAAATACAATAATGTGTAAAAATGCCGATAATGTAAATGTTAAGGATGTAAGGAATATTTAAAAATTGTAATTTTGTAATTTTTGAAAAATCAAAATAAAATATAAAATTAACGTTTATGTAATGTTATTTATTATTTAGGGCATTTATCATTATCCGTGGGTTTTTCTAAATAAACGTTGAAGCATGTTCTGAGAAAATATCGTTTGAGCGATTCTGGTTAAGCACAACTTTATGCTCATTTTCATACAAAACTATTGTTTTTTTTAGGAACTTAAAAAATCCTTTTAACCACAAATGGAGTAATGTTAAAATACCTTATTCTAAATAATGACATTTGATTTTAAATACAAACACACATTTGGAAGGTTTGGAAAATCATAAGAATACATCGTAACGACGTTTTGTCAAGTTATTCAGAATATACGGCATTCTCTTGTGAAAAAGGATTGAAAAAAACATTTGGAGCAATTTTTAACAAAAATTCTGCTTTTAAAATTGTCAATTGTTCTACTCGAAATTACCGAAATCTATAAATATTTTCAACACAATGTATGTACATGACATTAATGAAAGAACTATTTCTGAAAAACAAATTTCAATTGAAGAAAATATGTCTTTAGTAATATAGTTGCATGAGAGGATCCCAAAACGTTGTTACTTTTGCAATTATCAAAAATTCAGAGTTACCAGTGATAATCGGACCTACATTATCTTTATAAATGTATTTTACCATATTGTGTACGCGCACGTTATTGTTTATTCTCATTTAAAGAAAAAAATCGAGCCACTTTCAAGAATATTTTGAGAATGTCCCAGGTACACGTAAAGCACTCTCAAAATAAGAAGAGTTCTTTTCAAAATCGCTTAGTTTCTAGCCAGGCCAGATTAATCCGGGAATTCATTTATTTTCGCAAACATTTTAGGAATTATTTCGACGCTTATGTAGTTTACAGATAGACGAGTAGGCGTACGGGCTAACAGAAGTACAAAAGGACTAACTGACGTTTTGAAAACAAAGCACTTTTCGGTGTGAATAAACAAATATTATTTCGGGCCTTTAAAAAGAGTATTTCCGTTAACATTTCAAAATTGATTTCCAACAGTTTTAAATAACTTGCTATTTTTTTATTCTTTACTATTAAAACAAGAATCTACGAATTGCGCAATGCTCGAATGGGGTCAGCTAGTACTATATGTATAGGATGTTTCGATATGCGGTACAGGTTTTTATTCAAGGTTGTGGAAGAAAGTGAAAAAGAAGTTAGACGAGTGTATTACGTAAAGTCGTCAAACACTAATCTGGCTTTGCAGTATTCTGTAAAAACGTATGAGAGCCTGTAAACTCTCACTGTGCAATTAAATTATTGAGTTTAATTAGTGAAGGACTGATTAATTGAAAGAGCTCTTTTTAAAGATGTGCATATGTATGTATTTTTTAATGTGCTTTGAAAATGCAGATTTATCTCAGAATATATGTTAATGTGTAGCGAATTCACACTCACACACACACACGCACCACAAAATCGCACAAGCGTTCACTGCCTTATCGCACGCTGCGCGACACCTAGGAACTTAATGAGAGCTCGAAGCTGGCGGAATCATCGCCCTCTCACTCTTCACAGCTCCCGCTGCCTCTAGGCGAGTGCCGCACCCTGCGCCTACCTGCCTACGCGCTCCGCGACCGACTCAGAGTCGGTGTTGCAAGGACTGAACGCACTCAATGGAATGGAAATTAACCAAAATTACTGGTGTTTATCATATCTCGATGGCGTTTTTGAAATCCCCGAAATGGGGTAAACACAACACTTCAGAGAAACTTCTCCTGAAATTTAAAAGGCCTATATGTTATTCAAACGGTATTAATATGTTGGCATGTGTCATTTTTTCAAAAACAGACATAAATAAAAAATAAGCAAAACAGGCGTGTATATTCAAGTTGTATATAATTTGTATGAGACAATGTTCGATTATCTTCAAACAAAAAAACTAACGTTTTTGCCTGTGGATATTGCCAAATTGCAATATCCAATAAAATGATATGTTATCAATGTATACCGATATTTTGGTATTTAGAAGAAAAAAACAGAATATGTCGTTGCCATTCTTATTTAATAATTCATATTTCAAACGAAACTCGCTTTTTACATGTCGCAGGACAAATAAGCCCTTAGAAAAACACGAAAATTAAATGTCATGTAGAGACATTTTAAACAGTTTTGTAGTATTTTAAAAGATGCCCTGTAGAATTTTGTACTACATATATTTAAAATTATTATTTGTATGTTTCGAATTGTCAGATTTTTGTACGTTACCTTTCTTAGTGCCAGTTTCAGTTTGGGGTGGAGAGACATTTTAAACTGTTTTGTAGTATTTTAAAAGATGCCCTGTAGAATTTTGTACTCCATATATCTAAAATTATTATTTGAATGTGTCGAATTGTCAGATTTTTGTACGTTACCTTTCTTAGTGCCAGTTTCATTTTGGGGTGGAATATTAAATTCCCATTGTAAATTAAATCCAGCTAACCATTTGATAACGTTCGGACAAACGTACTCCCTCCAAGGTTTTTTTTTTATTTTTTTCCACGAAATTTTCTACAGCTGAGTGAATACTAGCGTTGTAATTATTTTCATCAGGTGACAATACCAACAGCTAACTTAGAAATACATTTACAATACATGAAAATTATTTTACAACACATTGCCAGAAGGCATCAAAAGCTTAAAATCGATAAACAGGTTTATGCGCCAAGAATAATATTGTCTTCTGCCCAACTCTTTCTACACATGACTCATTCCACGAAAGTATCGCCCAAAATTTAAGGAAATTTTGACTTTTACGTCGCAGAATCATAAGTCCCCAAAATATGAAAGGTAATTTTGTTCACTTGATTATTATCAGCAAACTCAAATAATTTCCTGGGCAAATTAACGGGTTCCTGACAGGGTTCAAGGCTACCTTTAATTGGAAATAAATTAATTTATAACACTATTTTAGTTCTCGTACGGACATACGGATTTCAGATGTGTAAACAAAAATAATTGGTCAATTCTACAAAGATTTCAATCAAAACTTTTAACAATAACTTCCTCCATCACCCTGGTTCATAACAAATGATGCACTACACCGAGATCCCAGTACAGCAACAGTCCAAGACAAGATTCAAGAAATAAGTTCAAAATATCACCGATGTTTGGATATGAAGCCTAATCCCCGTACCTGCAGTACGCTGTGGAAGTTTGCAGTTGGAACACGCGGTCATTGCTCTTGTGTGTCGTCAGAGGAGATAGTAGACTATGGTTTCTAACAAGTTTGGTACTAGAGCTTCAGGGTCAATGTTTCCCAACTCGGTCAGGTTTTACGTTCAGTTTATCTGATTCTTTGATCAAATGCTGAAATGACCCTTTGTTTTGCTTCTGGCCGTAAATGTAGCTTCACTATATGTTTTATTGAGGTCTCTGAAGAACGTAGTTAATTGGCGCGTTGGAAGAGGTTCATGGTTTGTGATGGTGACATAAGCGGCGTGTTCAGAGTCAAGATTTGAAGGCCACTTGTATGAGACGTAATAGTATACAATCACCCAAATACATGTGGGTAGGTTACAACGAAATTAGAATGAGACATGTGTTACAAAGCTTAGAAGAAGCATATAAATTCTTAACTGATTATCCTCTAGGTGGCCAAGGTGCTTAAACTCTCCGTGAGTGTTTCGTTTATTGAGTAATGAAATGGTGCGGATGAAAACATAGGTTCGGAACCTCTGTGGTTTGGTGAACGCCGTACCATCATGTAACTGTATGCTATGAGAAAGTAAATCACTGTACTGTACCCAACTTGTGAAAACATTATTGTCCATTTTCCATTGGTTCAATGAGAACATATTATTCTTTCACCATTGCACATTAAATTTGCTTATTAAGTTCTATTGCCAAATTTTGCAGAAAGATTATTACGCTCTCACGTACTTCAGGAAAATTACGGACGCTAAATCTATTTTCTGGTGTTTTGAATGGCTTCAAATTAGAAACCTCCTTCGTGATTCATTTTTTGAAACTTTGTGAAGTGTGTTAAAAGCCCCTTGGTATATCTCCAATGATGAAATGCACATCGAATTAAATATTTCTTAGGTGCAAAGCTACATTAATAAAAACCTCAGAATTTTACCTCAACATGAAACAAAATACCTGGTTTACCATTATTCGCACACTTTCATTTATTCACCACCATCACAACCAGAATGGAATCCAAATTCCGTAAAAACAAATTTCGATCACCTTAATGTAATAAATAAATAGGTAAATAAATAAAAATAAGGAAATAAATAGGTAAATAAATAAAAATAAGGAAATAAATAGGTAAATAAATAAAAATAAGGAAATAAATAGGTAAATAAATAAATAAATAAATAAATAAATAAATAAATAAATAAATAAATAAATAAATAAATAAATAAATAAATAAATAAATAAATAAATAAATAAATAAATAAATAAATAAATAAATAAATAAATAAATAAATAAATAAATAAATAAATAAATAAATAAATAAATAAATAAATAAATAAATAAATAAATAAATAAATAAATAAATAAATAAATAAATAAATAAATAAATAAATAAATAAATAAATAAATAAATAAATAAATAAATAAATAAATTAATTAATTAATTAATAGTAACTTTTCATTAACAATTGAGCAAAATCGCCGAATTATAACTCATAACAATTACATCATTTAGGAGGTGCGTCATGATGCTTCCATACACAGAAAGAAAATACTTTATTATAATATTTCCATATGTAGTTAAGTGTATTGAAACTTTTAAAGCACCTTGGTATTGTACTTGGAATAAATAAATTTAATTTACAGAGATTGCGAATCAAGAATAAACAGTGTTGAATTAGCAGCAAGGACATCATTTCACGGGTGCACGTTATGGTTTTCTGGGTAGAAAAAAATAATCTCAATAATGAGGAATTCATTCGTGATTTATTTAAAGTTAAAAGAAGTTGATTAAAGTTAAAAGTTTGGTTAAAGTTGGTTACAAAGCTCTTGTCTGCCAGTTGCCAAAATGGAATGACGACATCAAAGCATCGGGAATACTTCCATGATGGATGATTTTGCTAGTTTTTTTGCGGGGAAATTCTCAGTACAACAGACAAAACACACACTAGCGGTGATATATACTAGTTATTGAACATGTGTTATACACTATATTTATTTTGCTTTTTAATTTTAACTCTTGTATGGAAACATCGGTCTGACAGGCATCTTAGTGAAATTGATTTATGCAACAGTGGCAAATAAGATTAGGCGCGAGCGTTGACAGTCATAGCAGATTCCTCTCTGACCCTCTTCTATCACTCGGTGGAGTTTTGTTTAGTTCTCCTGAAGCAGCCGGCATTGAAAGAGTGTTTTGGAAATCGTGGCGATGTCTGAGACCGGCTGTTTCACTTCGTGCCTTTTTCGTAGAGGTATGCGAGACCATTCGTTTCTCATAGTGCGTAAGTGATCTGCGAGACAGGTGTTTAAATGTATGCTCTTTGGAGTCTTAAATGTTTATTTGATATTTTTACTTTCAAAATATACTTCGCCTGGAGGGACATGAGCTTGACGTTGGAAGCGGAGCTTGAGTACCCCCGTGACCCTGAAAGCTATGCCGGCGGTAGCGTAGCTACTGGTAGGGCTTTCCTTGCCAGACAGATCGAAGGAGAGAGGCCAGGCAAAGACGTACTCCAGAAGAGGACCTCAACACGAAGAAGAGGAGACTCCAGAAGAGAACAATGCATAGAAAACCGTCAGCTTTGCGGAGATGGTGAAGAGGCCCTGTAGCTTAGGAGAGGTGGAGAAGGGTAGGCGAGGCTCTTCTGGCAGCGGGAAGCCAACTCGCATAGAGAAGACAACATCGATAAAAAATCCAGTCTCTTCCCTGCTTGGAAGTTGTGCGAAGGACCCTCCCACGTAAAAAGCAATGACACTAGCAAGCTTAAAAGAAGATGGCCGGACTGAACTTATGACGAATTTGGCAAGAAAATGGTTAAGAGACATGGAATAAAGGATATCTTAAAGATTGCTGCTTGGAATGGGAGGGGTCTGTCAACAAAAGAACTATAACTAGATAGGGAACTAAAAGAGAAAGGGATAAATATAGCCATTATTTCAGAAACAAAAAAGAAACTTAAAGGAACAAATGATCTGGAAAATTAATAATGAATGTAATGATATTTATTGGGGTAGAACAGAAAAGAAGAGCAGTAAGTGGAGTCGCAATTCTTATAGATAAAAAATGGAAAACAATTCGAAAATTACATTTTTGTTAATGATAGAATGTTGAACAAATGATTAAAAATAGAAAGAGGGCATCTCACTATATTTGGTGTATATGCTCTTCAAGAAGGTAGAAAAGAACTAACTGAAGAATTCTATGAAGTTCTTCAGCAACATTACCATAAAGCCAACGAAAATGACCATATAATATTAGCAGGAGAATTCAGAGTACGTTATACACCTATCCCTCGAATAGTTGGATCTTTTGAAGATAATCGCTTGAATAGAAATGGGCGAGAGCTTAGAGAATTTGCCACCTTCAACAACTTAAAGATAACGAATACATTCTTTCGTAAGAAAGATATTCATAAGTATAGATGGATAGCAAGTGGTCTTAGATCAATTATAGAATATATAATTGTGAATAAGAAATTAGCAAGTGAAGTGAGAGATACACGAATATATAGAGGAACTGCCATAAATTCAGACTATTACTTGTTTCAATCAGATATAGACACAGTTAATTTGAAAATTATGAAAGAAAGTCAGTGGGTTGAACATTATCAAACTGTATGGTATAACCCTGAGGATGAAAATATCCAATGTACAAGCTGTACAAGCCTGTACAAGCTTCTAAGATGACATTGTTTTAGAAGAATTAGAAACAACAATAATGGGACTAAAAATCGAAAAGCTCCGGGACTTGACGAAATAAATGCCGAACTAATTAAATATTGTAACGTTTCTCGTGGTGAATTAAAACCAACACAATATTTACAACAATTACGTTTATTCCGTGAACAATATTACACTAAAATCTACTTACACTTAAAACTACTTGGTCTATTTACAGATATATTACACTTAATTATTTACACTGTTACACACGACTCCGTTCTCTTGATTTATTTACACAGTTCGCTTCTTACACCCTATTTATTTAAACAGTTCTCTTCTTACACCCTATTTATTTAAACAGTTCTCTTCTTACACCCTATTTATTTAAACAGTTCTCTTCTTCTACAGTATCAGTCAGTCCATGCACTGTCCACGGTCCACTACACTTGACCCTAATTCCCTGCACAGACCACAATTCCCCTGCGCAGACCACAATTCCTGGCGCAGACCACACTTCACTGCGCACACCAGGGTCCACTGCACTGCTGTTTACCGCGATGCCCACTTCACAGCTCAGCTTCCACTGCAGACTTCAAACTGCTGACTGCTGTTTCCCCACTGCACCACTGCTTACCGCGATGCACCCTTCACAGCTCAGCTTCCACTGCAGACTTCAGACTGCTGACTGCTGTTCAACCACTGCACCACTCTTCACCGCAATGCACACTTCCCAGCACAGCTTCCACTTCGGACACACTGACGGACTGACGTCTTACTGCTCACTACTGACTGACTTCTGTAACTCTTTCTCACTGAACTGTTAACTAACTCGCGGCCGCCGCGGCCGGCGCATTTATACCTGCCCGGCGCTTGTCTCGAGGCACCTGGCTCTTTCACGGCGTTTCTCCGCGGCTCGCGGATTGTCCGGAACCGTCTAGTTCGGGGGAAGGGGAGTGGCGGCGGCAGGTGACGCAATCCACGCGCAGCGACTTCGGCAGGTGGTGCAATATTCGTTACATTGCCCCCTCCTTAGATGCGATCCGTCCCGGATCGCGTTTAGTGAAATCATGCAGATATTGTTGGCGTAACTCAAGCAGAGTTTTCCCAAGATTCTGAAGGTGGCCTTGCGATGTGACTTCCTTTTCGTGATTACAAAATACACATCTTTACTCACGTCGCGGAGAAGCAGGTCATTCCCAATATCCGGTCGCAGGTTCTCCAATTCCTCCATTCTCTTGTATTTTCTTCCGAATACAGCAGTAACACCTCTGGTCATATCCAGATCCTGGGCAACACAATGCGCAAATGAATATTCCTGGGGTACCATAAACAGATCGTGTTGCACCTCCATTGCCACACCACAACGCGCCATATCATTTCCGCCATTATGAGACATAAACTCGTCAAAAGTGAACATTTTCATGTCCAACTCACAAACTCCTGTGGTGACTTCTCCGTCATTTTCATTACCTCCCGCGTACAGGGCCAGCCGACTGGAATGGATGACCCGCGTGTTTTCATACTGGAACCTTTCAATTCGGTAGACAAAATCATTTCTCCTCTTTTGAGAGCCATCTTTATTTTCTACAACTCGTTTAAAAACTTCTTTTTCTACTTCTGATTTTTCTTTTGCTGCTTCTTCTTTCGCTGCTGCTTCTTCTTTCGCTGCTGCTGCTTCTTTCGCTGCCGCTTCTTCTTTCGCTGCCGCTTCTTCTTTCGCTGCCGCTTCTTCTTTCGCTGCCGCTTCTTCTTTCGCTGCCGCTTCTTCTTTCGCTGCCGCTTCTTCTTTTGCTGCTTCTTCTTCTTCTTTTGCTGCTTCTTCTTCTTCTTTTGCTGCTTCTTCTTCTTTTGCTGCTTCTTCTTCTTTTGCTGCTTCTTCTTCTTTTGCTGCTTCTTCTTCTTCTTTTGCTGCTTCTTCTTCTTCTTTTGCTGCTTCTTCTTCTTCTTTTGCTGCTTCTTCTTCTTCTTTTGCTGCTTCTTCTTCTTCTTTTGCTGCTTCTTCTTCTTCTTTTGCTGCTTCTTCTTCTTCTTCTTCTTCTTCTTTTGCTGCTGCTTCTTCTTCTTTTGCTTCTTCTTCTTCTTTTGCTTCTTCTTCTTCTTCTTCTTCTTCTTCTTTTGCTGCTTCTTCTTCTTCTTTTGCTGCCGCTTCTTCTTCTTTTGCTGCCGCTTCTTCTTCTTTTGCTGCCGCTTCTTCTTCTTTCGCTGCCGCTTCTTCTTCTTTCGCTGCCGCTTCTTCTTCTTTCGCTGCCGCTTCTTCTTCTTTCGCTGCCGCTTCTTCTTCTTTCGCTGCCGCTTCTTGTGGATTTAGTAATTTTTCCTCGCTCTTCAGAAATTCCTCTTCAATTTTGTCAACCTTCTCTTCGTTCTTTAAAATTATCTCCTCGATTTCTTCTCTAACCAATGTATTATTCGGCGTTATCTGTTGTTCCAGGTTTTCTGACACCTTTTCTTCCGAAATTCTGGAATTTTCTGTCAGTTTTTCTTCTGACGTTGTGTCAGCTTCCTTCCATTTTTTCCCCCATTCTGTTACGAATGCTCGGACACAGATACCCCCGTAACACATCTCGAAGCGAAAACTCTCTGGATCCTCTCCTGCTGCCTTCAACGCGTTAGCAAGACGTTCTTGTAATATTGCTTTCGTTCCGGTGGTCTCCAGATCCCTGTCTTCTAACTCCATCTTCAACTCGGTTACTTTCAGTTCCCGTAAGGATTTTGTGAAAACCATTTTCATTAAGGTTTTAATTCACCACACGTTATTCTGATTTAAACACACACAAACCCCACACCTGACACCAATTGTAACGTTTCTCGTGGTGAATTAAAACCAACACAATATTTACAACAATTACGTTTATTCCGTGAACAATATTACACTAAAATCTACTTACACTTAAAACTACTTGGTCTATTTACAGATATATTACACTTAATTATTTACACTGTTACACACGACTCCGTTCTCTTGATTTATTTACACAGTTCGCTTCTTACACCCTATTTATTTAAACAGTTCTCTTCTTACACCCTATTTATTTAAACAGTTCTCTTCTTACACCCTATTTATTTAAACAGTTCTCTTCTTCTACAGTATCAGTCAGTCCATGCACTGTCCACGGTCCACTACACTTGACCCTAATTCCCTGCACAGACCACAATTCCCCTGCGCAGACCACAATTCCTGGCGCAGACCACACTTCACTGCGCACACCAGGGTCCACTGCACTGCTGTTTACCGCGATGCCCACTTCACAGCTCAGCTTCCACTGCAGACTTCAAACTGCTGACTGCTGTTTCCCCACTGCACCACTGCTTACCGCGATGCACCCTTCACAGCTCAGCTTCCACTGCAGACTTCAGACTGCTGACTGCTGTTCAACCACTGCACCACTCTTCACCGCAATGCACACTTCCCAGCACAGCTTCCACTTCGGACACACTGACGGACTGACGTCTTACTGCTCACTACTGACTGACTTCTGTAACTCTTTCTCACTGAACTGTTAACTAACTCGCGGCCGCCGCGGCCGGCGCATTTATACCTGCCCGGCGCTTGTCTCGAGGCACCTGGCTCTTTCACGGCGTTTCTCCGCGGCTCGCGGATTGTCCGGAACCGTCTAGTTCGGGGGAAGGGGAGTGGCGGCGGCAGGTGACGCAATCCACGCGCAGCGACTTCGGCAGGTGGTGCAATATTCGTTACAATATGAAGGTTTGCTGTTAAAACTAAGATTCTTCCACCTATTCAATTTATGTTGGAAGCAATGCTGTGTCACTGAAGGATGGCAAAAAGCGAAAGTGATCTCATTATTTAAAAATGGGAAGAGAAGGGACTGTGGAAACTATAGAGGTATTAGTTTACTACCCACATGCTATAAAATATATGCAAACATTTTCAATAAAAGACTTGTTAATATCTCTGAAATTTTAATCCTAGAAAATTGTTTTAGAAAATGACGCTCCTTATAGATAATATTATTACCATCCGACAACTAATAGGAAAGCGTAGGGAATTGAATCTAGAAAACTATTTGGCTTTCGTTGATTATGATAGGCTTGCGATAAATTGAAACGTTCTACTTTATTTGAAATTATGGAAAGAAAAGACTACCCACACCACTTAATCAATATCATTAAATCTCTGTATCAGAATACTGTTGTTATTTTAGAACTAGAAGAAAAATATTCGAAGGAAATAAAAACAAACCAAGAAATTCGCCAAAGATGCAGCCTTTTCCCAACATTGATCTTGGATGATGTCATTCGAGAATGGAAGAACAAAATCAGCCTAGGAATAAATTTTAAAAAGGAGTGTACTTAAATACACTCCTATTTGCTGATGATCAAATTATAATCCAAGAAAGTGAGGATGTCTTTCAAGGTCTATTTATCAATTAAACCAAACTTACCAAAGATATTGTAATGGGACGGTCACACATCGCGGATGACGACACGAGCCACATATTTATTTTATTTAATTAAGAACCGCGCCGCCGTTGAGAGCAGCCGGCAATGCCATTTCCTGCTGAACCAGGGAGAGCCGCTTAGCGAGCCCAGGGAAAGGAGGAAGTAGCGCGCCTCCTTTGTTCAGCGAGCCTCACGCTGGGCGCACCCCTTATGACGTGTGGGGAAGCACGCCGCCCACACCCCTTCATCGAGCAACGGAATTACCCGCGCCTATTTCCGGGAATTTAGGTGACGTAGGTTACTTCGGGGGAGGTTGCTGGGGGCGGCTTCGCCGCTGGCGCCGTGATAGGCGGAAGGGTTACAGGTGGCACGACATCCAATAGAAATAGATAATGCGGGGGAGGAATCACGTGATACGCGAGCCTTCCTGTGGGACTGCAGAGGTACAGATCGATCACTTGTATCGGAGATAGTGAGGAGGCGACTTGTATCAGAGGTAGCGAGGAGGAGACTTGCTTCTGAGGCAGTAGCGAGGCCACTTAATTAGTGCCTGGCCGCCCCGAATGCCACGCCGCCTCGCTACATCGCAGCCCGACTCGTGGGGCGACAGTCGGCCGATGGGACGGGACACTACTACTGAGTGCCTGACCGAGAGGACCATGTGAGTGCGGGTCGGGGACATGAAAAAAACTATATCGCGAAACGACCCGTCATCGCCCGAGCGCGTTCCCGCCGCCGCCCGCGCCGAGCACGCTGAGGAGCCGCCGGTAGACACCAAGCAACGCTGGCCTAATCCGGGGCCGCCGCCGTGACTGCAAGGGGCCGCCACAAAGGGACCTGGTGCGAGCAACGCCGTAGCCGCCCGCCGCCAGGCCTGCTGGGCGCTGGGATGCCCGAACGCTGCACCTGTGAGCTGGATCACGACCCCCGGGAGGGCAAAGACACCGGAGCTGAAATGAACTCTGGCCATACCGGCCGTTAATAAGTTAAGATTAGATTTAAGTTAGTTATAAGTTTATTCATGTTACTGGACTTCACCCACACACAATACTAAGTGATCAAAGTAGTTTATGAAAATGCTGGAGTCTTTCTCTCACGTAGTTGGGCAACCATGCATGCCTCCCTCTAGGGAGTCTGCCGACGAAGCAGCCGGGCAAAGCTGAATCGCCGAAGGAATCAGGTAGTCGGGTGAGTCGGTGGTTACAATATAATCTAAAGATTTCAAAAACGAAGACCAAAACGATGGACCTTATTGGAAAGCATCCTATAAGCACCACAATAATTTTGTAAAATACGATGCTGTAACTAATTAACCATTTTAAATATTTGGACTACAACAAAGTTTATCCCAGAAATGGATCATAAATACCAGAATATATGCGGGAAAATTCGGCGAACTCTTAAAGATAAAACACGTAGTGATATTCTAATAAGGATATATAAAGTAATGGCTCTCCCTTTGTTCGAAGTGAATGCTGAACTCTGAGAGAGAAAGATAAAAAGGCGTTCCAGTCTACGGAAATGAAATTCGTGAGATGTAAAAAAAATGTAACAGATTATATAATCTCAGAAATGAGGAAAATCCAAAAGAATTAAACATTCAAGCAATCAATGACAAGGTACTATGTTAGAGACAGGAATGGTTATAACATGTGGAAAGAATGGAAGAGACTCGCATTCCAAAGCAGGTGTTCAAGTATAGGCCTTCAGGAAGAAGAGATCCAGGTAGACTCCTCAAAAAATGGAATTCTTAGAAGTCTGAACAGGTCACAGGCCTATCCTTGAAGTGGAGGAGAAGAAGAAGACGAAGGAAGAAGAAGAAGAAAAGAAATATTCTAATGACTCGCCCAATTCGTTCGTACGATCCCAGCTCAAGAAGAGTAAAAAATTAGTATCCTACTCAAGCTACGCTTCGTGTATGTAAATTTATTGAAGGGTCTAACAAGAATGTCATTTTAGACAATTGTTCTGCAGAAGTTATTGATGAACTGATGAAGAGACAATTAACATACGTTGGAACAGTGAAAAAAAAAGACAAAAAAATTATTCCTGAGGACTTCCTTGCTAGCCCACAAAGATCAGATGGAGCATAACTGTATGGATTTAGAGGACCAACTACGCTTATTAGCTTTGTGCTTAAAAAGAACAGAGCTGTCATAATGTCATCAACTAAACCATAGCATTGAATACAATGAAAAGGAAAGGAAGTCCGAGATTACATGCTTTTACAATAAATCAAAATTTGGAGTTCATTTCTTAGATATATGTCCTGTTTTCACATCCAGTAGGAAAACTAGGCGATGGTTCCTTTCTATATTTTACAAGATGCAAGCGTAAACTCTTTGACAAGTATAATGTTTCAGTGTAAAGAGTTTGAAAGATTCAACGATTATGACAAGATATGAGTACGTCAAGCAATTGGGACTGATTCTCATCTCCAAAAGAGACTTGCAGATACATTGAACCTCTCACGGGGTTGAAATGAAGTATACAGCTTCAGGAGAAGGCTATGCTCAGCAACAGGGAGAGCAACTGCGGGGGCGGCGGCGGCAACGTCAACCACTGGACAAAGAAGAAGATGAAGAGCAGCAAGAAGTTCCAAGTGACGGAATGACCAAGAGAAAAACTTGCGCAGCATGTTCCTACAAAAAAATACGGCATACATATGCATAAACTGCACAAAAGCAGTTTACTTAGAATGTAGAAGGAATCTTTGCATTTGCTGTGCAAAAAACAATAGAGATTAAAAAAAACCTTCTTGTATTATAACTCACATATTCCTTCTTCTACTATTTCTGTGTTTTTCAAAACGTTTGCAATGCTTTTCAAAACGTTTGCAATGCTTTTCAAAACGTTTGCAATGCTTTTCAAAACGTTTGCAATGCTTTTCAAAACGTTTGCAATGCTTTTCAAAACGTTTGCAATGCTTTTCAAAACGTTTGCAATGCTTTTCAAAACGTTTGCAATGCTTTTCAAAACGTTTGCAATGCTTTTCAAAACGTTTGCAATGCTTTTCAAAACGTTTGCAATGCTTTTCAAAACGTTTGCAATGTTTTTCAAAACGTTTGCAATGCTTTTCAAAACGTTTGCAATGCTTTTCAAAACGTTTGCAATGCTTTTCAAAACGTTTGCAATGCTTTTCAAAACGTTTGCAATGCTTTTCAAAACGTTTGCAATACTTTTCAAAACGTTTGCAATGCTTTTCAAAACGTTTGCAATGCTTTTCAAAACGTTTGCAATGCTTTTCAAAACGTTTGCAATGCTTTTCAAAACGTTTGCAATGCTTTTTAAAACGTTTGCAATGCATTTCAAAACGTTTGCAATGCATTTCAAAACGTTTGCAATGCTTTTTAAAACGTTTGCAATGCATTTCAAAACGTTTGCAATGCATTTCAAAACGTTTGCAATGCTTTTCAAAACGTTTGCAATGCTTTTCAAAACGTTTGCAATGCTTTTCAAAACGTTTGCAATGCTTTTCAAAACGTTTGCAATGCTTTTCAAAACGTTTGCAATGCTTTTCAAAACGTTTGCAATGCTTTTCAAAACGTTTGCAATGCTTTTCAAAACGTTTGCAATGCTTTTCAAAACGTTTGCAATGCTTTTCAAAACGTTTGCAATGCTTTTCAAAACGTTTGCAATGCTTTTCAAAACGTTTGCAATGTTTTTCAAAACGTTTGCAATGTTTTTCAAAACGTTTGCAATGTTCTTCAAAACGTATGTAATGTTTTTCAAATCGTTTGCAATGTTTTCAAAACGTTTGCAATGATTTCAAAACATTTGCAATGTTTTCAAAATTTTAAATGTGTTTCAAAAATTTCAATATCTTACAAAAATTTCAATGTTTTACAACAATTTGAAAACTTTTTTAACTTTTTTAAAATTTATTTTCATTTGGATAGGTCAATACGAAGATCAGTGTTTAATACACTCTACATTTGTTACAATTGCTTATATCTACTTATAATTAACTTAAAATAATCTTACTAATAATCTTAAAATACAACTTACATTACTAGAGTGGTAGAGGCATCTTTATATAATATCTCTACTTTGGCCCGAAATCTTAGAATTTATTTAGGAATGTATGTAAAGGAAATTTATTCTTGATGTGGGTTCTGTGTATTGGATTTTGGTAGAGCCTTAACGGAGTTAGGTTGTGTACATTTGGGATGTTCTGGAAGAAGTGGGTGGATACAAAAACGATATTGTTGGTTATCGGTTCTAGCTGGAATTCTTTATGGAGTTGGAGCATTGGAGATGTACCATGAGGCATTCGTAATGGTGCGGAGGAACTGATTTTGGATTACTTGGAGTTTTTTTGTATTAGATTTGGCTGCGCTGATCCTAACTGGGCATGCATATAATAGTAGTGGTCGTATGATAGTTTTATAGACCAATAAGGTAGTATTGTATGGTAGTTTAGCTAATTTATTTATTATTGTATTAAATTTGGACAGTTTTATTTTTGCTTCAATAACTTAATTATCGATAAGGTTTTTCCAATTGATTCCGGAGTAAAATTTTGGAATTTTGATATTGAGCTTTCTAATTTTTTCCAATCAACTTTAAACGTATTTGGATTTGGTACTCGGGCGTGCGGTGGGTGTATTTGATGTGTAGTTATTAAGACCGGAATGTGATCCGAGTCTATAGTTCGAGTGACGTAGTAGCGCGTTCGTTAGCGTTTGTAATTCCGATGTCGAGAATATCGCGATTTCTTAAGCGATCATGTTGGTAATACGAGGCGCCTGGAGGTGAAATATTTTCCCATTAGCGTTGGTATTCGAAGAACCCCAGTTTGTATTTTTGGCAGTTAGGACCCTTAGAAGTATGGTGTTATTTAGTGGAAACAGTTTACTAAAGTTATCGAGGTCTAGTTTATAATTCGGAAGATTGTATGCTGTAAGTATTGTCCATATTTCATTTTTCACTTCTAATTTAATGTTAATAGTTTCTATATTACGAGAACAAGGGAGAATTATTGGGTAATGTTGTATATTTTTACAAATGACTATAAGCACTCTTCCTCCTTTGATTAGGTTTCTATCGACTGTGTAAATTGAGTAGTTTGGGATATAAAATTTATTTTTTTCCTTTAAGTGAGTTTCTGTTATGCAAATTACATCTACACGGTGTGAATTTAAGAAGTTTGTTAGTTATGTTATTTATTGGTTAAGCATATAGCATTCCAATTGGCGAGAGTAAAACCTTTATGGTGTTGTGTTGCCATTATATCCGTAGGCGTGCTTTGGGGTCTCCTTTGTACATCACCACAACCGTTTGCAGAAAATAATGTACACAATGATCGATTCATTCGACTATATTGCATTCTTAGACTCATCAAGGGCCCCGTTTTATGATCGTGGCATCACTTCTTTCCGAGTTTTACCTTGGCTTCCGTTGCGAAGGGTTTTGCAATTGCAGCCCTTCCATGAATGTTACCTTTCTGAAGCTCCCGCTTTTGTAATAACTGAATTACTGAAGTGAGTTCTCGCTCTCAAGTAGTCACTTTAGCTTTTTACTTTTGTCAGTATTTCGCTGGATAATGTTCGCTTGTATTAAGAAAATTATGATTCTTTTTATTTTCTTAAAAAAAACTAATATTCCTGTGAATCTTCGCCACCCTAAAATCCCTCTTTCTTTTGTTATTTATTTCGGCCTGTCTGTTGTTCCACATTTTCTCAGCTCCGACGTAATAAATAAATCATAATTTCTCATTCGAATTACGTCATTTATTTCTGTAAGCAGGTTGCTTTTGGATCTATTAAAATACGTTGAAATAAGTGTTTTTGACGTGTCCATCTGGATCGTCTACATTCCATCATATTCTAATATTACTACCGTGGACACCGTCACTCATGTATCGTTAACAGTTCAGCTATTTTCGTCAGAGACGTTCCCGCTAATCACATGCTAACGATTTTCCCTCTTTCGAAGTTCGATCACAGATTTCGCCGATCGCTTATATTGACCGTCATACACGAAACTTGCAATCTAACCTTCCAAAGGTGGCACGTCGACCCCACATACAATGAAGTCGCGCCACAGAGTTTACACGTCCGTAGAGACACCTGCATATTATATATATTATATATATATATATGTATATATATTGTGACGTACCTGGTGATGCCGGGTATTTCACTGCAATATAACACTAAAGGAGGGTATCTTTTCCGTGAATGGGTCCCTGGATAAGTTGGTATAATATTGGGAAAGTTAATCAGAAATAGAAATACAATCATGAACAAGATTTATTTGCAAATCAAATTGGTTAATTACATGATCTGCCAACATTTATACACTCTGCCTTGGTACCAAGATTAGGTGTAATATGCATTTATCATACCTTCGGGGCCCCGACCAAATACCTTCGATGCTTGTAGTGCAGCTCGTGTCGGCGAGGGGGTCGCCGACCTCGGCAGCAGCTGCGTGCCGTCGGCGGTTGATGGCGGGGCGGTCGCCCCGGCTGGTAACCTGGCGAATTCTTCCTTATGCAGCTCCTGGCACCTCGGCGCCACACATACTGGTCACAGTTCCGCACAACACAATTCCAGTATTGTCCTCGCCACGCTAATTATTACGAGCGCGATTAATTGTTCTATCGGCACTAATCTTTTGTTTTAATGATACTCTCAATATTTACTTCGCATGTCTATTACATTTCAGTTGCTACTAATTTATATAATACACTGCATGTCCCTTTTGTCCGCGCGCTAATGTCCTTTTCGCCGGCCGCACGTCGGCACATCCTTCGGCGGCGGCCGCCTCGATCCAACTCTCTTCTTCGCAGTTCTCCCAACGACTGCCCGCACGTGCTCGCTGCCCGGTTTGTAACCGACATTCTCACGCTGGCCTCCCGGCGGTGGCACCGGTGGCGGTAGCGACCGTTGCTCGCTCCCGTCGTTGTTCGCAGCGCTTGGTGTACGTACCGCGCGGTCCAAAATATATATTGATTACTTACACTAATGTTTTAATTAGTGTAAGGGAACACATTCTGTGTTTCATCACCCCCCTCCTTTCTTTTTTTGGATTTTTCCCGCCTCCGGAAAAATTCACTTTAGTATCATCGTCTCTGCCGATGGTTGTACTGTCTTGTATATTACATGAACCCTATATACACTTATACCCTAAAATCGAATTAACACGTGATTGTTTATATTACTACTAAGATTACACTTATTTACACTCCACTATTTTCCATACATGTTGAATCAGGTTTCCGATTTGAAGCTTGTAGTGTCCAACTATGTCTTGTCTCTTGTGCGACGATTTATCTCCATTTTGCTGACAGTGATTTCCTAAATCACAGTTGTAGGACATAGCTTCCAGCGTGTTGAACACATCTTGATAGGTATCATCCCATTTCCAGCTACGACCTCTTCTACGTCTGTACCAATGGTTGACCATACCATCACTCTTCCCTCGCCCCTGACTTCGCTCCATTCTTGACATGCCTACATCTCCTTCATTCCCATACTTTGGGGCGTCTGCAAAGGTGAAGTTGTACCCCTCCAATATCTTCAAACCCCTTCCTAAATCGGTATGATCTGCTCTGCCCAGTGGGCTCTGCACGGTGACAGGATACTGTCGCGTTGACACGCAACTAATTCCTTGATATTTTATAGGGGCAAATAATGTTTTTGGTTCCATAGTGCTCTTCGTTCTGTATTCACTACGACTTCCCGTGATGTAGTTGTAATGGCTATTCCTCTGGTTGCTCTTGATGTTTATTTGGGTTTCTTCACTCCGCTTTCGTACGGAAATCTTGTCTTCAAATTCCTTCAAAAATTTCGGAAATATACCAAAATTCTCTGCCCATGTCCTGGCGTTCTCTTCTAAAATTGTGTGTGATAACTGGATCTTGTATCCTTCCAATATGTTATTTGATGCTAGGTGCCGTTCTTCTGCTCGCATAACTATATGAGGGTTTTCCGTCCCATCTCCCGGAGATTTCATCGACTTTGGAGGCATAATTGGTGTCACCCCACTCTTGACACTTGGCGACATTTTCCCGTCTTCTTCCTGTTTAAACTCTTCTTGTACTATTTTCTCTTCGCACCCTTGTATATTTTCCTCGATTTCTTCTTCTGTTATTCGCTCCATTTCTTCTATTTTCATTTCCACTTCTTCTTCCATTATTAACTTCAATTCTTCCGTTTTCACCTCCACTTTATAAACATCCTCCTCGGCCTCGATTTGGACCTCCACCGTTTTGCCCTCCGCTGTCTTGATTTCTTCATGAATTCGGTTCGTCATCCCCTCGCTTCTATCTGCTACAGTGATCCTAGCATCCACTTGATAGTGTGGTTGAAATTTTAGCCCCTCATCTTTCCTATCCAGTTCCTCCGTTTTCCCATACGGTTCTTCCCATATTCTTCTCATTTCTTCACAATGCCTCTCCAGCTTCCCCTTCAATTCCTCCATGAATCTTTTGCAGTCATCTGGTCTCTTCTCTAGGTCTTCCCACATTTTCATCAACAGCATAAAGTCTGAATCGGTAAATCTTCCACCCCCCTGACTTGGATTTCCTGCTGCCTGGTTCGTCAGTGTCGACATCGATTTTATTTTTTCATTGAAACTATCCCCTGACATATCGTCCAACCTGCTTCCAATTCCACTATCCCTGCTTTCCGATGAAATGCTATTATCGATTCCTACATCTATCTCCCTTACTTCATCCACCTTCTCCTCCCGGTCCAGCACTACATTTTGCGCCTCCATTCTGTTACTTTGAGCTATCCGTTCGATCCTCACTTTACTAAAATACTCGCACAAATTCTCCTTTTGCCACACCTAAGAACGATACAACAATTATCCTATGAATTTACTATGTCCGCCCCAGCACTGTATACTACCCGTAACTGTTGTAATGCACTAATATTTCAGCTGCAGATTAATGATGAACACACCCTCACTCACCACAAAAACACAATAAACATATTCTCTACAATCAGTAATATTATAGCCACTTGACTACATATATGCCGCTGACAAACTTATTAACATTATTACAAAAATACTCTCAAATTTTAATAAATCCACTATTAATTTAGAATTACTTCTCGACACAATTATTGCTATATTATGTACACAACAATCACTCACAGTTACATGTCATATCTTCTCCATAAATTTCCCTCAATGGTGCCATATGAATATTAAAAATATACATTCACAATGCTGCTATACATTCCCCAACCTAGTATCCTTTCCATTGAATTTCACAAACTTTACCATTACCAATGGACAATGCACTGCTGAATGTAAATTCCCAGCAGGTAATGTGCACAATTTATATAATACTATTAAATACCCTGATATTTCCACAAGAATTATTACTACTTCCAAATTCTTTAATTTCCATGTTATTAAAAACTACCAACCAATTCAAACATTATTAACATGTTTTACAAAATTTGAAATTCTATTACATTATATAATTTACAATATGTACATGTGTGGCTTTCATAAACTCAGTAACTGCAGTAGTAACTTTATACTGGTTACTCTCAAATAATTTCCTATATCTGCCCACAATTAATTACACAACAAAATTTCTGTAATTATCAAATATTCATTATGCTTACTTGACTTATGCATGCTTTGTTAGTACATGTACTATTACTTTTGTTTCCTCTAATAATGAGCTTTACACTGCCTGCCTATTATCTTTAACCTGCATTACTATACATTAAATACATGCACAGTACCTTCCAATATTTTACCAACTTTCCTAAGGCCACATTTCTTAATTACACGCTTTCCAGACTTGTTCGGGCGCCAGCTGTGACGTACCTGGTGATGCCGGGTATTTCACTGCAATATAACACTAAAGGAGGGTATCTTTTCCGTGAATGGGTCCCTGGATAAGTTGGTATAATATTGGGAAAGTTAATCAGAAATAGAAATACAATCATGAACAAGATTTATTTGCAAATCAAATTGGTTAATTACATGATCTGCCAACATTTATACACTCTGCCTTGGTACCAAGATTAGGTGTAATATGCATTTATCATACCTTCGGGGCCCCGACCAAATACCTTCGATGCTTGTAGTGCAGCTCGTGTCGGCGAGGGGGTCGCCGACCTCGGCAGCAGCTGCGTGCCGTCGGCGGCTGATGGCGGGGCGGTCGCCCCGGCTGGTAACCTGGCGAATTCTTCCTTATGCAGCTCCTGGCACCTCGGCGCCACACATACTGGTCACAGTTCCGCACAACACAATTCCAGTATTGTCCTCGCCACGCTAATTATTACGAGCGCGATTAATTGTTCTATCGGCACTAATCTTTTGTTTTAATGATACTCTCAATATTTACTTCGCATGTCTATTACATTTCAGTTGCCACTAATTTATATAATACACTGCATGTCCCTTTTGTCCGCGCGCTAATGTCCTTTTCGCCGGCCGCACGTCGGCACATCCTTCGGCGGCGGCCGCCTCGATCCAACTCTCTTCTTCGCAGTTCTCCCAACGACTGCCCGCACGTGCTCGCTGCCCGGTTTGTAACCGACATTCTCACGCTGGCCTCCCGGCGGTGGCACCGGTGGCGGTAGCGACCGTTGCTCGCTCCCGTCGTTGTTCGCAGCGCTTGGCGTACGTACCGCGCGGTCCAAAATATATATTGATTACTTACACTAATGTTTTAATTAGTGTAAGGGAACACATTCTGTGTTTCAATATATATATATATATATATATATATATATATATATATATATATATATATATATATATATGGCCCACCAAATACCAAATTTCGTATGTCTCACTAAAACTATTTCACTTTATACACCTATTTGTTATTAATTTCAAGTTAAAACCTTGCAAGCTATTTGCGATGTATGTGGAGAATTAAAATATATGCACGTTTTCTCGAATGACGGTATGCACTTAATTTATTTCGGTACACTATTTACTGTAACAGAGGGTTGTAAGTTATAATTGTTAATAATTTTTGTCAATATCTATACGAATGTACAATGTGGTTTTTACACACACCATGTCGCATGTAAAACGTATCAATAAACTAAAGTTTTGGATTATTGCTGATTTTAAATGGATTTTATCTGGTATTTAAAAAATCTTGGCATTTTTTAACAAAAAGAAATTTACACTTTCTTGACTCACAAACGTTAAGAAAAGAATGTCAATAAACAAGGCATAATTACTATTGGACAGATATAAGTATATGCGTGTATTATACTTGGTGGTACACAAATTAAAGTCACTACCTTCTTTGATGACTTTGTCTACGATTCCGTGAAAAGTCTAACACAAATGTCCCCTTGTCAAATATAAATGCTTATTTATGACCATTGAATAAAAATGTATTTAAAATTCGTATATCAAAAACTGCTACCGTAGAAATCAGATTGCCACATAGTTTGTTTACATTTCGTACTTGTGTTTGCTTACAGCCGATTATGTCAGCCCATGCAGCATCAAAGCTTCGGACCGGAAAATCAGCCAATGTGCTTTGGAGCACGCACGGCTTGTCATGCCCAAAGTAATGAAAGGTAAGTAATGTATTAGTTCCTCGAATCAGGTTCCTTCAACAGGTTCTTAAAAATCTCGGAGTATTCAATTTCTATAATTATAATCTGAATATTCGTAAAGAGAGCGGTTGTTATAAATTGGAGCACCAAAATTTCTAGAGAAATTTCCGCAGTTCTAAAAATGGTAGAAATAGTTGCTTTTGAGGAGGAAATGGACCCGTGAGTAAATAATCCTAGTCCTGTCCATCGGAGAGCGTTGGCGAGTGACAACTTTCAAATATTCAAAGAAAACACCCATTTTGAATTTAGATTCATCATCAAAAATATCCTTCCAAATCGGTTGTTAAAATATTTTTCCAACGAGAGCAAAAGTTGAATTTTACAGAAGTTGAAGTGTTACACACGACCTGGAAAAGTGCATCAGTCCACCTCCTGACGGGGAATGCAGAGGGGGCTCACGTGTATTACTTAATAATATTAAAAATAATAAGTATTTCTTATCGTACGTAATACCACGAGTGCTTTGGAAATTGTCGATAAATCTTCGACTTGCGAAGCGAGGAGGTAATTTGTCTCAGAATTTTCAAAGCACGAATGGTATTTAATATTACTCAACGAATAATATTAAGTCCAATACAGTTTCAAAATGTGCCAAATATTGAAAATAACAAAGTTTTCTTAAAATCAAAGAGGTTTCGAAGTACTAACACATTAAGGTTTTTTGGACATAGACATGATGTATACCGTCTCCTAAGTCAGATGAATCTCAGTTTATGAGGAGCCAGATAAGGACGTCCGTAGACCCTTTAATGGGAGGCATGCGTGATAGGGCTTATTTTCGTTCGTTTTGGTGCGGCATTAAAACACACGGTTTTTGCAAAAGTTGGGTTTAATATTGCCTTTCCATGAGGTGAAGCTTCCCGTCATAATTACTCCTTAAAACTAGCTTATAACTTAATCTTTTAAATTCGGCAATACGGGGCAGAGTTCATCCTTCGAAGCAGGGCGGCGCCCCTCCCGGCGGTCACAACCTCCGTGACGGGAGCGGCGGACCTTCGCCCTGGTGTTTGGCGCGGCATGCCCTTTGCGCCCCGACGTTTCCTACACCCTCGCAGGTACCAAAAGATGCACATTGCCTGGTCCTCTTACACAGCAATGTTACGTAGAATAAAATGTGGAAAAACGCATACACAACCTGACGCGTGCGACCGCCCCATTACAATACATATTCAGACCTCCCCCCGCAGTTAACTACATAAGGCCCACTCAGATAGGACGGAGGGGGCGATAGCGGCTCGAGATCAACCAGATGGTAGCCGCGCTGATGGAGATGGAAGACGTCGACGGGACGTATTTGTGCTAGTATCATATAGTTACGAACATTCGCACACTATGACCATTTCACTACTCGGAGACCATTAATCAAGGGCGGTCCCGAGAATGAATTGCAATATAATTAAATGAAAATTTTATTATTTAAGAATTAGTGCTACATGTGTATAAGTTTTAATTCTGTTACAATTTATCGGCCCTGAGATGCTACTAGAAAGTGCGTTTTATATATCACTATTACAACAATGGTGAACTGGCATTGGATAATTAATTATGGATATAGTTTACAAATAAAATTACAATAGCCCAAGCAAACATTTTAAATTAAAGATGAATTTGTTAAAATCACAATATAGCATCCGTTATATGTATCGTTCTTGAACAAGTTTTATGTACTTGTTAATATGTGGTTTCAGGCGATCCCAAGTACAATATACCCATCTTGGATCCGTTACACGTGGACCGAATGGAGGTCATTAACGGCGAAGGACCGTTGGGACTGCAACTCATCACAACAGACCTTAATGTATATGGTCTGCCCGACATGATTATCAACAGCGTAACGTAACTATAACTCTTTGGTAACTTGGTGATAGTGAATTGATCCTTATCAAAGCTTAATAGAAACATCAATCTAGGAAGCATCTCTGATTTTTACAACAAAATCTGTAACTGTAATAATGTATCTCTAAATATGCCGTATTTTCAGTACTTAAACTCTT
The DNA here is from genome assembly GCA_038098605.1 of Gryllus longicercus. Lineage (NCBI taxonomy): Eukaryota > Metazoa > Arthropoda > Insecta > Orthoptera > Gryllidae > Gryllus > Gryllus longicercus. The sequence continues at coordinate 722,086 of JAZDUA010000165.1, read as the reverse complement.
TCTTACATAATATAGAGAAATTAATATAATTAAAATGTGTCAATGTATGCATAAGAATATGCCTGCTTCTCTATGCATTTATATTCTTATAGGAAAACCTTCAATATTAAGATCATTTTTAACATTGAATATTGTAGGTTAGAACATGGATATTCGAAAACCACATCCTTGCACCAAAGAAATTATCAGGAACCCTAATAATACATTATTATTACAATATAAAAATATGCGCAAAACGAACATTTTTCAGAGTTTATGTTTTGATTTACAATCTATCTTTGTGGAGTAGGATATTAGTTTTTTCCCCTTATTTTTCCTAATTGCATACGTTTAAATCATTTGTTTTCGTTAATTAACACTATTTTTTCAGGCATGTCGCTAAGCCTTTGGGGGTGACGTACGTGACTACAACACCAGAAATAACAGTCAATGGAAAATACAACATCACTGGACGAATATTGCTGTTGAATATTTATGGCCAAGGAAATGTCGTCATGAAGTTAAGTAAGTGAACAAAATACATGTGGTAATTGTAGTTAAGCTGCAATCCATGCGATGCGTCTTTTTGGGATAAAATTGCTATGAAGCTGAAAGACGCACGTGCAATTGACGCGCATGCAGTGCCGTGTTAACGCATTGGTCCTAAGGGCCCGGGCCCATGGCCCCCAATGTTTAATGTTCAAATGTTAAAAAACATATTAAAAAAGGATGAATGATTAATCTATAAGGAAAACAATGGCTTAACGAGTGATGTGTCGCGCACCCTTGGATAACATTTATAATATGGAATGTTGCTAGTTGATGCGTTTCAATTTTATGATGTACGTTTTAATACAAAAATGAACAATTTACTGTATAGTCTTTTCCAATGTAATTAAAACACGGTTAATCTTACTTACTCATACATATGTTTAAAGTTTTTGATTGAATAATTCAATTCAATTTCAGTTTATTAGTAATTTTACTTACTGGATTGGTCTATAACAAACACAGTAGATCACACAAATACAAATAATACGGTATACACAACAAATACAAACAATACAACAACACAATAAAAATAATTCAATAGCGTAAGATACAAAATAATTGAGACAACAGAACATACAAATACAAGAAGAAATTCAAAAAGAAAAAATTAACACAAATATAAAAGCCCCCAATTTATACAATTCGGCAGTTTTTATTAATTTCTGAATTAATTTTCCTTTCTGAACAAATATACTGATTTCTTTTGAAAATAATAAACAATTTACGTGTTTCTCGACTGTTTCTGGACTTCTGCAATGCAAATTTTTGCCTAGAAAGCATTTCTTCAAATCAACTTTGTAGTGCTTGTTGTGGCTGAACCACTTGGAATGAAATGAAATAATTGTATGAGTTCTCATTGCCAACAATCTTGTTTATTACAATAGCAGCTTTCGATTGCTTAGCCAGCATCAGTTTTCTGCTGTATGGAAGCCACAAAATCGACAACGAGGTAGTAAGCTGGTAGTAAGTAGGTACGAAAGCTGCTACTGTAATAAACAATATTGTTGACAATGACGACTCATATAATTATTTCATTGTAAATGCCAACAAAAACTCACCACAAGCCCAGTACACTAGAAATAACCCAGTAGTTTATGAGACAAAATGTGCTTAAAGTTGTCTTGGGAGCTCATTTGTGAAGTTTTGACGTTTCCTCCCCGGACATCCTGTACACAAGTTCACAAAGTTATATGATCCTTTATTACATGTTGGTTAAAAACCCTGATTGTTTAAAAATTGAAAAAAGTTCAAAATTTATTCGTCGTATAAATTGAACATGAAGATACATTTTACGAAAATGTAAGTATTTTTTTTAGCAATTTGGCGTCAAACATGGAAGCCCGATTCTCATTTCATGCCCTTCGTGAACGTAATTTTAAAGGTATTTTGGAGCAGTTGGATGCTACGTAAGTCGGAATTTGTATATTATTTAATATTTCTTCATCCGTTTCTTCTTCGAGCTTTTGTTATAAGTTTTGAAATTATTTTTTAGAAATTATGTAAAACATATTGTAAATTGTGGCCTTTAATTGAGTTAAATGGAAAAATTATTAGATAATTTTGCTTTGCTTAATAAGTTGTGGGAATAAAAAGTAATGCATGTAAAAACCCAGTAATTTCGATGAAAATAAAAAAGTTATATTTAATAATATTTTTTCTACTTTCATTTCCTTGCTAGCGGTATCAAAAATGGTAATTGACAAAATGTGTATCCCATACTAACTAGCAGTTATTGTTGCTTGTAACTCATTTGACACAGCACTGATAACAGAAGGCGATAATGATTGCTGTCATTTCTTTGGCGTTAAAATTAACTAATAATTTTATTTACGCCTAAAATAATCATCATGCATCGTTGCTTCATTTAGATAAAACGTGAATTTGGCAAAAGCTGTTTTCGTTTAAGCATTTGTATTAAAAATTGTGTGTATTTCACGCTTTAATTGTTTAAGATTTTTTAAAATGGTAGTTGATATGTAAGGCTTAAATTGTCATATAATAATATTGCACAGCCATTAAAAATATCAAGAGAAAATACTTGCTGTTGTAGCACTACTAAGTTTTTAAATGTATTTTTGATGTGAAATTAATAAAATAAAATTGATTTACCATTAGCATATTTTCTGTTTGAGGAGGTTTCGACGATTTGACACAGAGTTTTGATGATCTGTTAATTCCTTTTGCGCAATCCTACTACTATCAACCTGTGTTTACAAGACTGAATATTTTTAATTAACTTATTTTCATTTGGATAGGACAATACAAAGATCAATATTTAATACACTCCACGTTGTTATAATTGCTTATATATACTTAAAATAAACTTACTAATAATCTCAAAATGCAAGTTACATTACTACTAGGGTCATAGAGGAATGTTTATATAATATTTGTTCTTTAGATCGAGATATGAGAATTTATTTAGGAATGTATGGAAAGGAAATTTATTCTTGATGCGGGTTCTGGGTATTGGATTTTGGCAGAGTCTTAGCGGGGTTAGGTTGGGTATATTTGGGATGTTCTGGAAGAACTGGGCGGATACAAAAATATGGTTGGTTATCTATTCTATCTGGAATTCTTTATGGAGTTGAGCATAGAAGATGTACCATGGGGCATTTGTGAGGAACTGATTTTGGATTACTTTGAGTTTTTGAATTAGATTTGACTGCGCTGATCCAAACTGAGCATGCATATAACAGTAGTGGTCGTATGATAGTTTTGTACAGCAATAAGGCAGTATTGTAAAGTAGTTTAGCTGATTTATTTATTATTGGTTTTAGTTGGAGCAGTTTTATTTTTGCTTGAATAACATTATTGATATGGTGTTTCCTATTGAGTCGGGTGTCGAAGAAAAGGCCTAGATATTTTATGGGATTATTATGAGGATACCATTGTACAGGTTCTGGATTCATCTATGGAGGGAGGTAAGGTCCTAAGGAACATATTTTCCTGCTTTTTTGATGGATTTATTTTAATTTTATATTTGTCTGCCCAGCTGTCAATTTGGTGTAGCCATAATTGAAGATTGATTTTTATTCAGTTTATGGTGGGACCTGATGAATATATAGCTGTGTCGTCTGTAAATTAGGCGGTTTTTATTTTACTATATTTCGGTAGGTCGGTATAACGTACAAGTTATAAAGAGCGGAAGATAACGGGGAACCTTGAAAATGGCCTGCTTCGACTGCTTTTAGATTCGAGTGATGGTTATCAACTGTAACGGCAAAAGTTCTATTGTCGAGGAAGTTCGAAATGATTTGTGTAAAATAATGTGGAGTGCCTATTTATTTTATTTTATAGTTTAGAGCTTGGTGCAATGTTCTATCGAAGGCTTGAGAAATGTCGAGAAAGATTGCTATTGTATAATAGTGTTTTTGGAATGCCGTTTGGATGTTTTCAGTCATTCTGAGTAGTCAGTGATGTGTGGACACACTTTTTTGTTCCATGGGTACGGCCTTTGTGTTGTGGAGATGTGTTTTGAATCGTTTTAGTATTCTTTTAATAATTTAGATAGCGTGGGAAGCAGACTGATTGGTCGGTAACTGTTCGTTAGAGATGCATTCTTGTTTGGTTTTTGTATTGGAATAATGATTGCATGGCATGCATGATTGGTGGCTGGATAAATGCGATAATATAGAACAATTCATAGGATGAGCACGGAACTCAGAAGCCTGGAAAGTAATTAAATCTATTAAATCGAATGAAAAAAAATCTCCCTATCAAACATTAGAATCAATAAATGGAAAGAGTATTTCGGAAGATCGCTGCTAGAAAAAAGAAACTTTCAGTCAAACAAAGAAGTGAAATTTGAACAAAGGATAGATCTGATAATTAAAGATTAAAAAACCTCTCAAGACAGTGAAATCTAATAAGTCACCTGGTCTGGGAGATATACCGGCAGAATTACTGAAATATGGTCCCTATAAACTGCAACAAAAGCACAAACACATGTTTTCAAGGTAGATGAATGGAGGGGATCCTCCTCTGGCGGCGATCAATAAGAAAGGATCTTGAGACAATGAAACAAAATACAGAGGAATAGCAGTCATTGGATCTATAGGTAGGCTGTATAGCAAAATAATACGAAATAAAATAGGAGAAGAGATTAAAGGAAAAATAGGAGAGGAACAATGTGGTTTTACTGCCGGTAGATCTGTCATAGACAATATATTTAGATCATCTGGGTTTCATTCATCTTCAGAAGGCGTATGACAATGTACCGATAGCTAGAGTATGGGGAGAAATGGATGGACTTAAAATCAGTGAAAGGTAACTGGAGCCACACACAATCTATATAAGAACAACACATCTCAGATTAAGATCTACAGCAGGCTCTCGGATCCATTCCCAGACAGTAAAGGTCTTCGTCAAGGTTGCTGTCTTTCCCAACACTGTTTAAAATATATCTGTATCAAATTTAAAACACTGAGAAAAAAAATGCAGAATAATGGAAATGACGATCGGAGAGGATAAATTGTACACATTATATTTTGTCGATGACCAGGTAGTAATTGCAGAAGATGCGGACGATTTGAGTTCCATGATACCTAAACTCAATGAACACTTTTTAAAAGCAAGACTTATTATTAACATGGACAAATCTGAATACCTGGCAGTTGGTAACAAAGTGATAGAAGAATTTCTGGAAAAATGGAGGAAAAATGAAAGGAGTAAACAAATAAAAATATTTGGGTGTTCTTTTTAACAATAAGGGAAATAGCCAAGAAGAAATTAAGAGACTAATAAGCTTGGGGAGAAACAAGACACGAAGTATAAACTCTGTCTTATAGAGCAAAACCATCACTAACATTACTAAAAGGCGTCTTTACTCCACACTAGTTAAGAGTGTTACAACGTACGGTTCAGACGTTTGGGTGGTTGATAAAAGATAAAAACGGGAAGCTGCAGGCCCTTGAAATTGACTTTTGGCGTACAAGTTGCTGTTATAGCAGACGTGACAGAATCAGGAACGACGACGTAAGAAAGAAAATGGATGTAAAGAAATTTATCCTTGACGAAATAGAGAAAAAACAAATCGTCTGGTACGGTCATGTTATGCAAGTGACAGACGAAAGATGGCCAAAACGAATCCTGCAACGGGTGCCGACGGAAAGACAGAAGAGAGGAAGACCCAGAGAATGATTCCCCCTTTAAAACTGTTAAGATTTGGTCTCGGCTCAATTTTTCGAAAATCGCGTATTTTTTGAGTTATTTCAAGTTGACAAGATATTGGTATAAAAAATGCAATGGCTGTTTGGGGACGGTTTTTCAAAATTAAGTTGTTACGTTTATCATGTCTAGGGGCTTTCTGGACAGGTAGTGATTTGATTATTTTAATTATTTCTTTAGGTGATGTATGATGTATTCGTATTTTATGATGCGGGCCATAAGTCTGTCCGTTTACTGTTTGGTTGATTGTGAGATGATTAGGGTGCGGTTTAGTGTTATTCAGGGCGAATGTGGATGTAAAGTAATGAACTAGCTCTTCGGCTTTCTGAGCGGGCGTGTACATTTTTCCTGTGGAGGTGTCTAGTGGTGAATGGTGATCTCTTTTCTTAATCTTTTTTTTGTAGGCAAATGGATTGTAGGCATTTTGTAGGCAAATGACAAATGGATTTGTTGTTAGTGTTTAGTGATTGGATTATTGTTTGGAAATGCTAATTATTGAAGTTTTTGATTGATTTGCGCTCTATGTTTATTAGTATGTTAAGTTTCAGTTTTAGCCCTGGTGTTCTTAGTTGTGCCCATAGTCTGCGGGTTTTGGTTTCGACTTGTATTAGATTTACTATTTTTGGCGGAAGTTCATATTGTTTATCTTTGTTGGTATTCTTTGCTTTTAATTCGGTCTAATTGTGGTGTGTATTATGGTGGTTAGTTTGTTGATTGATTGCTCAATTTCTAGTGGGTTGAAGTGAATTTTAAATTTAGGTATTGTTGAGCTAGTTTAATTTTACATTTTTTTTTAAATCAACTTTTCACGTATTTGGATTTGGTACTCGGGTATTTGATGAGTGCTTATTAAGACCGGAATGTGATTCGAGTCTAGTTAGAACAATGTAGTAGTGTAATAATGTAATAGTGTAGTTTAATTTTATCGTTAGTAGTTCCGATATCGAGAATATCGGGATTTCTTAAGCGATCATTTGGGGCCTGGAGGTGAAATTAATTTGAGTAGTGCAATTTCGTATTTGAGCTAATATTTTCCCATTAGTGTTGGAGTTCGAAAAACTCCAGTTTGTATTTTTGGCAGTTAGGTCCCCTAGAAGTCTTGTGTTATTTAGTTGAAACAGTTAACTAAAATTATGGAGGTCTAGTTTATGATTCGGAGGCTTGTATGCTGCAATTATAGTTCACACTTCATTTTTCATAGGGTACTGTATATTTTGGTTAATGGCTATTAGCACTCCTCCTCCTTTGTTTAGGTTTCTGTCGACTCTAAATTGATTAGTCCATTAATTATTGTATTTTTAATGGGATAGTTATGGTGTGGTTCTTGGGGAAGGTCGGTTAAATTTGAATTATTCATAGGATTTGGGCGGGCCTGTGATGTGGTACTATTAATATGGGTGAAGTTGTTAATAATTGGTGTTTGGGGAAGAAGAGGGTAATGGGTGTTAGATTGTAATGGTGTGGATTGGTGGCAAGATATTTGATTTCTGTTTTGGAGGTTGTTTTGGTTGCCAGTTGCTCTTTTTAATGTATTATTTTAGGTAATGCAGCTGGAGTCTCGATTATTGGCTTGTTTCTGCTTCGGCAGTTACGACTCTGTGGTACTTGATTAGGATAAGTTACTGAGTGATGATTACCCGAACAAAAAGCACAGCTAACTGAGTGGTTGCAATTATTCTTAGTATGGCCAAAATCAAGGCACCGCTTGTATTGTATGGGACCTTGGGTTTTTTCCTTGCATCCGCATTTACTCTATGGTTTGCAAACTTGCTTAATGGCTAGAATAATGTCTATTCGATCGTTTCCTGAAAAACTACCTGCAGATACTGGGATAGGTCTGTTTTCTTTATGAAGTGTAATGATTTTTATCAGTGAAGGAAAGCATTGTTTTAGGACTTCATATATTTCTTGGTCAGTAATGAATTTATTGTCATTCGTGAACACTATAGATATCATTTTATTTAATGGGTCCCTAAAGGAATGAATACTTCGATGATTGTTAGTTAAATACATGATTAAATTTTGGAAGCCCGTGGGTGAGTTTGCATTTATTTTTATTTTAGTGCTTTTTATCTTCAATGAAGTTTGTGGTGACTAGATTTAAGTTCTTTGATGAATGAATTAATATTGACGATGTTTGCTACTATGATTGGTGGTATTTTATTGGGGGTTTCACTTTGATTACTAGAAAGGTCGTTGATATGAGCGAATCTATCTTCGGTTGCAGCTTATCAAGTTCACTTAGAGGTCCGAAACTGTTATTCTCGCGCACAATAATAAATAGAGAGTTAGATATTGTGTTTTGATCGCTGTAGCTGAATTTTTTGGGTTCACGTTCTATATCATTGTTTATCACTGACCTTTCTCTAGAGTCTGAGGAGTCTTTTTCTGGTAGTTGAACGGTTGGGAGTTGGCCGAGTAGAATCGATTCCTTGCCATCGGTGCCGGGAGTGTTATGTTGATTGATGTTCTCCGGCGTCATCTCCATTTCTTTTTCGGTGAATTGATTTGGGTTATTTGGGTTGAAACTTTCCGTTGTAGCTGGCTGGTTCTCACTGTTGTTAGGAACAAGCAAAGCAGCACTTACGACTTCATTGTTTGGAGGGTCATAGCTGCTTGTCATTCACTACAATGATTTGCACTGAGTCGCACTTCATCGGAATTGTTTATCACATGAATTATTTATCTCTGGCACACGTGTGGTTCACTTCACTAGATAATAATTTAGTATTGTCGCGATGCGAGGCGTAACTCCCCGACAGGAACAACGTGTGACAGTATCAGGACTTAAATTGATGACATCAATTAATACAAATGACTTGAAGGAAAGGGTTTGAAAAAGAAAAGGATGGCTTTCCAGAATATATTATCTAACGGATCACAAACCGCCCGTGATCGTTTCTCCCTCCTGCGCTCGCTCGAGGCAACACATCACGCTCCAAGCACGCCAGTCATTGACTGAGGCTTTTTAGCATGTGTCACGTTCCCTGCAGTGCATTTTATACCGTAAATAAGCAACTGACTGAAGTCCTTCTAGCATAAAGTGATAAAGGAGCGTAACAGACTTACCTGGATTTCGCAATTTTCGTGGCCGAGACCCTTCTAGCATATGACGATTTAATTAGTGTCCTTTGCATACATTATAGAAAATATACCTGAGAAAGAATCCAAAATAATAGAATTCGAAACGTTGTTTAATGTGTAAATTTTAAAACAATAAATAGTGTGTAAAAACTGGTCCCAATAATTATAAAAATTATTTCAATTACATTTTTAGAATCACTTTTAATTTATCGTTGAGAATGAATTGTGATTGTATTGTTCTAGAATCTGTAAACATTCTTCATTTCATTAGTTTCGGAGTTTTGGAAAAGTATTTAAAGACATGAAACAAATTTTTGAGGCGGTCATTTTCCTTAAAGTTCATACATTTTTTCTATATTTCTTTTTATGCGCTCTAATCGCAAGGATTCAAGCACTTACTATTAAATAATGAAATACTCATTTATAAAGGACACATGTGTTGTTAATGTGAATACTAATGCATTGTCTTTGTCTTGTAATTTGCAGAGAATATGAAAATTATCTACCAATACGATGCCGAACTGCAGAAGCACAAAGACGGAGAGATCTATTTCGTGCCGCTGCCCGGTGAGCGCATGGACATCGAAGTGGACGGTCTGTCGGTGCACCTGGACAACCTCTTCAACGGCGACAAAATCCTCTGTAGGTACTTTGTCTACTAGGTTCTGTAAGAAGCATTCATTTTCTAATGTTCGCTACAAAATAGAAAATTCTTACTTTATTGTTTTCAGAAACATCTCATAAAGTGTTTATATCGTGAAGAAGATCATTAATTACATTCACTGTGCAGTTCTGATAAACGTGTTTCAAAACCAAAGTTTTCTCTATCGGATTCATTTTGGTTGTACACCATGGTAATATTTTAATATTACAGTGTTAAAATTCACGCAGAAACATGAAATTCGACTAATATGTTTGCAAACTATACGGTTACACATTTATTACATTTCAATTACGTGTCATCAGTTCAATTACATTATACACTTTCAGTGACGTGTCATCTGTTCCGTCTATTAGCTGAACTATTGTCTGTCACCAACTCCCTGTACTACCATTAACACCAAATTTTGAATATAGTGAACTGACTCGGGACAAGAAGGAAAAACTTAAAAGATTTGACATCACCGAAAAAATATTTGTGCCGCAAACACGACGTGCGCGCCTCGGGTATTGTTTGGTCTCTCTGACTCAGCCACGCAATGTTTTTGCCCGAGATAAATCAAGTAATAGGGCATGAAACAGCCTAACAATGACAATTATATTACTAAATGTCGCCTACACACATTCATTTTTTCCACAATATTTTCTGCGAACAGGTCAACTGTCACTTTCATTGTCAAGAACATTCAGTTGATTTTCTAACTACCTCATTACTCACATCATTTGGCCTAGGTGCATCAGAAGGATTAAATCAAGTAAGATACCAATGCAGGTAGCGTCCTTCACCAATATGTACTAATACTGATGAATACTAGACCTGAGTTTACGCGGGAAATTCCTTTCATAAATATTTTCACATTTCGTCCCTCGCGGTTCCTCATTATTTTAAAAAATATCCAAGCAATTACATTTATTCATTTCGAGGGAGCAAACTATCTTAGATTTGCCAGGTAGCACTGAAAAACTACGGTAGTGTACTGTTCATTGTGTTTCATCTCGCTTTCCGTATTAGATGATACAAAAACTTATTTTAATATTAATTTTAAACCTCACATTGTGTTTATATGACTGTATTCAGACACAAGAAGTAGGTTTTCCACACTCAATTGTACGTACGTACATTTATTTATGATTCATTAATACAATTCGCGACTAAGATTTTTAATTGACTGCATTATTGTCATTAGAGATATATTAAAAGTTAAAAATTTTGTTTACATGTTTTCATAGATCTGAATTACAATTCTGGCTGGTGAAATTCTATCTTCCCAACCGTCCAAACACTCTTGGACACCCTTCGATCCACGGGAGGAGCGCGTTGACCTATCTCTGTCAGAGCCTTATGTGATTATGTGATTGGCGCAAAATACCATGGGGCGGTAAAGACGCTGTTCCCGGAGACGGGAACCTCGATTGTTTACGTATGAGGCGGAAATATCGTCATATTTCCCTGTCGAAAGAGATTTTGCCTGCGCGTACGCCATAACGAAAAAAATATTTCTAAGTGGGGGTTTTCCGTCCAGAATTTGTCCTCTTTTGATCTGGAAAGTTGTCAATTGTTTATAAATTTGCAAATGTTGCAACTTTTTTCGAAATCCTCTCTAAATCCCATTTAAACGAAATACAAAATTCCACAATCCGATCGGTGATATCAACTTTCGTTCTCGAAATATTTAATTGTTTATTAGAACTTAGCATCTCATTTTTTTGCACCCCACATTTTTTGCACTCATTCCACTCGCACTCCGCACAGAAGTATACTGAAAATAGAAATTGGGAATGTCTCGCTTCGATTGTTCGCTTCATACGTTTAATACCGAGGGGAACGCTGATATCGTGATCTCGGAAGCGCCGCGAAGCGATAAACGGTGCGACGGAGCGAAATGATTGCCTTTACAATTTCTTCGAAAAACAAACAAGCTGTAACATTTATTGGCAGTTTCGTGAGATTATTGCAGTAACAATTTCTGTCTTACGGCAACTATGGAAGTTTTTTAAAGATTCAAACTTTTCTTTGTATTCTAAGTAGCCATTAAAATCCCGTTTCATTATTATAATTAACTTAAGTGGTATTATAAACAAATTATCTGGTAAATTTAATAACGCCCATAGAATCACTTTTAAAACTAATATGAACAGAAGCTATATTATTTATTTTTATCTTCTCTATTCAATAGTACAACTTGCATTGCGATATATTTATCGGCTAGCAAGCAAACTGTTTATAAAGATATACTGCAAATTTCATTATGCCGAAAGGCTGGCTCAAGAAGCAATAGCGCCAATGATATTTTCTCTGAAGGGCAATTTGAGCTGTGGAAGGGTTCAGTATTCTGGAACTTTTCAATGGCCCTGGTTCGCGTGACTTCGATAGGAAAATTAAATGAAGGTTCATTTACTGATAAATGTCAAAACAAATGGTCGATGAAACTAATCGCTTGCCGCAAAGAGTGTTGTCATTAAATGAATGCCGGCCAAATCATCAATCGTTTCTCACTATAGAACCATGGAAATTTCAGATACATAGAGTACGCTTTGAGGTCGGGGTTAAGAAATATTTCTTTCAAAAAATGGGTATTTACGTATCTCAAACAAAGTGAGACGGAATTGCGATTTTACAAAATTCTGGTAAAAATTTCAAATGTTATTACTCCCTTATGATGGTATTGTTGTAGGGCGCGATATTACTAGTGCAAGCAAAACAAAACCACATTAAAAAACGGCATTTTATATTAAATTCGTGACGAATTACTATTTTCTACGAAGAGGATGAGTCCCAATACACGAACGTGAATCTACCCTAAAGGCAGTGGTTTTCCATTTAAACATTTTAAATATCGTCAAAACGTCTACTTAAAAAATTACTCACCAATTTGTGGGTAATTATATCGTCAATTCCGTAAATGTAAATGATTAATGTGTTGGTGAAGCACGAACATTGACAAGATGCAATTAATTTATGTTCCCACCAGAGGAACCTTCTATGAAATTTTCTGGAAATTAACATATATTCTCAAGAAACTTTGTGTGGTTTACCACCAGCTCTTCAATCTGATTGTATTCTTCGGCTGATTCACATGTCTTCTCAGTCTTTTCACGATTTAAATTTTTTTATAGTACAGAATTCATTTAATTTGTTTTCCTCACTTTAGAGAGGCACTAATTTGCTATTGTATATCCAGATTGTTTATAAATAAACCATTGTTTTCTATTGGAAAGTAAATTCTACATGCTGTACCACCAAAAAACGCGATAGTCATTGGGATCTACAAACAACTGTCATCTGAAACTTAAATAATTTAGAATGGAGTAGAATACATCTTTTTCCAGGTTCACTTTCAATAATATGATGCGTAATTATGGCACACATATTAGATATTATAATCTTCTTGTATTGGTTACCAAGACGTCCAATGGCAAGCTTAGTTCCTTTACTGATTAAGAACTGGGAATAATAGGGATGCTTTCAGCTAAAGTATTTGCTTTGTACCGAGAGGAACACACATGCTATTACTTACAATAAGAGACTGAAATCTAATATCGTTCTCATCAACAACAGTAGCAAGATTACTAATGTATCCCTTGAAAGTCAAACGTTGGTGAGAATCAATCACTAACTGAAGCTGGGCCACGCCAAGTTTCATGCAAAAAAACTGTAGATGCTATCACTGAAGGGATTAGGTTCTAGAAATACTTATATAATTATCCGAAACAAAAAAACATTTTCTAAAATTGGCCTGAACCCGTTGCTACTACTGTATTATTATACTATGAGCCATTTTTTCGTAGACGTTTGAGGCGCTCAATTTACCATCAAGGGTCTTGGGAAACTAATGCCTCTAATATCATACTCACCGCCACTCCCCGGGCGTCCTTCCTGTTGCGGAACACGAGAGTTCGTCGTCGCAATACCTTTCGGCAACGGAAAATGTTCAGGAGGCCCACTGAATCACGCCCTCAAACCTATAAAGGGATCTTCTTTTCATAGATGAAAAGTCAACATTCTATTGACGGTTGAGGACTGCAGATATATTTAATGTATTTTTTTATTAGATTCAATTACTAGAAATGATGTGGGGTGCTTTCTATCCACGCGCGTAATAAAGTAATCAGTGAGGAGTTACGGCAGTACATCGAACTTTATACGAGCGATCATCGGCACGTTGTTTGCAAATTAATTTTTGTATTTACTGAAAGATAGAGAAGTCTATATAGAAAAATTTATATCGCACCACATTATTTCTTTCAACGTATTGAGCTTCATATTATATCAATATCATTTGTTTTGCGGTTTGATGTTGTATGCGTGTTTTTGGGTATATCGATGACCTTCTGGAACATTCGTTGCCATTAACGCAATTTGCAGAAAATTGTCGAGAAATTAAAACAATTGCATATTATAAAATTTGTGAGTATTATGCAGTACAAAAATAGTGTATTACGCTAAAACAAATAAGCTAGTTTCATCAAATTATTCGCAGTAAATAACGAAGAAAAATTATTACACATACACTATATATATATATATATATATATATATATATATATATATATATATAATCTTTATAAACAAGGGTTTTTGGGAACCAGATAATACAGTGTATGAAAGAACATTATAACACTAATATCATTTTACAATATCACCTGTAATGAAACTTACGGTGGCCGCGAAGCTTTCAGACACCTCCAAAACTACATAATGAGCCCACTGCCAAATCTGCCAGTTTTATCTATCACTCACACTTTTTCTATAATTTTTTATTGTACCTTGAGCAGACATCTCGACATCAAACATAAATAATAGGCAAGAGATCAGCATATGCGCTCTGTAAGTCTCAAAAACTTACTTAAATCTCAAACTCACGGGAGAACAATCGACAATAAAAAGACCCCTCAACAAACAATACGCCATTACGAGTCTACTAGTCGCAGTTCCCAGCCTATCTCAATAATAAATACCTATCTTACCACCATTAAATATTCTCGATACTCCAATACCCTGAACAGATATATAAAGCGATTGCCTGACCTTTTGACATAAAATTAACCCGGAAAGAACATAGATTAAAAATAGAAAAATCTATAAAACAAAACTTACAAACTTCATGCGCTCATCACTAAAAAGTCTCATTTGAAACAGAAACTGCCATGTCAATATATAAATCAATTATAAGACCCTCAATGGCATATGCAGTGCGATTTGGGGAGGAGTCTCCAAATCATCATTTAAAAAGCTACAAACAATCCAGAACAAGTTCCTTAGTCTGGCAATCAAAGTTCCTGGGTACATTTCAAACGAAATACTTTTTTAAACAACCTAAGCCAATGCCTAGAATCAATCCTATCAAATCCTAGAATTAATTATAAATTTCCTAAAGATATATTCCTTCCCCCTTAATACAAGACTTAATACAAATCAGCTGGCATAAGTAAACCCACACCTCCCATCCGCAATTCCAATCACCTTAATTGTATATAGGATTAATTGTAAGAGTCAGTGTAAATTATATTCCCTTTGTATTGTATTTTATAATCTATTTTTTCCTTTGTTATTTAATTTGTTACGTTCATCTGTAAAAAGTATGTAAAATGAGTTAAACATGTCAACAAAATAATGAAAAGCAGCAACCAGCTGCTGATCTTATTGAAAAATAAATTTTTAAAAAAATTCCGACCTTCAGCCTAGCACAATGTACATTGTACATTTGTCATGAGATCGATCGTCTCATGAAACCGATCCGCAAAAGGGATTTATAACATAACTCAAGATCTTTTGTTTTCTCTCACATTTCAC
The DNA here is from genome assembly GCA_038098605.1 of Gryllus longicercus. Classification (NCBI taxonomy): domain Eukaryota; kingdom Metazoa; phylum Arthropoda; class Insecta; order Orthoptera; family Gryllidae; genus Gryllus; species Gryllus longicercus. The sequence continues at coordinate 706,848 of JAZDUA010000165.1, read as the reverse complement.
TTTACGGTGTGTCATCTTTCCCGATTTCAATGGAAGATACGACGGCAACGTGCTAATTGACCACTTTCTCAAATCTGTACGAAAGTACGAAAAATATTTTAAAAATTAGCATCGGTTACTTTTATTTGGGAAAAGAGATTTACAAGGCAAATACGATAATATACGGCAAATATGATACGATTTAATTTTAAAAACGACAATCGACGTTCTCAGATCAAATATCGAGCTGTAAAATAGGAAACCTTGTCAATATCTGCTTATTCTGTCTCGAACTGACATGCCAATGGAATTTCTTAGAAGTAATATGTATCTAAAATTCGATGGATTATTGGTGATATTTAAAGAAATTTTTCAGTTTTTAAAAAATCCGTTTCACTGCCTGCCCGCGAATTCTTTACAAGAATAAATTGACAAATGTTAACGTGGCAAAAGGGCAAATACCCATGAAATTCTAAATTTTTCGTCCTTAACTAAATTAAGAGATTTCATTAATAAGATCGCTGTTGAGATACATAATTGGTGGTGACTTTAACTAATAATTAAATAAATAAATTTATTTTTTTCATTTAAGAGATCTCAATCAAGAGATAAGCCAGTTCTTCCTTTAGATACCTCTAACAACTAACATTATTTTTCTTCGTTTAATCCCTTATCCCGCGTTTTGCTACGACATTTTATTGCTTAATTAATTAAACATTTATTTACTATTCAATTTGTATAAATCTTTGCCATCCTACCACAACATTAAATGTAATGCTACAAAACTTATTTTATTGCTTTTCTGATGTATTCTTTCTTTTATTTGCAGTGGAATCCACGAACAGATTTCTCAATGAAGAATGGGAAGAAGTCTTTGAATCACTGAAGCCTTCTTTTATTAAAGAAATTTCGGCTTTGATTAGAAATATCCTGAAAGGAATATTCGAGCAAGTGCCCATGAGAAATGGATGGCTGGATTTCGACGAATTTACGAAGGATAAGGATAAGTTTCAGGTTGTTGATAAGTCTAAGGAACCTTAAATTCCAGAAATTTTATGTTATATTGTATTTTTCTTACATGCGGATTATACAGCCAATGTAAAATTGCAATTTTTTATTTACATTATTCTTTAAAATAGTACATTATGAAATTTCGATATTGTGCAGATTTAAGGGCAGCTTTTATTATCAATTTGACATTTTTGTGTTAATTAATTAATTTTCTAATTTTACTTCTTGAACCCTTTTTCAGTATTTTTGTACAACTATTTTTTATGTGCTTTGTTATTAAAGAGAGTTTCTAAAAAATGTTAGTTCATTATCAATATCAGACATAATCTATCCTATTCATTTTATTTAATTGCAAATAATCGTTTCTGATAAAGTTCCATCAATTACAAAATAATTACATTTTTGTCAAATTCCGTTGAAAGAGTTTGTAGTAGTCCAAACATTTCTGATGAAGATTCCCGCTTGAGGATGGCTCCAGATACATTAAATGCAAGTTATAAAAGTATCACCAACAACCATAATATGAACAATGCATTTTAACAGTACAAAGTAAACCGCAACGAATTACAAATAAGTCAGTCATAATTGGCTGGGCATCGACTGAACGTACTACGACATTTGAGATTTACACATACATTTTGTAATTTCTATTCAAGTATATTACATAACTAATATTGCGGTACCTGACTGAATGTATGCGTAAGTTTTATTCAGACGTAGCAACGTCAATGAAGGTCCCTGAGTCATAGGCACTTTTCAGGAAGCATAGACCGTTTGTTTCAATAAATATGTATTGCAAATGAAAATAAAGCATACATCAATTAAGTAAATTCATTCTTTCATTGAAGAATTACAGTTATTACTACAGAAATTATACATTATCTAATAAAATATTTAATATAGACTATTACAGCTATCAAATAATTCAAACAGATATATGAAGTACTTTTTTTAAATATCGCACCTTTTATTTCAATTACACATCCTTCGTGTTATTTTTTTATTGGTTGTTGAAAATTGTCACTTCATGCACTTTCAAAATTTGTCTTAACACTTCTATCTTTCCAAGCAACATAGTGGCCAACGTTTGGTCTGGTTTTGCAAACGAAGATGCCGTGTTGTGGTCACGTGATTCGTGACATAACTGATGCTGCGCAGAACGAGCAAAAATTGTCTTTCCACCCATGTCTTTCCATCATGAGGCGGCTTTAGGTGCGTCAAGCTGGCAGAGCCATGTCAGCAGATCGGAATGAAACATGTCAAATAACGCTTGACGCAATGCCATCGCATACATAAGTTAAATGGGGACGTAGCTCGACGGAAAGTCAAATAATTTCTTGCTAATTAATTGACACGTATCTTCGTAGAGAAAACGAGTGTGAGCTGGGCGTCAGCACACACATAAGATAAATTCGCGTCGCAGCTCGGCGGAAACCCTCAGATAATTAATAGTTTTTTATATATACATTTATTTAATCGTTTGTTGAAGTACAATGTTCAGTTTACAATAAAAACTTTGCAATTGTTTGATGACTTAATCTAATTAACTTAATCTAGGTTAAACTTGTACTAAATTAATCTTAATCTACGGAGAGGAAACACAAGCACCTCAGGAGAATTATTCTACATTTAATTGTTTCTATTGTGATACCAGGAAAGCGAGTACAATTTAATCAACAGATCCCTTTAAAGTGGTTCTGAGAAGGCGCTCTGAGAAGTGGGCGGCCTTGTGTTCTATTTCAGAGAAAAGGCGGAAGTTCGTCTAGCAACGGCTACGTAGCTCCGTCCGAAAGAGAAGTAGCTTTGCTCGAGATTCTTCCATCGCGTTAGGAATTGCACGTTCCTCGTAGCTAGGAAGAGTATTTTTATGCTCTAAAAAATCTTCAAATATGCTTTCAAATATATGTATTTATAAACTAAAAATTCTAAAATATGCACTTAAATAAACAATTAAAATTAAAAATATTTCATTTCTTGTATAAACCTTTTTTGATAAAATTCAGGAGAAGCATGCATGGAATGAAAACTATTTTTTATATATTTTTTATATAATTTTGGCAAAAATACTATCACATAGCTGACTTTGCGAGAGAAATAACTGAAGTAAATATGAAACTTGGTAAAGTACATTGTATTTCTGGTTTCATTTTTACAGTCTGGTTTAAAAAATATGATATTAAATATATCCTACATTTGCACAAGTATTTTATCATTTCTAGAAAAGAAAAACTCAAAATACGACAAATTCTTTCTAATCAATTAATGCTCACAAATAATAAATTATATTAAACATGAGAAGTATTTATTTTAACGAAATATGCAAAATATTCTCCTATAATTACACGAATATGCACTGAAAGAAAAATTGGCCAAATATGCACAAATATATTAATGTACATAGTATCCAATTCTAACGAAATGTCAAGAAATTTCACTTAGCTACCGCCTGAAGCAACGGCAAAAATATGCAAAAGAATAGAAATCCGCTCCGTACTTATAACTTTCCATTCCCAAAAATTGAATATTTAAACAGGTGAACAGCTTGGGTTAGATGATAAGGTCACAGGGAACATGTGTAAGGTATTGTGCTAATTGCTGAGAAGTAAAGTATGTCTTCCTTATTTCCCTTAGTAATTATCATAAATTATTACTTATAATGAGAACAACAAAATACTCTTGAATTATAAAATAAAGGTAAATTTATTTTCGGATGGACTTTACTATTTTCAACTCAAAAACTCTTGTACACGTATTTTTTGTCTTCTTTGACTTGGCTTGGCTTAAAATGGGCTCCATTGATTTTGAAAATTCCTTATAGTTTGTTTAATTTAGAAATATTTTCTCCGCATAATTGTTCGAGTAAAACATGATACAGAGTCTCCATTTGTTAATGAACCCTTGTTTTGCTTCTAGACATAAATGTAGCTTCACTATGCGCACGTTTTGGTGAACTCTCCTTTTGCTTGTAATGGTAGGAGTAGAGGTAAGGGTGAGTTACTATTTTGTTAGCAATGCAGAAAAATCATACCCGAAATTCGTTTACCGTTGCAAATAAGTTTTCTATATCTCAGGAAGAAAAATGTCTAGTTATCTTCAAATATTGCTAATCTCGCGCTTTTTTAAATTTATTTTTATTTGTTTATTTATTTTAAACTTTTACTAATCTTTCAGCTATTTATAGTTAGAATAATGGGAAGGGATTCTGGAACTTAAGAAAACGTGCGTAGATGATCTTCTCCCCCATAGGTCACATACAGTTTTTACTCTTTCTTTGACTAAATAAATAAACCCTTAACCAGCAATCTTATATGTCATTGTATTTGAATTGTAGCGTTTTTTTCTCATAGAGACCAACTCGGACCACGCGTGCATCCTGATTCAGCAGGTGCAAGTACCTTTCTGGGGAGGCAGCATTTTAGAAGAATCCCGATTTTTATCCTAAAAAGTTGTTAGCCATGTACGTAGAGTATACGATAACCTATAGTAATCTCATTTTGCTTGTGACGATGATGAAGGATAAATAGACGGCACAAACATATAGACATACACAATTACACCCATTCCCAAGCCGGGACTCGAACTCGCGGTCTTTTTGTCGCGGTCTTTTTGTCCGCTACGGCACTACTGCCCTAACGATCTCGGCTATCTGGCTTGTAGCCGTTTATAAAGAGAAGAAACTAAATACTTTTGCCACGATCACAGGCTGTAGTAGACACACACCGGTTTGCGTCACTATTAACTTTGCAAACTAGGTCTGTTCTAAAGAACGGGACGGCAAGTTGGCCGTTATCCGCTTCGGGTTGTCGAGGTAGGCTTTCTACACTCTCTCCTTTTGGCTAGCGATGTTGTAGAGGAACCTTCCACATGGACGCCTATGATTTACCTTTCATTTCTCCAGAATACGTGGATCCCAACTGCTAATGTCTCTGATGCACAGAGATTCGCTAAAACCGGCGCTCTCGTTCCTATTTTTTAAATTTTATTTATTTTACGTCAAACGCAGTTTGAAACAGTATGTGACGGGGAGAAGTGTATTCTGGGCACGTTTCCTTAATTCTGGTACCCTAAACCATTCACAAGTAGATGTTTGAATATCGAAATTAATGAACGTTTTTTGCAAGAATTGTTAACAAAATATTTCAACCGACCTACTAAAATTTATTTTCAAGGGAAATCTGCCACAGATTTGGACTCTTGTCCCTCATTATGACCTTCTTGAAGGAATATACTTCTGTTGTGACATCATAGAGAACGATAATTGTAATAATTATATTTCTCACTAAATTCTAGAAAAGTGCATAGCTAATGAAGTCACATTATGCCCAGAAGCAAAACAAGCGGCCATTTTTAGCATTTACTTAAAAGATCAGGGAAACGAGAAGAAAAATCTAATCGAGATGGGGGTCATTGAACCAGAAGCTGTGGTACAATACGTGTTACAAGTTCTTTATAATTCAATGAATCTCACGACTTTGTGGAAATAACGCGGATTTACCTTTGTGTAGAGATTTTGTTGAGTTCGATTGACTTTAGAGTTAATAAGTGCATTTTGGCCAATATTTCTACGTAAAAACTTCAAAAAAGCTTACAAAACCTGTAAAAAAAATCAAAACGCTTGTCTCATCTGAATGAGAAGAGCAAGTAGAAATCATAAATTATGCACATAAATTAGTAGGCATACGAAAGAGGAAGGAGCTTGTCACGACCAGATGTCTCTCCTTCGAGTCCCGTCCGCCGAGCCGTTCTCATCGCAAAGCGCTCGGAAAAGTCGGAACGCTAGCGTCGGTACGGGCCCGCCTGATACCGAGAAACCAGTTTATATTTCAAGTGATTCTTGTAATAAGTGCAATAAGTGAAATATAATGTTAATCCAGTGCATCCAATAACTTTCACCACTGGCATTCGATGTGAATCAATCAACAGGCAACGTAGTCAGCAATGGTCTTTACGTGCAACAGAACTCCAGCGATATTCCGCAAAGCAACTTCATTAATTTGGGTACCACACACAGTGCAAGTGCTACGAACGAGGATTCAGCCATGGAATCTTCTACATCAGATACTTCATGTTATCAAGACCCATCGCAAGGTACAACGCTCGTAACGTTAGGCAGCCGGCATGAGCTAGAAGCCAGCGTCAACCAAAGAAAAAGGTCAGTAGGCGAGGACGCTTCCAACAGCGATAACGAAAAACACAGTGTAAGTGCAAGTGACAGTGACTATGTTAAAGGTTTTTCCCCAGATTTAGTCAGTGTACCACCCACAGACGGTTACGATGTTCCCATAGGTTCCGTAGCCCAAATCTTCAACTACAGAAATGAGAATATAGACTTGCAATCTTCAAACAATGTCCCAGTAGGTAACAGATTTTCGGAATTAGCCTCCAAGGAAACCAATTCTCTTCCCCCAGATAACCTCTTCAACTATCTAAAGTTTGATCAATCTTCACAGTCTACTGGAACCAATAAAATATCCTCAGTTTTTATTGCCGAGAAAACTAACATCAACTCATTCGTTAATGAAATAAAAATTAACGTATCAAAAAACTTCGTAGCTGAAGAAAAAAAAACAAAGTGAAAATAAAACCCGGCTCAGCTGTAGATTTCCGTAAAATCATAAAATACATAATCAACACAAATAGAAGATTCCACTCCTACAAAGGCCCTGCAAACAAAAACTTTTCGATAGTATTCAAAAATGTGTATTCAAAAAAATGATCCCATCATGTACCACATCACCTACCTATCCCACAACTTCTTTAAATTACACCATATCCAAACCGTATCTTCATTCAAACTTTGAAAAAACCCCATCCATCCGACTCGCATAAAAAATTAATATCCATTCCACATATTTTGTAAATTGCTTTCAGATATGGAAAAGATCTTATGAGGTGCCATTATGGTTTCCTCAACCTCTGTAGTAGTGTTAAATTAGGATAAGTTTTGTTTAATAAGACATCAATACACATGTAATGTTATCAAAAACTGAACTATGTACAAACCAATAAAATAAATAAATAATAATAATAATAATAATAATAATAATAATAATAATAATAATAATAATAATAATAATAATAATAATAATAATAATAATAATAAGCCGATCAGATGGCCGAGATCGCTAAGGCAGTAGTGCCGGTGTGGTTTCGGACCAGAAGATCGCGGGTTCGAGTCCCGCCTCGGGCATGGATGTATTTGTGTATTTGTGTATGTCTGTATGTATTGTCCTTTCACCCCCATCATCATCATCATATATCGTCATTTCATCTTCCATACCCCCAGGGCTAACAACCTTGGGGGATAAAAACCGGATCCAGCTTAAATGCTGGTCCCCCCAAAAGAATTGTCGCAAGCACCTGCCTCCGTGAGAATCAATAAAAACTGGGCCACGGTAAAGGCAGAGTGCTTGCCTGCGTGGTCCTAGTTGGCCGATCAACGAAAAAAATAATAATAATAATAATAATAATAATAATAATAATAATAATAATAATAATAATAATAATAATAATAATAATAATAATAATAATAATAATAATAATAATAATAAAAAACAGGTGTCTCTCGCGTCTGTCACGGAGCGGGGAAGACTTTCAAGAGCCGATGCTGCGCACTCAGTGATGCCGCGAGCACTTTGACCGCTGCTGTTCCCGAAACCGCGGCCCCAGTGAGTGAAAATAGTGCGAATATTTCCCGTCACTGAGGATTTAAAATAAATAATAATTTGTAGAAAAGAAAATTGTAAAATAATAAATAAACAAACATATTTATGAAAAAATAAACTAATTAAAAATTGGTGGGTTCCGGTTCGGATGGCCGAGATCGCTAAGGCAGCGGTGCCGTAGCGATCTCGGACCGAAGGATCGCGGGTTCGAGTCCCACCTCGAGCCTATTGTGTAGGTCCTTTCACCCCCTATCATCATCATCATCATCATCATCATCATATCGTGTCATCCACCGTTACCATACCGTTACACGCAATAGTGATCGCCGATGACCTAGAAGTTGATGCGACCTTAAATAACAAAAAAAAAGATGAAATCAAGATGGAGTATTGAAGAAGATACCCGTCCACTGTATGTCACACTAGCTTGTCCAGCTAGGTGCACTGTTGAGAACATGGACGTGATAGGGATCTCCTTAAATTACTCTCTCAGTGCACAGTGCTTCTATCATTATCCCCGCACACACCACCACCATTATGCAATGACTAGGAATGAATGGGCAATGAAACAGGCTTAGTTGGTAAAGTGCTAAATTTAATTTTCTAATTAATAATTTTGATATACTTTAAAAATCTAAGTGCAAAACTTATTATATTTTATAGTTCTAAAGAATTAATGTTTGTTAAACTATGAAAGTCAATTAAGTCTTTCTTTTTCTTAAAACTCTTTGTATTTCACAAAACATACAGACAAGCTCTTTACTGGTAAGCATCCCTCGACTGGTCATCGGCCGCGATCACCGCTCCCGTCGTTTCCCAACTGGTGGCGCCACCACGACGGCTCCAAAACACAGCGCCCAGATCCGCGCCCAGTAGCCCGCTCACCACTCATTAATCGATCACACCATAGACAAGGCGCATAGTTTAAAAGTTCTCACGCGCGCGTAGGCCGACCTTTCCGCCGTGCGGCCAATAGTTCAGATAATGTTCATTGAGATAAATGTTCAAATTGCTGCTCAATCTAGCGCAACATGCTAGCTTCGGCACGTCAGCAAGTAACTTGCCTAAGTTACCAAAGATCAGAAGTGGAAACAGTCGCTAAGAAGTTGCGTAAGCAAACGCATAAGCGAGCGAAAGCAGAAGTGTCTCTCCTCGCTTCCTAGCTACTACGAAGTCTCATTCTTCCCCTTAACCCTGATACTCTCTCATCCACTTCTATAAAACTGCTCAAGAAAAATGTTTTTTCAACTTATCCAGAAATTTGCCACGAATTTACAGTAAATCGGGTATGCTGAACCCAGATATGTTATTAGTTTCATAGAAGTGGCTCTAGTTTTTGTGTTACGAACGTAGTAATCAATGATCCAATCACGAAACTCACAGTATTTAACGCAAATATCTATCTTTATATAAACTTGTTTATTTTAAACATTGAATATCGCATTATTTTTTGGATCATTTTATTGAGCTTCGACCTATTAATATATATTTCTTTATAAAACAATGACTTTAATGTATTCGACTACATATGTGGGAAATATACCCTACAAAAACAGAATAGAAATATTACAAACTTCATAGAAAAAACATATGAAGCATAGTTTGGTATGAAAGTGAGCGATCAAGATAAGTCGTGGGGTACACATATGGTATTCCAAACTTGGGCTGAGTGTCTTTGTCAACGGAAATTGGCAAACAGAAGAGTTTAAAATTTTGTATACCGATGGTATGGCGGGTGCCCAAAAATCATCATGATGACTGTTATTTTAGTTCTGTAAACGTAAAAGGCTTCAATAGTTACAAGAAAGAGGACTGCGTGTACCTTTATTTGGAATCACCAAGGAGACGTGTACCACATGGACCTGATTTTCCCATAGAAATGTTCAACACATTCCCTGGATTTCTTGTATGCGATAGTGATGCTATACAGATTGTGGGGTGTAATTCAGGAGTTAGCGGTGGCAGTAAATACGAAAGAAGTGTTGCTACAAAAGAGCAATTCTCCAAAGATGTGCTCAGTGATTTAATATGTGACCTCAGTTCATCAAAGCAAGCAGATGAACTTTTAGCATTCACAACTAAAGAATGAAATGTCTGACACGGAAACAAAGTAAATTTTACAGACGAAGAGAGGCAAAACTCCTTTCATATTTTAGTGAAAATGGGAACTTCATGTACTGTTCTAACATTCCTGTTAGTTGTTGACTACATGTTGACTTAGTACGGAAAAATTAAAAGCTGGCATATTTGATGGGCCCTAATTTCGGAAAATGATAATAATCTAAATTTCGCAAGTTCCATAACTGATATTCAGTCTTCTACCTTTTGACAACTTTTCCATTGTTGTCATAAACTATTTGGGCAATCATAAAGCAGCAAATTATGCAGAACTTGTAAGACTTGGTTTTAAACTTTAAACTTATAAATTAGTGTGCAACAATGAGCATTGAGGTACACTACCTATCTCCGTATCCATCTAGTCAATTTTCCAGAAACTCTTGGCAATATGTGTGAAGAACAAGGCAAGCAGGTCTATTAAGAAATAAAGGTAATGAGAAATTGATATCAGAACATAATGGCAGACTACTGCTAGAACCTTTAAGTCAAACAATTAAATGTGAATTGTTTCGGGATGTAAATATACATATATTGACTATATTAACATTACGTATTTTAAGGCTTTAATGTTATATAAATAGACATATAGTTCAATTTAGTTCAAGTTTTATGCAATTTAGGAAGAGCATGTACTCAATGAAATAAAAGTTGTTCGATGCGATTTTCGATATCTCCAAGACTAGAGTCAATCTCTCACAACCAATGCAATATTTGGAATCTGTGCATCAAACATATCCTAAAATGGCTTTGAATTGTTTCGCAAGAAAATGTGTGTTGACCAATGCAAGTCAATTCAAACCCTTATTCTTCGTTGCCACGAAATAACGCATTTCGTTTGCTTATAAGACGTGCACTGAAATTCAATTATTTAAACTACCCAGAACGCAGTGCCCACATGTAACCGTGATAAATGCTCTCCCGAGAAAAACTCATTTTTGTTGTGTCTTGTTTATTTTAGTCTTAACTGATATGTTCATTCAATCTTTCCGAAAGTCCGGGCCCTGTGCGGCCACCTCCTAGCGATGAATACCCTTTCAGACGTTGCGTCTAAGTTCGCGCGTAGGAATTCGAGGATTTATCCTATATATAAACTATCCCACGCGCTAGCACCCACGTGTTTACGTGATAAATTCTGCCTTGACAAAATCCATTTTTGTCGTCATCATGTCCTGTTTATTTCTGTCGTTTTCTCAAATGACCCTCCTCGAATTGCACCCGCTTAAAGAAACGCGACCCTTTAAAATTCCTCACTTTTTTACACGCAGCAAAAACACTTGATTTCCCATTGTTTTGACGTGATATTTTATTACGATAGATGTGTGTCACATCACAGTATATTCTTTAAACTTCGTCACTGGAACTTTTCAAGCTAAAATAAAATTTGGTATGCATGATGATTTTTGTGTATTGCAACATAGTATGCTGAATGTAACTGTCTGATACCGTAGTGATCTTCGTGCTAATGATCGGCGAGCCACCCAAGTACACTTCAGTGTCACCACCCCAGTGAGGATTTACTCACCTCAGAGCGGGCGCCTGCCTTTTCATCATGTACGAGCCCCTTCAGATGCATCGTCATGCTGGCAACGCTTGGAACTGGCGAACACGCCGACAACGCTCCCAGGAGCGCTTTCTCAACTTTGGTAGGACAATGTCGCCAGCTCGGAGCTACCAGCTTTTCAGGCTGGAACCGAAGCATAGCAGTCTGGTTAGGGATTCTCCCCCAAAATTTTGTTGTTTTTATCTTTAGAGGATGTTTAAGGGTCAAATTTATTTGGTAGAATTGGTAGGGGGTTGAGCTTTTTAAAAATTAAAAAAATATATGTTGTATATCGCAAAATCACAAAAACCAATCTTAGATCCCTATGATTATTGGAGAAATATTTATTCAAATATAAATAATCGTAGTAAAGACACCTACAAGCGTGTAAGATAATTTGCATGTATTCTCTCGTGTAAAATTAGGCGGTTATTTGTCACACATTAGTAAAAGAGTACAACAGATTTGATGACCAGGAACGAATCTCAGCAATAAATAAGTAATTGAAACAACAATTTCGATTGAAAGAAATATTTTACAAAGAGATATCATTATCTCTTTCAGTCATTACAACGAGTTAGATAAACATATTTCTTACATTTCGTAACTCTTACACAGTGAGTATCTCCTTAAAAAAAACTTAAACATCGTTATATAAATAGTTGTTATATTTCTAATATATAAAAATATTTATAAGTCTATAATATCTAGTCTATAATAGTTTTGGTATTTATTTAATTTCCATACCCTCCTCAACACGAAATATTTTTTTAAATTTGGTGTTTTTAACGTTTTGGTGGATTCTGTAGCGCTATCGCGTGTGAAATGCTTGAACCACCTAGCAACACTGCACCGGTGTCGACGTTGAGCGTTACGCACAATAAGCCGGGGTTGATCCCTTCTCAAAAACCTATGAGTGTCGTGCCCAGGTACGGCAAAGCGCAGAGGTGACTGGGTGACAGAACCTGGGCTGAAGCCAGGGGGGTCCAAATCCCCAATCGACCTTATCAATACACGCTGCACTAACTATGCGAGTACCACCGGAAGTCAGGGATACCGTAGGGGGACTTCAGTTTCCCAATAGGTCTCCTGTATAAAAGCCGTCGAAAACTCAGGGCTCTGATGACCGTTTTCGATCTCCACCAGAGTCTCAAATCTGAACAATGCCTTCACGTTTTACGTTAAACCAGTGTCTGTATATCCCGACATAGCCACTGTCAATTTGTAGGCTCCTTGAAGCAAAAATTGGAATAATCCATAATACAATCAATAATATTACAATTTACAATATTAACATCAAAATGGTATATGAATCTTAAGTCTATTGTTTCTTCTTTTTTTGCTCAGTTGTGGTGCTTGCTTTATCTTCTGCTTTCTGGTCAGCCTGCAGTCTACCTTCCATCTTCCTCCACGTATTTATGTCCAGCAGCCATCTACTTTTCTAGGTTGGTCGGCTATACATCTTCGTCGTGGGGGTCCCGTCTTCTTCCAAGCAGTTATGGGGTCCCAGGTTGTTGAGTTGTAACTCAGTGCATCTTGTTTCATAATCTTCCTTTGAGTGTTTCTGCTCGTTGAATTGACTTTCATTTAAGTTCTTTGTCTAATTTCAATACAAGATATCCTATCTCTGATGGAAATTCGAGACGGAAGAAAACTGTGGTAATACACGAAGCACGTCCAGTTCGCAAGATGATAGAGCTAGTGGGTGGCAGAGCAGGCAGGCCGCCCTGTGCTTACCACATTGCATCACCTCCCCAGTCGCATCCCCCGACCTGCGCCGAGCTCCAAGTCCATCGGCGAGTTCAAATGCCCTCTCTGTATGCGGTGACGCGACGCGACGCCGGCCAGGTGACGCAAAAAACCCGCCTCGGCACGTGCTCCGCCTGCGCTGCCTTCGCCAGGTGGCGCGTTCAGCAGAGAGCCTCGAACGCTGCGCCATCACCGCCCTCGAGATCCGGCACCGAAGAGTTACTCGGCGTTGTCTCTGATCGGAAGACCCGGGGTCGAGACCCGACGGCGATAGATTTTGAACACCGGTTTGATAGCTTGGTTGAATTCGACCGCTGTCTGGAGGAGAATTCTTCTGGGTGGCTGCTATGTTAGGTAGTTTTTCGTGAGCAGCATCCGGAGCAGTATCCTAACAAACGTGCCAGAGACCGCGCTCCATGTTTCCTCTATCTTCCTTGTCCCTACTCACCTTTACGGACACTTACGGACTCGCCCTTACGGACATTTCCGTGGACTGTTCTACCACATACGTCAGGACACCGATTGAGAGCTAAGATCTAGTTGGATATGTGTTGCGCTCCCCTGTGGGTGATTGTTGGAGGAAAATACTCTGCATGCCGAAGTGTACGTTGCCGCCGGATCTGACCACCCGGGGGGACAAACATCAATCCCTGGATCCTGGATATAACGTGCTCTACACTAATGGAACTAGTTATCTTTCAGACGTTTATGCAAAATCCTTCCCCCTGGAAGGCAAATTCCCCACTGCGTGCGCTTACTCTTCTCAGCTACCACACACGAGCCATTGTGCGAAAACCTGTATAGAGCATTGGCCATAGGATCGGCAGACCGGCAGACTTTTCAAGAGATTCCACAGCAAACAGTAATTATAGACTTCCAGAAGGCAATTCCTGCGTTATCTTGATTATAGGTAGATACATCCGCACGTTGACAAACGAGCGACATATCAAATCTTCAAATTATTTAGTTAAACTCAATGGGCAATTAACGATCTTCTTCTGAATAGATCTTTTGTCTAAAAACGGCCAATTCTTAATTTTTTATCTTTTTACTTTCTTGCTACGAATCTTCGCAAAGTAGAGAGAAAGTCATGTAATGCTGCGCGAAAAATCGGAGAATTTTCGACTGAAAATTCTTATTACAGGGCCGTGGTAAAGAGGATAAATCCAGTTGCTAAAATTAGAAAAAAATTCACGTGGTATAGCCAGAATCCATGTTTCGTGGATCCTTGATAGAGAAAAAATCAATTGACGGCAAAACGTCTGTCCATTTGTCTGTAAACAACTCTAGAGGCTTACAGTTCAGCCAATTTTCTCCAAAATTTATATTCCTCAATATGGCTCTATGTGGCTGATGAGGCTCCTTGAACTTGAAATCGATATTTTAATTTTGGTGGTACTTTACATGAAGCCTCTGGAACATTGTCAAAATAATGGAACATTTCAAATAAATGGATAAATTGCTTTTGAATAAATGTTGTTGTTGGATAGTGTGAAGGACATTTAAGAGAATGGTGCAAGTCTCATATTCATTGAAAATCCCGATTTCTCAAAAATTGCAGAAGTTTAAACTTTTTTCGGAGTCTTTCTACAACTAATATATTACCGACAGAGATTTTTCCCTCAAAACTGTTCCTTAAAGATAAATTTTGAAATAAGGTCATGTATAATTTTTTGAAAATTTGAGAACTTTTCGCGTAATTTTGCATGAAAATACGGACAAGAAAGTGCGTGCTATTGTAGCACCACTAGTTTTAAAATTCATTTCCAATCCTTTTCTTCCAGCAACATTGGTTACTCTGAAAATGGCAAATTTTATTTTTGATCAAATGGTCTTCGTAATGGCTCTTTTTCCAGTTCCTGTTTAAGACCAAAACAGTTCCTGTTCATGATACATCATAGCAAAGCCAATATTTATAACTCTATCGGTATTAAGAACCCACAAAACATAGATTCTAGCTACACCATGTGTTTTTTTCTAAATGTAGCATCGATTTATTCATTTTTTTCGCTACTAGGGCCCTGTAATAATAGTGATAGTAGATTTTTAGTGAAAATTTGCCATGTGCGTATAACTTTCTCTATTCTGTTGAGAGAAAGTACAAGGTGTACCCTTTTATTTACATACAAAGTAAATAAAAAAGTTTGTTCCAATCCTTACAACTTTAAAATTTATCTTTAAAGCGATCTCCACGATCACATTAGCTCCAACAGCTTAATCTTCTTGACCCTTAATCATCACGATGTTATATGCGCCAGGTGGTTTCCAATGTGCACTGAGATCTCGCGACTTATTTTTTTAGCTAAAGAAGTATGATCGTACTCCATGAACAATTATTATACATTCTTGTTCTCTGAAAAATTAAATTGTTCTTGCTACATAATCATGCAAAAATTCACTTCCTTCAGAAACTGACGTATCTAGTGTGGTACAGTATAAAAAACAATTCAAATATTGTAATAACAAATAATTTTAAGGAAGTAAACTATAAACGTATTTTGAGATTTTAATTCAAGCTTCGGACAATACAAAAAATCTAGAAACTACAATAAAATAATTTCAATCCACTAAAATTGTAAAACATGTTTTTTTGATCTCATTTCACGGTAAATTAAACCGGGATAATGACTTTTTCACTGAAATCGTTTCCAATATTGTCATGCCATTTTAGAACTTCTTACTAGAAGTACAGATTTGATAAACATACTTACAGACGCCCTATGCTCGATTTTCATTGCGAGAGACACTATTGAAATTCACGCAAATGCCGTTGGGCGGTCATCGTGAATGGACAAACTTTCATTCACATAAATGAAAAAACCTAGATGTACTAGATACCGAAGATTAAGCTGAATATCTGTCAACTTGTAATAAGATAGACTAGTGTTCCAGAAAACATTTCTTTACTTTTCGACTTGCAAAGGATCATTTCGAATTTGTTGTGGCGACGGCTCAACACTAGTTAAGTGCTAAGCTAAAGCATGTACAGACAACATTACAGAGGTTTGGGAATCTTTAACATCGAAAACATCCATTTTCTACGTAAACATTCGTACGGTATCTTCAACTTTTAAAACAAAAATAATTGTGGGAGGCTATGTTGAGGAAGAAGGAAAGATGATTTAGTAAACACATTTGTTTTTGTTTAAATGACATTGCACAACAACTGTGAACCTTTGTAGTGTTACGCAAGAAAAGTCATCAGACACGTGTCCACTTTCTTACCCAAGTTTTCTACAACAAAGAAATGACAAATCATTCTTGTTAACGTTAAACCCATCTTCAAAACTCCGTAGACGCGCATCTTATTCCTTTCGTCACACCAGCGCGACATTTTTTACTATTTCGAACAGCGCCTCTTCAGGGGTGTTGCTATTTTACTTGCTATTTTACTCATGTCTGACCGTGCCGTAAGTAACCAATGCTAAGCAAGAATATATTCAAATTGAACCAATTCCAGATGTCTATTTCCATAAATTTCTTTACTTTTTGCACTCCACTGCATTCACTTGGTTTGCCTTTTTAAGATAAAGATATTAATTCTTTTAGGCTCATAATAGCACGTGGGCATCAATATAATATTAAAATGTGTCATTTCGGTAATGTTTAAAACTAAGAAATGTAAACTATTTTTACGATTTAATTCCGAAAAACAAAAAAGAAAATGAAATGGTGGGGAAGCAATTTCAAGAATTTTGTGAAGAAAGAAAATGAAGATGGATAGCACAAACTACAAATGAAGAAGTTGCACACATTTTCGGCAATTAATATGCGAAGATTACATGGTGAAGAGTACAAAGAATATGCTGTCAAAACAATGTGGAACTTTATAACTAAAATTGTTCAGAAAAATACTTTAATGAGTACACACGTGTGTTCAATCCATTCGAAATTGAGGAACCCCGCTGCCAATTCAACTCTTACATCTTCCGTTTAAAATACTTCCACATCATACCAAGTCATGAAAAATCAACTTCCTACAACTTAAATAAATGTATTTTTAGTAAATGTTCTTGTAAGTAGCTTTTTTGTAATTGTTTTGAATGTTTTTTTTACCGTAAATTGGGGGTGAATACGGACAGATTACAAGGTTTTTTAATAATAAAACTAGTGAAATGAAATGTCTTAAATATTTTTTTCATGAAAGTAAAAGAACGTTCAATCACTTAACTTTGGAATCTAATATCATTAAAATAGCATTACATAATGACCCAAATTGTTGATCAAAAAGTGTCTCTTTTCACCTCAAGAATGGGGTCAATAGGGACAGTCATAATTAAAAGTTCAAAACCCTATTCTGTCAGACATTGGGGTCAATAAGAAAACAAGATTCCATTTCAAAGACCTAAAGTACATAAAACAAAATCATACAATGCATTACTATCACTTAAATGTATATCTTCGTCGTCTTACGTTTAGAACAACAACTTGTTACAACTCTTCAAAATATTGTTCAATGTCCTGTGGAGTGACTTAAGCTTTTCTCTATGTCAGATTTTGACAAATGCATGAGTAATTTTATCCTTATGCTTGTTTATAAAAGACTGAGCCCAATATGGCCCCGGAAGGTTGTTTGAACTGCTTCATTACTTTCCCCTCCCTATCAAAATAATATTAAAAAAACTCCGCTAATCAAAAGGTACTCATTGGATTTCACGATCTTCCACAACTTACAACACTACTCAAAATCTTCTCACAAGATTTACCAAGGCTTTCTTTAATTTTTATGTCTACAATTTGAGCAGGAATATTTTTTCTGTATTGTTGCTATGCAGATTTAGGGACTTGCAACTTCTCTATTTCCTTAGCTTATCTGCTTCTAAGCTTCCCTGCTTCTAAGTGTCCCAGCTTCTAAGCTTCAAAACATACTCTTTCTATTGAAGTAGCTTTTAAAGTATTTCTAGAAGGTACTTTTCTGTAAAGATAACCATCTTCACCGTCACACCAAATCCCTTATACTAAATTCCCGTAAAGTATTCTCGGAACTATAGCTATAATGTTTGCTTTCATAGACCGTAACATGCTCTTGCAAACCGAGATATGATGCATTTGAAGACTAGCGCACAATGCTCGATTACGTTGTTTATTGTGTCTAACTTGTAATTATAGTAAACTCACTACAAAATTGTAGACAAGAGTGTTCATTAAATTCTTTATTAGTAAGTTTCTATGCCAACAGGTTTTGAAAGAAAACTATGAAGCCTCCAGCTTGTGAGGGGTGTCCATTCACCATGGCTTCGTAGTACGTACCTTCGTTTCGGTTTCGTTGAGTTAACAGGGAATATGAAAAAATCCAAAAGCGATGAAACAGTTTCGACATTCCGCGAAAAATTGAACTATTTGAATACGATATTGCACCTAATATCAGAACGCGCATAGCAACGGAATTCTCATACTCAGTGCGACAGTGCATATGACACAGCTGACGTCATACGACACCAAGTTTCAAAGGCTGTCATTAAATGTATGCTATCCTATTGCCCACTCACAACAGCATCATTTTTTCTGCTGCTGGCCACAAATATTGTCATAAATAAAAGAGTGAAAGTGAAGATGCGAGATTACATAAGAGATATTGTTTTCATTTATTGAGATTGTTTGAATATTACGAGTTAGTTAACAAATAACTGTACATTTGCCACTTTCGACTTTAAATTGTAGAGTAATATAGATGATGGGGCACCATTGTGGGTTCTCTAATTAGGGTTTAGGTCCGAGACTGTTCTTAGGAAAATGTAAAATTGCGAAATATGTAATGTGTTGGTCGATTGCACCCAGGTTGTATCTTTAGGAATTGGATAAGAACCATGGGAATTACTTTCTTACGAAAGATTTGCTTTGGATAGATTTCAACTTTTTGCTTTTAGATGTAACGGCTTTAATCCAGATTGGGCTTGCATAAAGCATGATAGGTCGTATTATGAATATGAAATAGTTAGTGCTGAATCACATGATAATAGGTTATTTTTGAATATTAATGGTCTGAATTAAAACAGTTTTATCTTGCATTGCATTGCCGTGACTTCAGCGTGGTTTTCCAGTTACGTTTCGTGCCTTGTATTAGTCCTAGGTACTTTACAGGTTTAGTAGGGGGATATTCTAGAGGTTTGTTACTTGTTGTTAGAGAAGGAGGTGAGGTGAATTTTATAAGAGAGAATTTCTTGGTTGCAGGTTCATTGACGTTTATGCGAGTTTGGAGTTTTGTTTCCAGCTATCTGGTATTTTTATGTATAATTGCGTTTTTGCCCTGGGCCTATTAGTGATGTGCGTCGTACGAAGTATTCACTGAAGCATTTCTCTGGAACGCGGGTTTTCCCGGGGTCTAGGAAGACAAGGTCGGTGTAAGGAGCATTGGTGAGGTTTTACATCTCCCTCCCAGCAATGACTAGGCTGTAATTATTCTTAGAGATACAGTTTTAATCAAAGCTTTTTGGCTTTATCGGAAAAAGGGGGCGGAACTTATAAACTAATATATTTTAGCTGACGTGTTTTTCTATAATTAATTTTGGAGAGTGCTTGTTTTGTAATAATTTTGCTGCTTTTCATGTGACGCTTCGTAAAAAAGTCCGGTAGTTAGATCGTTTGATAAAACAGCTTAAGATATTACAGTCAAATCCTTTCTTATTTTGTAACTACTACTTGTGCGCCTTTCTTCGGTATCCATTTGACGAACATAAAATTGCAGTCAAGCAGAGGTAGCCAATTAACTAGTTGTTACCAGTCAAGCTGGTAGAGCCCTATGTGCACGGTTGGTTGTTAGTGATTCCGGGCGCGTCAACTACGGGCGAGGTCATTAGTCCCGTAAGTGTAGTGCATGTATTTTCCTCTGGATGTGGCGGCGGACCCTCCCTGCTGGATGGCGAGATCCGAGGCCGACCTATCGTCGGCTAGCGGGATTTCCCAAAGCAGGCACCTCGCATCAGCGGGGCACCGCCCCAGACGGGACAAGCCCTCAGCACTCGACCGGCCTCCCGGCATGTGTGGTAGTGTAGTGCATGTGAGTATGTGTGTATTAGGTCGTGAGGATAGTTCAAGGAAGAGGAGGGAAAGATAGCGCGCGGTCCGTGGCTCGTTTTTTACAGTACTGTTCCGGCATTCGCCTGGTGTTGACTGGAGAAACCATGGAAAACCGGTCGGAGCAGCCGGCCTCTAGAATGCTCCTCCACACAGTGACGGAATTAGTCCTAGCCTACTAGCTAGAGTCGAAAAACTTGCCACTGTCGGCGCTCCAACCTAGGACCTCCCTAGTCAAAGGCACGAGTGTGTACGGCTTTCTTGCGCTCCGCACATAACGCTACAAGGGCTAAATTACCCCATGGACCGTCTTAACAGAGGCATAGTTCCGTAGTGTATTTATTGATTCGAGCTGCAGCGGTGTCATTTGAGAAAACTTCATTAAAGCATTATAACTCCTGAAAACACATATTTCAATTTGACGAATTTTCTCTACGAGTTCATCGTAGAGAAAATTCGTCAAATTGAAATAGGTGTTTTTAGGAGTTATAATGCTTTAAAGTGCGTATATTTTGCCCCCAATGTTTACTTGTCCAGCAGGGGCACCTTAGGATGATGTACTTAGAGCCCAGAAAGGGTGTGAAGAGGTAACAGCAGCAAGGAATCGGAGTGCTCATAAAAAGCCCACCCTCGTCGACTTTACGGTTCAATGATTATAACAATTATTATTTCTATTATTAATAATTTGATTCTCACGTACGCAAATGCAAATACGGATTGAAGTAGTATTATCTTAACGCTAAGCTCGGAATACGAGGGTTGCCCTTTGTATTTCAGGATGAGAGAACAAAAACAAATAAAATCATCGAAAATCACTTTATTGTTTTTCAAAATTTTCCCCATGAAAATCCATACACTTTTCATGCGTTTGAACCAATTGTCGAAGCACTTTTACCACTCTGATTGAGGTATCTCCAAAACATGCATTCTGAATGCATCAACCGCTTCTTCAGGTGTCGAAAAACGTTGACCTCTCAGTTTGTTTTTTACGTTCGGGAATAAAAAGAAGTCATTCGGTGCCAAGTCAGGACTATACGGCGGATGACTCATCAAATCGATGTTTTGGGTGCTCAAAAATGCAGTTGTTTGAGCCGATGTATGAGAGCTCGCATTGTAGTGGTGAAGAGTGGTCGGTCTTCGGCGGTTGGTTTTCCTGATTTCTTGGAAGACAGCTGGCAAACAAATCGTTGTGTACCACTCAGAATTGACTGTTATGCGTTGTTCTAGTGGTACGGTTGCAACATGTCCAGTTTTTTCCGAAAAACAGGCGACCATCTGTTTGGAAGTGCTTCATGCGCGAACAACATTTGTTGGATTTTGCTCACCTTGAAACACCCATACAGTCGACTGCTGTTTACTTTCTGGCTCATACGCGTAAATCCACGATTCATCACCTGTCACAATGTCATAGACGTGTTTCGAAGCACCGCGATCGTATTTTTTGAGCATTTCTTTCGACCAATCAACACGAGCCTTTTTTGAGCGATTGAGAAATTGTGTGGGATCCAACGCGAACAAATTTTGTTGACAGTCAAATGTTCATGCAATATTGAATATATGCTGATCCCACTATTGCCTAGGGTTGTCTCAATCTCACAATAGGTCACATGACGATGTTGCAATATCAGTTCACGTACAGCATCAATGGTTTTCGGAACAACAACTGATTTTGGACGACCTTCGCGAAATTTGTCTTGGAGTCAACTACAACCACGATTAAATTCACCATACCATCGATAAACACTGGTCCTTGATGGAGCTTCATCGCCAAATATTGAATTAAGTTCATCCATGCACTGTTGCTGAGTTAATCCACGTCAAAAGTTGTAAAAAATAATCCCACGAAAATGT
Organism: Gryllus longicercus; assembly: GCA_038098605.1. NCBI lineage: Eukaryota > Metazoa > Arthropoda > Insecta > Orthoptera > Gryllidae > Gryllus > Gryllus longicercus. The sequence continues at coordinate 684,921 of JAZDUA010000165.1, read as the reverse complement.
TTAAGATTTAATTCCATTTTTGGGCCAAGATGAATCTTTTAAGTTACTGTACACAACACAAATAGCGCTCATATGTCAAAACGTTCTGAGTACGTATAACCTCAAAACATCCAACTTTACCATAGAGCTGTCAGTTGCCAGATTGCAATACCAGGGTTGCCAAATCCCGAAACATAAAAGGCAACCTTCGTACAGCGTCTAAAAATGCTTCATTTTGGAAGTTAGAGCATATAAAACAAAACTTGTGTTTACTATGGCTACGAAGATCATGTTTTAAGGCTCTAAAATGCATCGTTTCCGAGTTATATTCGATTAATGATAATCCTGTGTTTCAACAGGTTGCGGGTTGCATCTAAACGATATATTATTTAATTTAATATAGTTGTATCACAAATATAAATTGTAGGTTTTTTCTCTCCTTCTTTATACAAAGTTTGAAATATTCCACATCGCACAGTTTTCTCTACACGTATAATATAAGGATTTAGACATATTTAGACAAACAACAGAATAGTTTCTGCATTTGCCTGGTGTTGATGGGTGAAACCACGACAAATTGCGGATCAGAGCGGCCGGCCACTGGAATTCTCTTCCAGACAGTGGTTGAATTCGACCTAGCTAAGAAGCTTGAATCCTTCCATACTCACCGTCGAGACTCAAACCCAAGGACCCTCCGATCAGAGACTCATCATTTGATGTACGAATCCGGCTTATGCGCTAGGCTTACACATCACTTACTCGTCCTGGCGCCGACGCTTCTCCGAACGTCCGCCTGTGAGGCTTTCGCGGCGTGGAGCTGATGGGACGGGCGCCGCCCCGCGTCATCTCTGGCCGCCGCCGGCACCGGCGCCCACGCCTCGCTGGCCGTCGCTCGCCGCCGCCCCGCCCCGCCCACCTCATTGGCAGAGCTCCAGGGCCTCTCGATTACCATAACAAAAACGCTTTCAGTGACGCTCACAGGGACTTGCCCTGGCCTTGCATCTTCTTGCAGGAACTAGAAGTCAGAACGCTGCCAACATTATTGAGAAGGTGCGTGGGCCAGGCGTGGGTTTTAAGGAACAAAAACTAGGAACACCCAGTGGAAAATACCTCCTTGAGGTCACTCTTTATACAGCTACGGATATTTTAGGTACATACTCGCATTATTATAAATATTTCATTTCAGCGGATTTCGTAAATCCCACAGATGCGTCAAATCTTCACAGTGCAAAGATAGCAAAGGTTATGGGAAGCTGCTCGGGGCGACACTAGTGCCTCTATTGTTGTCCACACTTCCCAAGCAGAATGCAAGGCTCTGGGAGCCCTGGGCGAATTGGCGCGGAGGCCGTGCTGTGGTGGATTGATTGCTCCTGATTCCAGGCGCGTAAACTGTGTGATGAACCCGCCCGTTGGAATAGACCGGTGACTTGTGCGTACCGCACTTAGCGGGGTCTCACACGTGAGTGGTCGACATAGCTGAGGATGTCAGTTCAAGTCAAATTTATTTAAATGTGGCCGCTAAGCGCGATACCAACCTACCTCCTGCGCCACCTCTAGAGATCTCAAGAGGTGAGTCGCTCTTCGTCGGGATGATGCTCTCGTCTTCCGTCGGGGAGGGGAAGGCTGACGCGCTCACATCGGGATTCGTATTGCTCTGCTCTAGGCCAAACACATCCTACGCAACGGTCGAGATCAACGAGGCTGCGAATGTTTCCCAAGAGTCTGTCCGCAAGAAGCGGAAGTGGGATAGAAGAGAGTGCTTTCACGGAAGGGGCGGTCTAGGAGTCTTGGCGGCTCAGTGGTAGAACACTGGATTCCTAATCTGACCTGACCTGACCTTAACTTACTTGCCTTGACTTGACCTGAAGGACTCAAGTTCGAATCCCGACGTAGGCTGTGATTTTTTCTTATGATTTTACTCACTAGCTAGGCAGGTCGTATTCAGCCGCTGTCTGAAGAAGAATACTAGCAGCCGACTGCTCTGATTGGTAATTTTCTGTGATTTCTCCTATCAATGTTATTACCCTAACAAACGAGCCACGGAATGCGCGCGATCTTATCTTCATCTTCTCTGACTTATCCTCACCTCTTACACACATACACTAACATTCACTACATCACCACAAATGCCGGCAGTCCGGTGTCAGTTTCAACAGCTCACCACTAAAAATTTACACACATGTACCTAATTTTACAACACCAGATGACATTCATCAGTGATAACATCTCGATTTTTCACCGTTTCGTGGGTTTTGTTGAGCTCCCCTGAGTTTAGAAGTTGGTTGCTATTTTGTAAGCAATAATACAAAAAAAACATTCCTCTAAGCATCGAAGCAAATGAGTTTTCTGTAACTCAGGAGCAAAGACGTCAAGTTTTCAAATATTGCTAACCTCGCTTTTAGAACTTTCATTTACCATTCAACCATGGGGGAATACAGAATTTAATTATATTCAGTAAACTGGAGCAACTTTGCCCCCGAGGCAACTTTCCGGGGCAACTTTACCAGTTTTTGAAAATTACAGTTTATATTTTTCGTCGCTCTGCTCAGTTCCTGATCCAACAAATAGAGACATCACTGACGTCATTGCACGGCATTGAAGAATAGACGTTTTGCACAATTTTCAGCCTTATCGTTTGTTTGTAAGATTTACGTATCAACTGTTTTTCTCTTCTTGAATAGTTAAGTCTCGTCCTTTTTTGGTTTAATGTACTCATCCCCTTCAGATACACTATTGAGATTGATTTTGTTGCGTTTAAAAATAGGCTAATATTGTACATTGGCAATGTTGCTACTGGAAACTTGATGAAACTTAATCAACATAGAAGGTTGTTTCGTTATTTTTCTCAGATTCTTGTGTAATGCCAAATTGTTAATGTTCCTTCTTCCTGCATGTTAGTTCAATGTTATTGCAATTTAACATAAAAGTAAACATTTTTTATAATTTTCATTACAATATTAACACTACCCTAAATCTTCCCATAAATATAAAAAAATTAATACATTTGATATTGAACATTCTTGTATTCTCAATATCAATATTCACAAAGGTGACATGATTATAGATTATTTTAAATATTAACTATAAATAATTTTCATACTTCTTTTTAATAATTACCTTTTTCATAATTCAATACTAGTATGTATCTAAAGATAATTCAATTCGTAAATTTTACATGGAAAATAAACAAAAAAAATTATTTCATTAAAAATATAATTAACATTTTAAAAATTCGATTTAAAATTATAAAGGTTGTCGCTTTAGTCGATTAATTGATTTATTAGTCCGGCACGTCAACTGCTAGTCTCCAAAGGGGGGGGGAGGGGGAGGGGAGGGAGGTCGTTGACCTTCGGCGTTCGGCCCATTATAATTGGTGGCGCCGGTTGTTGACACCGGATGTTGCGGTCTGGAGGACCGGAAGTGGCTTATCTTATCTACTTGTTTCAGAACCCGCATATTCCCCCTACTGTTGTTGTTACCCATTGTAACGCCCACAGATAACACGCGAATGACGGCTGCTTTTCATTAGCGAAAATAAAATCGAATAATTTTATATAATTGTAGAATATAACAATACCACAGTGTTTAATAATTACTATTATATATTTTTCGATATGTTATATTTAAGGCAATGTGTCATATTATTTACTAACTTTTAAATATTTTACTATCTAACATGCTGCTTATTTTTCGCCCCAAAGTTCTACGATTTAAAGTTTAAAAAAATAATTCTGAAAGAAATTGTGGTATAAATAGTATTACATTACCAATCTTAATGGCGAGAGAGTACGTGCTATTTTAGCGCCATAAGTTATAATTGTTATTTTAGCGCCATAAGTTATAATTGTTATTTTAGCGCCATAATTTCTTAGAAAGACGGGAAACAAAGACGAAATACCAGAGGTTCGTAGTAATAATTCACCAATAACTGGCGACAGAGAATAAGCAAGCGCGTTTTTTTGTATATTTCACTTTGGTATTTATCCAGAAAACTTACTATACTCAGATACTAACATTGCCAGACATATTTTTTTTTTCAGATGGAGTAAGTATTCTACGAAGATTCTGTTTCTCTATTAAATAATAAAAATCAAAAAAATCTCGAAGCCCAGATTCTATGTTCGCGAACATCATGAAAGTAGGTGCGGAGAGTTTCCTACCATTCCTTATTAGGTTATTTAATGTAACTATTAATAACGCTTGCGTGACGTAAGATTTAAATTTAACTCTCGTATCTATTTTTAAAAATGTCGATAACACAGTACCTAGTAACTACAGACCGATAATTCTTACATCAGTCATATGTAAACTAATGGAACAAGTAATTACTAACTACATTTGGAAAGAATGGGAGGGCAAGAAAAGGCTGCGTCAAGGTCAGCACGGTTTCAGAAACGATTTCTCTTGCGAAAGTCAACTTGTCTCACTTTTTAGGATGTAGCCGAAGAAATGGATGAAGGTGGAATATTTGTCGTGATAGTAATATATTTTGCGAAATCTTTTGATCTAGTAAATAAAGTAATATATTCGGGTATATACACACGGGAAGTGGCATGGAGAATCGAACTACTACGTGACAGGCAACAGAAGGTTTAAATCGGAAAATATTTGTCAACCTCCGCAAGCGTTAAGTCACTACGAGTGTCATTGGAACCGTGTTTCTCGCTTCAATGACTTTCCAAAAATATTAAGCTTCTTATGTGAGACGTGTTGCCGACGACTACCATTTATCGGATTATCAGATCAAAAGAGGACGGAGATATTCTGCAGCGAGGCAGACAAATCACACTCCTGGGCGGTCACAAACGGCATGAAAATAAACAGTTCAAAGAGCAAAGCCTTCACATTTGGTAGGGGTCGCATTTATAGTAAAACTGTCTTCAAATTGAACAGTAATGTCGGTACCTAGAGTCACGTCTAGCAAATACCACTGCTCAACAGCATTATAGTAACAAATATGTCAATGGTGTTCTTAGCTAAGTCTTGAACACAACTTCGAATATGAAATCAGTTTTTACCAATCGGGCTCAGTTTTCTTGCGACGCGCCACTCCTTCTCAACGGAAATGCCTGAAAACGCTGCATATTGGTTACTTTTCTGCAGCTTTATTTAATTATTCTGCAGATGTAAATGTTCAGGAACAATCGAAATGTGTACAGAGAATTCCTTTCCATGACTCAATTCAGAAAATTTACCTCTTGGAAATGAAAAATGATTGGCAACATTGCTGGTTAAGAGGTTCAAGACACATTCTCTTCGCTGTGAAGGATGGAATTTTCTTTCCATGATTTGGAGGGAACCAACGGATCACATCACAGTCTGATATTTCTGTCCGACACGAATAACTGGAATCACCTCAGAAACGAAGAAAACGGTACAATGTAATTTTTACCATCTGCCATAAGTCCTGTATGTCACAGTGATTAATTGCCGGTACTATAGCCCGGTACCGGCTGACAGAGAGTGGTGACAGAGAGTGAACATGAATGCTACATTCAGAAGGCTGAGATAACATCCATGCTAACCCAAAACTTCAAGGCTCCTGTGATTCCAATTAACCACATTTTTGTTCCAAGGGAATCTCTACTACCTTGTACGCAATTTAAATTTGTCGAAGTAACAGCCTGAGCTTTTAGCATGAGCATTTTCGAAAAATTTGGCATTTTTTCGCGCAGCAATACATAACTTTCTCTTTTCTCAGAAGGGAGAAAGTAAAAATTTGGTGTCATTCTTTTTTAACTTTTGAAAATTCTCCAAGAGCTTCATTTACAGAACCCCCCAAATTAATAAATCGGTTTCAAATTCAAGAGGGCGCGACATCAGTCAGATTTGCGGCGGCGATGGTGTAACGGTTGGCGTACCGGACTGTTGTACCCAAGTTCGCGGGTCTAAACCCGATCGAAACCGTGGATTTTTCAGGGCGAAAAAATCCTTCGTACGCCTTTCTTCGGAAGGGAAGTAAAGCCGACTGTTCCATGTTAGTAGATTTACTTGCATGTAAAAGATCCTCAAGCCTAAATGACGTCTCTGAGCTAAATTGAAATCGCCTGTTTCTCGCCCCAATAATACCTCCTTTCTCTGATAGTTGATGAAAGGAGCGTAGCGAAATTTGTGTGGTCAGACGGAAGAGCGGGCCTGATGGCCCGAGTCTCGCGACGTAAAATAAGGCAAATTCAATTGTCAGGGGATTATCAATTTCGGATCAAATCAATTGAACGGTGTAGGCGCCAGCGCTGATCACCGACGAACAGAGACGTTTTACCACCACAGGATTTTTCGGTATAAAGGACCCACAAAACATGGATTCTGGATACACCACCAGTTAGAGGAAGCAATTTACTAAATAAAATAACAGTATTTACCCAATTTTTTGATGCCAGAGCCCGGCAATAAGAGTTTTTCTGTCAAAATTTAGCTCTCTTTTTTTCTCGTAGCATTACAATCCTTCCTCTATATTGCGTAAGCAGAAGCCAGAATGTAAAATGCGGAATAAGTTGTGACTCTATGGTATGTACCAAGCGTTTACATGCCATTGAAAGCTTTTTCCAGTTTTTAGGGGATGCCGATTTCGCCAATCCGCGCCAGGAACCCACTACATCTCTCATGGGGACACCGTTTACCGTTTTACACTCAACACACTTGATGGCTCCTCGGTCTGCACACTCGCAAGGCATTCTGCGACATCACACGTACATGAAAGACAAGGGAAAAAACAACCGTGGACACGGCGGGACTCGAAACAGTGACCCTTCCGATCGGGGCGGCAGCGACTCGGCACTCGCTGTAGCCACTTCGGCCATTTACGTCGGCACATCCGCTTCCAGATGTACTTGTGTGAATGTCATAACCGTCGTATGCTTCATAACCGTGGGGAATCATTCTGATGAATGTGTGAACGCATCTGAAGGAGGCTGAAGAAACAGTAGAAAAATGTGATTCGCATGATTATCATTAATACTGAACTATTTTCATTACTACAACATATTCAGAAATGTTTTATACTTCTGGGAAACATGAGCCTCTATCATTAGAATAGGAATTTAATTAAAGTTTTTCTATTAGGAAATTACGTAATGAGAATAAGTGAAAATGCATCGTAGCAGTCACTCTCTGCGATTCTTTGAAATTGTCTTCATTTATCGGTTTTCTTAATGTAGATCGGAAATATTATTTAAAAAATATTAAAGAACAGCAAAACTTCGCCCCAAATGGCAATTTTCTTTGAAAAATTTGGAGCCGGTTTTAAGAAAACGGCTCTTAACTTCTACAGTAAATTCGAAATTGGAAGCACAATTTTACTAAACGTTTTTGAGTTTTCGAAAAACTTCATTTGAAGTATTTTGAAGCACATTAACTCTCAAATATAATAATGTTTACAAATTGCTGGAAATGTGCATATTACCGGCGTGAGAGAGCTTTAAAAAAAATACATTTGTGTAATTAAAAAAAAAATCCCCACAACGAAATTCACCTCATAGTAAAGAATTAATTGCAATTAGCACTAACCTTTCGAAACGTTTGAAGAACAAATTGGAGGCATTTTTGAGAAAATGGCGTTTGAGTGTTTCTGAAAATGCGCAATTTTGAGCTAGTTTTTACAGAAAACGATTGAGTTTTCGAGAAGCTTTGTCTGACATTATGTAAAGCACATGTTCTCATAAATATTGTATAATAATTTGAGCGAATTAACGACGTGAGACGTAATTTCGAAATGTGAAAAAAAATTTCTGGGCCGATAGGTAGCACCTCGGTACAGAGTGGGACCAAAAGGAAAAGTTAGCCCAGACAAAGGGCCGGTTTCACCAAACAACGAGTAAGAGTTTACTCTGGAGTAAATCATGTTTACTCGAGTTAACATCTTGGAGCGTTTCACCAACACTTTACTCGAGTGTAAATAGCTTACACGAGAGTAAATTCGAGAGTAACTTTACACTGCAAAAATCCGTGGCGTAAAGTACAGAGTAAGCTCAGTTTTCAACGTGAATGTATGGCTCCGAAGTGTTGTTATGGCTCGACGATTACGAATAATAGTATTTGAAGACGATTCCAGCAATGAATCGGAATTTTATCCACTAGTGCAAAGACAAATGGTGCGTGAGAGAATAGATTAGTTTTAATTATGACGATCGAGATTTTATCACGAGGTATTGTTTGACCAAATAAGCTGTTAACTTCATGAGATATATTGTAAACTGTAAAGAACTTGTAAATTTCTTTTTCACCCATGTGGATTCGAAATAAATGTTGTACGTACCGTATACGATAACAAAAGGAAAAATAATAACTACAGGTATTACAACTACTAAGAAATATTTATTTATTTATTTATTAAAAAACTGTATGTGACGTATGGGGGAGATCATTTGCGTACATTTTCTTAAGTTCCAGAATCCCTTTCCAACATTTTAACTACAAATAGTTTTATCAAATAAGAATAATCAACAAACTTACTTGTAAAACATCAAACAATAATGAGGAACCTGTTGGGCTTCCCTTATTTCTATTTATCTAAAGAATGATTGTATTTTTTTATGAATATGATACTTGTTTAAATGTTGACTGAAAGGTATTCTTCTGTCTTATTTATTTGTATACCTGTATTTTAAGTTGTTATTGTATGAAAACAATCCCTGTAAAGCAGTTATGCTGGTCTGTGGAAATAAATAAATAAATAAATAAATAAACAAAAAAGGATTGAACCAAACTCCCTCCGCAAAAAAACTATTTCACATAGAGACATCAAAAAACGAACTCTAGAGACATAATAAGCTCCAATGGAACACTACGTAGTCACCTCCCTCAAGTCCGAAGTATCTTTAATAAAAACGCTTCTTCACTTCAAACAAGAAAAGAATAATCTATTTTCGCAAGACTTTGAATAGCACATAGCCTTTTGACCCACTCATATCTCTTTAAGAAAGAATCTCCATTACTTTATGTATCATGCAACATCCCTTTAACAATTCCACATATTATTCCTTCATCTAATATAATTATTCCTATAACACATTGTCTACTGTGATCAGACTTTCGTATGCAACATTTACTTTCAAATTGTTTTTCCAAATTATTTACTGAAACTTCTAACATATGTCTTCAAATTTCTGAAGGATATAAAATTATATGATGCATTGGAAAGATTTGTACTATATACGGTCGCAAATGACCTTGTAGTTCATGCGGCTAAAAAATAAAGCTTATTAAAAAATATTTCACAATGTTTATTCCGTGCAAAGTGACGCTATGGGTTTCCTCACAGTCAAAGAAACAATTATCTATCTAGTCGTGAGTATATACATAATTGGTTGAAAATTATTTATGTTTTATAATATACTTTTTGTTCAACATTTAATGCAATTTATTACTAGTGCTCCTTATACTTTGAGCTATATCACCATTCTTCGCGGTAGATATGACCATTGAGTCTATTCACTAGACAACTGAATATTCAGAATACAGTTTGGAAATTATTTTGTAGCATTTCGATTATTTTTATAATATATATTAAAACATTACTATGAGACAAAGATACATCGACTTTTATTTGAAAATGTATTAGTCTCTATTATTAAATAGAAAGTAGATGCAGGAATGTCGATATTTTTTTCAAAAACAGAGACAAACATTGTATAATGATTTGTATTTGTAAGAATGGACTTCTATATTATTAGTTACATCAATTACTCATTTGAATCGCGTATTTCAGAAACCTGTCAAAAGCCAATTCCTCATTTCAAAGCGAGGAAAAGTGTCCTAGTAATGTAGGTTTGTTTTTGCTGATTTCAAAATATTTTTAATATTAAAGATGTAGATAAATTAATATTTTTCATGTAAATACTTTAATATTGATTATAATGTTTTAAGTGTAAAACATTCGACGAGTTTCTACAATATAAAATCAGAAATAAATTATTTTTATTTGTAATATCGATTATTATAAGGTTTTATTATTTGTAATGTAATCATGAGTCGTACTATTTATTATCCATAAGATTAGACGATATGATTTTAGAAGATATGCAATTTTTGCCAAAAAATCTTAAAAACTACAACTTGTTATTCGTCTTGCAGAGCAGCATAGCCATAACCATCACCTTCACCGTATCTGTTTCTCCAATGCAAAATGTTGTCACAAAAGAGTTACTTTTCATAATTTCCTTATTGGTGTCAGCTTCTCTAAATCCTACATTCTTATTATTAATTGGTACCTACAACAAGAATTGCAGCTGATCCGGATGGCCGAGATCGCTTTTTTTTAAAAAAAAAATTATTGTCTACCTGTTCAACATACATGTTTTTCAGGGTTGTGAATACAATCATACATAACTTTTGGTTTATTTCCTAACTGTGGTCGCCCTACACGGATGCGTTAAATGTTTTTGGTTGTTATTATTATTATTATTTATTATTATTAATAATAATAATTATTTAAATTATTACGGCAGTAGATTGAGAGTACAGAGAATGATCGTTGATAAGATTATTCGATGAAGGTTATATTATTTGAGGCCCATTTTCTGCTATTTTATGGTGGTCTGAATCTGTCTTTAGGGAAGCGTGAGTTGATTCGTAAGTTCGGTTCTGCTGTGCGTCCAAGGTTGAAGGTGGAGGTGCTGGGAGATGCGGGGAGTGATGTGAAAAAGTCTTCGGACAATTTGGTAATGTGTTCTTTTATTGTCGGAATTTGCAGTTCGTGGTGGATTTGCTTGTTCGAAATAAACCATGGCGCTTTAATTATAGTTCTTAGCGCTTTATTTTGTATAGTTTGCAACAAGTTTATATTAGTTTTTGCTGCATTTCCCCATATTGGGCATGCATAAGTCATAGTTGGTCGAATTATTGACTTGTAAATTATCATTCCGGTCTCTATTTTAAGGGAGGATATTTTGTTAATTAGTGCGTAAAGTTGGGAAAGTTTTGCTTGTGTTTTTGTTCGTGTAGTGTAGATGTGTGTTTTCCAGTTTAATTTTGTATCAAGTTGCATTCCTAGATATTTGGCTGCTGTATTATTTGCATCCCAGGGAATATTTTCGTTGTTCAAAATTAACTGCGGAGGGGTGAGGGGATGTCTTAGGGTGAAAATTTTCGCCTGTGTTTTATCTGGATTTATTTTAATTCTCCAATTTTTTGCCCATTTATTGAATATGTCAAGGTCGTCTTGTAAGTTATTCCTAGCTGTCATAACGTCCCCATGCTTGGAAAAAAGTGCAGTGTCGTCAGCGTAAAGTGCTATTTGTGAATCTATTAGGTGTGGATAATCGGATATATATAAATTGAATAATACCGGTGATAATGGGGACCCTTGGGGCAGCCCTGCTGAAATCTGGCGTAAGGATGATATGGCATCGTTAATTTTGACTTGGAACTTCCTTTGATTTAGGAAACTTTTAATAATTTGGAATAAGTAGTCTGGAGTGCCTATTTGTCTTAATTTGTAGAGAAGGCCTTGATGCCATATTTTGTCAAACGCTTTCGTGATGTCCAGGAATATTGCGATAGTGTGTTGTTTGGCATGGAATCCTTGCGCTATATATTCGGTAAGCCGTAATATTTGATGTGTTGTGGAGTGGTTAGGTCAAAATCCAAATTGCGTGTCTGGGATTACATGTGTGTTTGTCATGAATTTTATTAATCGTTTTAGTATCAGTTTCTCTAATAGTTTCGACAATGACGGGAGTAGGCTTATTGGTCTATAGTTCGCTGGATCTTTTGGATTCTTTCCTGGTTTTCGGAAGGGTAGCACTGTTGCAATTTTCCAATCGTTGGGAAAGTAACCTAATCTGAGTGCTGCGTTAAATATTGCTGTAATGCCTGCTATCGAATTGTTATTTAATTCTTTTAGAACTTTATTAGAAATAAAGTCGTATCCTGCTGATTTCTTAGTTTTTGATTTTTTGATTTCTTGTTTAATTTCTGATGGGGATATGTACTTTATATTGATTGGAGCTGTATATAGTGGTTTCTGATTGAATTCCTCTACTTGTTTATTAAAGTGATCGTTTTTGACTGGGTTTGGGTTGAACGACTTTTCCAGGTGGTCAGCTATAAGAGATGTTTTCTCAAAATCAGAATTTGCCACTTGTGAACCTAGTTTTATTTGTGGAAATTCTTGTTTTTGTCTTTTTTATTCTATGTATGGTAGACCACATATGCCTAGATGACGGGTGAATTTCTTTTAAAAAAGTCTGAAAGCTTGCATATCTATGTTGGTCTAGTTTAGTTTTGACTAGTCTCGTCAGTTTGTTTAATTTTCTTTTTAAGTCTGGTCGTCCAGTCATTTGCCAATAGCGTCTTAAATTGTGTTTACTTTTAATTAGGTTTATGATTTTTATTGGGATTTGTTGCTTGTTTATTGGGTTTGTTATTTTGAGATATGTGGTAGAATTTGTGAGGGATCCTTGTATGTTGCTGACTAATAGTTTTACTTCATTATCTAAGTCCTTTTCAGATTGAATGTTTTGCGGATGTTTGTAGTTAATTTTTAAAATTTACCTGAATTTAAACCAGTTAATTTTACCTTTTTGCTGTTTATAATAAGATGATAGATAGAGAGGATGAAATGATATGATTATTGGATTGTGATCCGAATCTAGTTCAGGAATTACTTTTTGGTATAGCGAAAAATCAATATTTTTTGTGCTGAGGATATCTAATATGTCAGGAATTATGTTATTGTTGTAAGGGTAATGGGTAGGTTCTATTGGAGCCATAATACATAAATTGAGAGTGGTAGCTAGATTTAGTAAATTTTGCCCTTGTGGAGTTGTTATGTTGCATCCCCAATCGCAGTGTTTGCTATTAAGGTCACCTATTAGCATGATATTATCGTTATTTCCAAAAATTTCAGTATATATTTTTCTAGGGAATAGCTTATTGGGAGGTTTATACGCCGATATTATGGTTGTGTCTTTGTTATTTATTTTGGTTTTTATTGCTATAGTTTCTAGGTCATTGCTCGTAGGACTATTAATTAAAGTATGTTTTATATCTTTGTGCACTAGTATGGCCACTCCTCCTGCGGCCGTTGCTGAGAGACGGTCGTTGCGATAGATATTAAAACCTGGTATTGAGAACTTGATTTGAGGTAACAGGTGAGTTGAAGGTGAGAAAATGCACAAGACCTCTTCAACCTTGATACATCCAGGGTTCGAGAAGCGAGGATTCCACTCGGAAAGGGGATTAACGGTTTGATAGACTACTTGGTCCATTTTGATTGATGGATTCATTGATTGTTAGTGATTCCGGGCGCATCAACGGCTAAGGTCATTAGTCCTATACGTGTAGTGCATGTTTCTCTTCGGGAGGTGGCTGTGATCTTCCCCCGTTCGAAGGTGACATCCGGCGTCGACTTACCGTCGGCTAGAGGGGGTTTTCCCGACAAGGTATCTCCCACCAGCGGGGCGCCTCCCCAGCCGCGAGAGGTTCTAAGCTCCCGACCGGCCTCCTGGAATGTGTGGTAGTGTAGTGCATGTTAGTGTAAGTGTGTGAAATGGGGGAGGCCATAGGTAGCTTTGGGGATCCGCCTAGAGCACTTTCTGAGCCGCCTGCGAACCACGATTAGGTCGCAGGTGGCCTTGGGAGCGCGCGGTGGAAGGCGACAACGGCCGGGGTTCGGAAGGTGGTGTCAGAGGGGGAGGGGAGAGGAGGGAAGGGGAGGGGGAGCTATAACAGTGAGGGGAGTCGGCGCGAGGGGCACTTCGTGAAGTAACATGTCGCGTTCCAGAGCCGCCTTCGCTTTGCTGCTCGCGGTGGGATCCACGTGGGCCGCCCTGCCGCTGCGTGAGTACTACGACTCCCGTACCTTTCTGCTTGTTTGTATCAAATACCATACCTGGAGTTTTTTGGGCTCCAAGCTTTCCTTGCGGTTTCCTGGTTGTAAACGTGAATGTGTACGGCAACATACTGGGTGTAACTAATTGATTTTATATAAGAACACCTTTTATAAGTTATTTTCAAAAACATAATAAGTATAATTTATTCATATTAAGTATTTTGTAAAAAGAATAACTTCTATCGTACGTAGCCTCCATTTCTGATTTAAAATGCTTGGGAAATACTTATAGTAAGAGTTTGTGGAAGTTCTTTCGAGATAAATCAAATATGAGACACTAATTGAAGGTATACGACACATTTTTGAAGTTCATGACAATATGTTTAAAATGAGAATGGAAAAGTTACAGACTATACCCAGAAACCGGTACTATGAAACGAAAAAAATTAACTACTCTCTTATAAAATTTGGAAAATGTGTGAAAATGGTTTGATACCTGCTCAGTAAGTGTACAAAGGCACAACTAGACGACCGAAATTATCCTTTACACGTACAGGCAAATATTAACAAACCAATGATTGTAGGGTCATAAAGGACCTAGATACGATACGAGGATTAAGGGCGCGAATCTAGATATCCGTAGGCTACATTCCATCTATATTAACTAACACACAAGCTACTTCCATTATTACATTTGGTATACGTATTGTCATGCTGTTTTAACAAATTACGTTATTATGACGTTATATTTGTTCTTATTTTCTGTGGAGAGACATGACAAGTTGACATTAATAATTTCATCAGATAAATTCGATGTGGCATAGTATATGTAGAGTCCATTCCGTCACTGTTCCAAAATACCATACAGTGATGTTGCATTAGATTAAAGCGCAAAAACTGATGTGCGGCACACAGGTGATTCGATTCCGGCAGATCAGCCAGTACCAATCCTGACACACAAAACATCGCTTGTATGTTTTCTCTGTAGTTACTTATAACTCTTATTTACTTAAACTGTACATAAAATTAGTATTTGGCATAAGAATGAAATGTTAACTAATGAAGCGACGGTAGGAGTCGAGTTCAGCGTTTTGAAGTGAGTACGCCACAACACTTTCGTTCGAATTGCTTACATCATTTTCTTTCAGTGAAAATATATGAAAACATGTACTCTTTTGTATACAGTTGGGATCTTTCCCAGTATGTGAGGTGGAACACGTAGATTCATGTCGCCTAGTGTTGAATCCCGTTGTTTTATGTGGCCTTGAATTCTTTGCGGTTCAAGTCTCACAAATTACCACATTCCAAGCAAAAAGAGGAGGTAAGTACTGGTTTCCGTCCATGAGCCTTGAAAAAATTCGTTCTGCCGAATTTTGAATTGCAGGACATGCTTACTGCGACTGGGCTAGGCGAGACTTCGCGTCGAGCACCGGCGCAGGTCTAGAGCAGGGATTCCCAACTTTTTTTTTTTGCCTCGACCATATTTTAAAGAATTGCTTCAACAACCCCTTTACATTTTTCTCCACAACTTACTCCATTCATAATAATTGCACAAAGAAATGCACATAAATGACTTAAAGAAAACACTTCCGCACAGCAATATTTTCATAAATATCTCGGTTTACAATAATCGAAGACGTTCTCTTCGGAATAGCCGAGTTTCTAATCTTCATTTTTCTGCATTGATTAAAAAATGAAACTGGCGAATTTGTAATTTCTTATGAAATGTTTCGTAAAAACAATAACTCGAAAAATATTGTACACTCCATTAATATCTTTTCAAAATCAATATCTTCATTATACCAATTAGTTTCCGGTGTATTTTATACCATTGACCGTCAGTCAATCTTTTATATTCGTTGAGCCCACTCCAAAATTTCATCGACCCCTTAGGGGGGTCTGTATTGGGAACCCCTGGTCTAAAGAGGGGGCAAGACGCCAAACTTCAGATTCAGGGCCGTTGTTCCTGGGTCGAAATTATAAAGTTTAAAACTTTGCTCTTTTGTCGTTGGGTGAAATGTTTCTTCCTCATACCGTCAAGAATAGAATATAATGCATTCCAGTGAGATATGCCGATAAAGCTTTCGTTAAAAGACTACTCTAAAGATCTGTACCTCTACCGGGAATTTGTCTGCAAAATGTCTCAATGAGTTTTACACCTTGAACAATGTTGGATAATTTTCACTGGTGAAACGAATCATTCTCAATTGGAGTTTACTCTGTATATAGTACTTTAAAGAAAGATGATGGACTATTCCGTTTTATCGGAAATTGTGGACATTAAACCATGTAAGTCCCTTGCAATTACCACTCAGGGGTGCATCAAAGGGATTTAAGAACTAAAATAAACACGTTCGTACGTGATACGAAAACCATGCGCAACTGGTACGTTTCCCCCATACGTGTTAAGTTTTATTGCTCTTTGACTACATAAATCAAATCAAATGATGGTATAATTGCATCATACGGAACGCATGCAACCCGCAATACAGAACACGCCGAAGCACACTCGGAAATAATGCGCCATAGAGTCTTAACACAGATTTTTGATAAAACTGTGTTACTCCTTTAGGACGGGGACCCTCTGAGGCACACAAGTTGGTTTCTATAGTGTTACGTAAAAAAATCAAACTTTTCTATTAATATTCTTTATGGTTCCGTCACTCTGTAGCTCGGATTGCCAGAAATATTGAAAGCTTGGTTACAGTGTGAATCAATTTTAAAACAATTAGAAAGTTTAATTTTTTGGAGATTGCAACTTTTGGCAAAAATATTTATAAGCCTTCTATTTTATATTTTAGGTGTTTTCGCCGGGCACTGTAGCCATTCACTACTTCCCATTTCATCCGTCAGAAGAGGCACTGCACTATATGTCCATGTAACATTTATAGAAGTATTTAATAATTACTAGTAAAGCCACAATGTCACGAAATTTCACGCATTGTTTGTAACCGTTACGTAATATTGCCATATTCTTGAACATTCACATAAAGTGTAAACATTTTTAAGTTGAATGTCATGTAATTCAGTGCATTTAACTTCATCCGTTAAAAAAAGTTTTAAGATAATAGTTGAAGGATTTTTGAGAAATCTCGTTTCTAAAATTATTATTATTTCTACTATTAAACTACTCATATTTTCAAAACATTTATGCATGATGTTATTTCAAGATATAATTTTGAAGCATAGATTTGACAAAGAAATAAAATTTCTATCTTTAATCTTGTAGGATTGAATTTTTTTTTGCAATTTTCGAAAATCCAAAGGTTCAAACAAAGAACCTGTACCATTTCTAAGCGTACATTGCTCCATATGAGAAAAAATAAAGAAGGTTTGAGTCATTTTTGAAAAAAAGTCGTTTACCTTCATGTAAAGAAGCATTCTAAACAAACATCTCTTTCAAATCAAAGCCACATGAGCCACATCGATCATGGTATATACATTTTGGTAATTATCGTTCGCAATGTTTATCTGCTGCTCGGACGGATAAACATTCTGCTGTAAACAAATTTTTCGCTGACAAGGAAACGTAGATACTACATAGCTCATAGCGTGTTTTAGGGGAAGTAATTTACTACACATTGGAACAAGAATTACCCACTTTTTGTGATTCATTAACCTACAATATGACTTTCTCTGCCGAATAATCGTCCTTTTATGCTACATTACATAACTTCGTAAGTAGTATTCGAGAATGATACAAGTGGTTCTACACATTTTGTCGTGTTAGTCTCCTAATTTCTTTATTCTGGGTTAGCTTTACGGTTTGCCACACCATCTTCCCAGAAGCTATATATCCGCGCTTAAAACATATTTTTTTAAACTTTTTCTCAATTTTTTGGTTCCCTATTAGTGGAACTTAAATACGACTTTCAGAAAATTACAGAGTTATAAGATGTCATATCTGATATTTTTTTTTGAAAAAAATGGAACTGTTATTGAGAAAATGTGTTAGCTCGAAATTACTCATTTTTCAGAAACGCTGTTTTTAGAAAAAAAGTTTTGAGTTTTTAACAATCATCTTGACAAAACATTTGAAGCTCGTGTTTTCACAAATACAATAATGTGTAAAAATGCCGATAATGTAAATGTTAAGGATGTAAGGGATATTTAAAAATTGTAATTTTGTAATTTTTGAAAAATCAAAAAAATATAAAATTAACGTTTATGTAAGGTTTTTTATTATTTAGGGCATTTATCATTATCCGTGGGTTTTTCTAAATAAACGTTGAAGCATGTTCTGAGAAAATATCGTTTGAGCGATTCTGGTTAAGCACAACTTTAAGCTCATTTTCATACAAAACTATTGGTTTTATTAGGAACTTAAAAAATCCTTTTAACCACAAATGGAGTAATGTTAAAATACCTTATTGTAAATAATGAAATTTGATTTTAAATACAAACACACATTTGGAAGGTTTGGAAAATCATAAGTATACGTCGTAACGACGTTTTGTCAAGTTATTCAGAATATACGGCATTCTCTTGTGAAAAAGGATTGATAAAAACATTTGGAGCAATTTTTAACAAAAATTCTGCTTTTAAAATTGTCAATTGTTCTACTCGAAATTACCGAAAACTATAAATATTTTCAACACAATGTATGTACATGACATTAATGAAAGAACTATTTCTGAAAAACAAATTTCAATTGAAGAAAATATGTCTTTAGTAATATAGTTGCATGAGAGAATCACAAAACGTTGTTACATTTGCAATTATCAAAAATTCAGAGTTACCAGTGATAATCGGACCTATGTTATCTTTATAAATGTATTTTACCATATTGTGTACGCGCACGTATTGTTTTGTTTATTCTCAATTAAAGAAAATATCGAGCCACTTTCAAGAATATTTTGAGAATGTCCCAGGAACCCGTAAAGCACTCTCAAAATAAGAAGAGTTCTTTTCAAAATCGCTTAGTTTCTAGTCGGGCCAGATTAATCCGGGAATTCATTTATTTTCGCAAACATTTTAGGAATTATTTCGACGCTTATGTAGTTTACAGATAGACGAGTAGGCGTACGGACTAACAGAAGTACAAAAGGACTAACTGACGTTTTGAAAACAAAGCACTTTTCGGTGTGAATCAACAAATATTATTTCGGGCCTTTAAAAAGAGTATTTCCATTAACATTTCAAAATTGATTTTCAACAGTTTTAAATAACTTGCTATTTTTTTATTCTTTCCTATTAAAACAAGAATCTACTAATTGCGCAATGCTCGTATGGGGTCAGCTAGTACTATATGTATAGGATGTTTCGATATGCGGTACAGGTTTTTATTCAAGGTTGTGGAAGAAAGTGAAAAAGAAGTTAGACGAGTGTATTACGTAAAGTCGTCAAACACTAATCTGGCTTTGCAGTATTCTGTAAAAACGTATGAGAGCCTGTAAACTCTCACTGTGCAATTAAGTTATTGAGTTTAATTACTTAAGGACGGATTAATTGAAAGAGCTCTTTTTAAAGATGTGCATATGTATGTATTTTTTAATGTGCTTTGAAAATGCAGATATATCTCAGAATACATGTTAATGTGTAGCGAATTCACACTCACACACACACACACACACCACAAAATCGCACAAGCGTTCACTGCCTTATCGCACGCTGCGCGACACCTAGGAACTTAATGAGAGCTCCAAGCTGGCGGAATCATCGCCCTCTCACTCTTCACAGCTACGCTGCCTCTAGGCGTGTGCCGCACCCTGCGCCTACCTGCCTACGCGCTCCGCGACCGACTCAGAGTCGGTGTTGCAAGGACTGAACGCACTCAATGGAATGGAAATTAACCAAAATTACTGGTGTTCATCATATCTCGATTGAGAGGAGGAGAGAAAGGACTGAACGCACTCAATGGAATGGAAATTAACCAAAATTACTGGTGTTCATCATATCTCGGCGTTTTTGAAATCCCCAAAATGGGGTAAACACAACACTTCAGAGAAATTTCTCCTGAAATTTAAAAGGACTATATGTTATTCAAACGGTATTAATATGTTGGCATGTGTCATTTTTTCAAAAACAGACATAAATAATAAATAAGCAAAACAGGCATGTATATTCAAGTTGTATATAATTTGTATGAGACAATGCTCGATTATCTTCAAACAAAAAAAAACTAACGTTTTTGCCTGTGGATATTGCCAAATTGCAATATCCAATAAAATGATATGTTATCAATGTTTACCGATATTTTGGTATATAGAAGAAAAAAAACAGAATGTGTCGTTGCCATTCTTATTTCATAATTCATATTTCAGACGAAACTCGCTTTTTACATGTCGCAGGACAAATAAGCCCTTAGAAAAACACGAAAATTAAATGTCATGTAGAGACATTTTAAACTGTTTTGTAGTATTTTAAAAGATGCCCTGTAGAATTTTGTACTCCATATATCTAAAATTATTATTTGTATGTTTCGAATTGTCAGATTTTTGTACGTTACCTTTCTTAGTGCCAGTTTCAGTTTGGGGTGGAGAGTCATTTTAAACTGTTTTGTAGTATTTTAAAAGATGCCCTGTAGAATTTTGTACTCTATATATCTAAAATTATTATTTGTATGTGTCGAATTGTCAGATTTTTGTACGTTACCTTTCTTAGTGTCAGTTTCAGTTTGAGGTGGAATATTAAATTCCCATTGTAAATTAAATCCAGCTAACCAGTTCATAACGTTCGGACAAACGTACTCCTTCGCATGTTTTTTTTTATATTTTTTTCCACGAAATTTTCTACAGCTAAGTGAATACTAGCGTTGTAATTATTTTCATCAGGTGACAATACCAACAGCTAACTTAGAAATTCATTTACAATACATGAAAATTATTTTACAACATTGCCAGAAGGCATCAAAAGCTTAAAATCGATAAACAGGTTTATGCGCCAAGTATAATATTGTCTTCTGCCCAACTCTTTCTACACATGACTCATTCCACGAAAGTATCGCCCAAAATTTAATGAAATTTTGACTTTTACGTCGCAGAATCATAAGTCCCCAAAATATGAAAGGTAATTTTGTTCACTTGATTATTATCAGCAAACTCAAATAATTTCCTGGGCAAATTAATGGGTTCAAGGCTACCTTTAATTGATAATATTTTAGTTCTCCCCATCCCGACGCAAGGTCCCTTTCGTTAAGACGTTGCGAAGTGATGGAATGCCATTCCACATTCACATTGAATTAATCTATGGGGGATAACAATCTCACAATTTGTACTATATTTTTTAAACTAGGCGCTGACCCCACGCGAGTTACGTATGTTTATTAACGCAGTTTTGTGTGAATCTTGTATTAGAAGTGTTCCGAGTTCACGTTGAAAAGGGTGAATTCGTGTCGTGCGTCAGGAATCAAAAAAAGCAATTATTATCGTTTGATATTTAAATTGGTTGTTTTCACTTAAGCATAACACACAGTGATGCAGGATAGCTTAGTCATTAGTTCAGTGTATTATCTGAATTGCATATTAAAGTACGAAAGAATAATTAAATCGGAGGGGAAGATGAAGAGTGGTTTTTCTATTGAGTCGAAACTTTTCTTGGCTATTGTCAAGTAAGTTTAGGTCTAGATGATTGGGATGCGTTTCCAAACATCGGTGATATTTTGAACTTATTTCTTGAATCTTGTCTTTGACTGTTGCTGTACTGGGATCGCGGTGTAGTGCATCATTTGTTATGAACCAGGGTGATGAAGTTATTGTTAAAAGTTTTGATTGAAATCTTTGTAGAATTGACCAATTATTTTTCCTGCACATCTGAATTCCGTATGTCCGTACGAGAACTAAAATCGTGTTATAAATTAATTTATTTCCAAGTGTTAATTTTTATTTGTTTCCAATAAGCTAAAACAAATTTCTTTGTTGTAACTACAACTGTTGTTTTTGGTTAGAATATGTTTTTTTTTCACGTGAGACGTCTCTTTATGAAAGCCTAGATATTTAATGCTCTCGGCTTGCTGTACCAGGACCAGCTGTGCAAGTTTCGTCAGAACCCTTGCATTGGCGACCGTGTGCTGGCTTCCGTGTTTCATAACACGACATTAGTCTCACGCTGACTTTTCGTTCGAACGACCTGACACTGAAAAACCGTGGGGTGAGCGGCCTGCCGAGCGGGCTCACGGTGACACCAGATGGCGAAAACGAGGCCAAAACCTTAAAAATAATAGATTATTTTGGAAACTTCTGATTATCCCACGGAATGAGGAATGTTGCGAACATCTGTTGTGAAAGTATGAAGCCTAATCCCCGTACCTGCAGTGCGCTGTGGAAGTTTGCAGTTGGAACACGCGGTCATTGCTCTTGTGTGTCGTCAGAGGAGATAGTAGACTACGGTTTCTAACAAGTTTGGTACTAGAGTTTCAGGGTCAATGTTTCCCAACTCGGTCAGGTATTACGTTCAGTTTATCTGATTCTTTGATCAAATGCTGAAATGACCCTTTGTTTTGCTTCTGGCCGTAAATGTAGCTTCACTATATGTTTTATTGAGGTCTTTGAAGAACGTAGTTAATTGGTGGGTTGGAAGAGGTTCGTGGTTTGTGATGGTGACATAAGCGGCGTGTTCTGAGTCAAGATTTGAAGGCCACTTGTATGAGACGTAATAGTATACAATCACCCAAATACATGTGGGTAGGTTACAACGAAATTAGAATGAGACATGTGTTACAAAGCTTAGAAGAAGCATATAAATTCTTAACTGATTATCCTCTAGGTGGCCAAGGTGCTTAAACTCTCCGTGAGTGTTTCGTTTATTGAGTAATGAAATGGTGCGGATGAAAACATAGGTTCGGAACCTCTGTGGTTTGGTGAGCGCCGTACCATCATGTAACTGTATGCTATGAGAATGTAAATCACTGTTATGTACCCAACTGGTGAAAACATTGTCCAAGTTCCATTGGTTCAATGAGAACATATTATTCTTTCACCATTGCACATTAAATTTGCTTATTAAGTTCTATTGCCAAATTTTGCAGAAAGATTATTACGCTCTCACGTACTTCAGGAAAATTACGGACGGTAAATCTATTTTCTGGTGTTTTGAATGGCTTCAAATTAGAAACCTCCTTCGTGTTTCATTTTTTGAAACTTTGTGAAATGTGTTAAAAGCCCCTTGGTATATCTCCAATGATCAAATGCACATCGAATTAAATATTTCTTAGGTGCAAGGCTACATTAATAAAAACCTCAGAATTTTACCTCAGCATTAAACAAAATACCTGGTTTACCATTATTCGCACACTTTCATTTATTCACCACCAACACAACCAGAATGGAATCCAAATTCCGTAAAGGCAAATTTCGATCACCCTCATGTAATAAAAATAAATAAATAAAAAGAAATAAAAAGAAATAAAAATATAAATAAAAAGAAATAAAAATAAATAAAAAAATAAATAAAAATATAAATAAAAATAAATAAAAAAATAAAAAATAAAAATAAATAAAAAATAAAAATAAAAACAAATAAAGAAATAAAGAAATAAAAATAAATAAAGAAATAAAAATAAATAAACAAATAAATAAACAAACAAACAAACAAACAAACAAACAAATAAACAAATAAACAAACAAACAAACAAACAAATAAATAAATAAATAAATAAATAAATAAATAGTAAATTTTCATTAACAATTGAGCAAAATCACCGAATTATAACTGTTAACAATTACATCATCTAGGAGTTGCGTCATGATGCTTCCATACACAGAAAGAAAATACTTTATTATAATATTTCCATATGTAGTTAAGTGTATTGAAACTTTTAAAGCACCTTGGTATTGTAATTGGAATAAATAAATTTAATTTACAGAGATTGCGAATCAAGAATAAACAGTGTTGAATTAGCAGCAAGGACATCATTTCCAAGTGCACGTTATGGTTTTCTGGGTGGAAAAAAATAATCTCAATAATGAGGAATTCATTCGTGATTTATTTAAAGTTAAAAGAAGTTGATTAAAGTTAAAAGTTTGGTTAAAGTTGGTTACAAAGCTCTTGTCTGCCAGTTGCCAAAATGGAATGACGACATCAAAGCATCGGGAATACTTCCATGATGGATGATTTTGCTAGTTTTTTTGCGGGGAAATTCTCAGTACAACAGACAAAACACACTCTAGCGGTGATATATACTAGTTATTGAACATGTGTTATACACTATATTTATTTTGCTTTTTAATTTTAACTCCTATATGGAAACATCGGTCTGACAGGCATCCTAGTGAAATTGATTTATGCAACAGTGGCAAATAAGATTAGGCGCGAGCGGTGACAGTCATAGCAGATTCCTCTCTGACCCTCTTCTATCACTCGGTGGAGTTTTGTTTAGTTCTCCTGAAGCGGCCGGCATTGAAAGAGTGTTTTGGAAACCGTGGCGATGTCTGAGACCGGCTGTTTCACTTCGTGCATTTTTCGTAGAGGTATGCGAGACCATTCGTTTCTCATAGTGCGTAAGTGATCTGCGAGACAGGTGTTTAAATGTATGCTCTTTGGAGTCTTAAATGTTTATTTGATATTTTTACTTTCAAAATATACTTCGCCTGGAGGGACATGAGCTTGTCGTTGGAAGCAGAGCTTGAGTACCCCCGTGACCCTGAAAGCTATGCCGGCGGTAGCGTAGCTACTGGTAGGGCTTTCCTTGCCAGACAGATCGAAGGAGAGAGGCCAGGCAAAGACGTACTCCAGAAGAGGACCTCAACACGAAGAAGAGGAGACTCCAGAAGAGAACAATGCATAGAAAACCGTCAGCTTTGCGGAGATGGTGAAGAGGCCCTGTAGCTTAGGAGAGGTGGAGAAGGGTAGGCGAGGCTCTTCTGGCAGCGGGAAGCCAACTCGCATAGAGAAGACAACATCGATAAAAAATCCAGTCTCTTCCCTGCTTGGAAGTTGTGCGAAGGACCCTCCCACGTAAAAAGCAATGACACTAGCAAGCTTAAAAGAAGATGGCCGGACTGAACTTATGACGAATTTGGCAAGAAAATGGTTAAGAGACATGGAATAAAGGATATCTTAAAGATTGCTGCTTGAAATGGGAGGGGTCTGTCAACAAAAGAACTATAACTAGATAGGGAACTAAAAGAGAAAGGGATAAATATAGCCATTATTTCAGAAACAAAAAAGAAACTTAAAGGAACAAATGATCTGGAAAATTAATAATGAATGTAATGATATTTATTGGGGTAGAACAGAAAAGAAGAGCAGTAAGTGGAGTCGCAATTATTATAGATAAAAAATGGAAAACAATTCGAAAATTACATTTTTGTTAATGATAGAATGTTGAACAAATGATTAAAAATAGAAAGAGGGCATCTCACTATATTTGGTGTATATGCTCTTCAAGAAGGTAGGAAAGAACTAACTGAAGAATTCTATGAAGTTCTTCAGCAACATTACCATAAAGCCAACGAAAATGACCATATAATATTAGCAGGAGAATTCAGAGTACGTTATACACCTATCCCTCGAATAGTTGGATCTTTTGAAGATAATCGCTTGAATAGAAATGGGCGAGAGCTTAGAGAATTTGCCACCTTCAACAACTTAAAGATAACGAATACATTCTTTCGTAAGAAAGATATTCATAAGTATAGATGGATAGCAAGTGGTCTTAGATCAATTATAGAATATATAATTGTGAATAAGAAATTAGCAAGTGAAGTGAGAGATACACGAATATATAGAGGAACTGCCATAAATTCAGACTATTACTTGTTTCAATCAGATATAGACACAGTTAATTTGAAAATTATGAAAGAAAGTCAGTGGGTTGAACATTATCAAACTGTATGGTATAACCCTGAGGATGAAAATATCCAATGTACAAGCTGTACAAGCCTGTACAAGCTTCTAAGATGACATTGTTTTAGAAGAATTAGAAACAACAATAATGGGACTAAAAATCGAAAAGCTCCGGGACTTGACGAAATAAATGCCGAACTAATTAAATATGAAGGTTTGCTGTTAAAACTAAGATTCTTCCACCTATTCAATTTATGTTGGAAGCAATGCTGTGTCACTGAAGGATGGCAAAAAGCAAAAGTGATCTCATTATTTAAAAATGGGAAGAGAAGGGACTGTGGAAACTATAGAGGTATTAGTTTACTACCCACATGCTATAAAATATATGCAAACATTTTCAATAAAAGACTTGTTAATATCTCTGAAATTTTAATCCTAGAAAATTGTTTTAGAAAAGGACGCTCCTTATAGATAATATTATTACCATCCGACAACTAATAGGAAAGCGTAGGGAATTGAATCTAGAAAACTATTTGGCTTTCTTGATTATGATAGGCTTGCGATAAATTGAAACGTTCTACTTTATTTGAAATTATGGAAAGAAAAGACTACCCACACCACTTAATCAATAACATTAAATCTCTGTATCAGAATACTGTTGTTATTTTAGAACTAGAAGAAAAATATTCGAAGGAAATAAAAACAAACCAAGAAATTCGCCAAAGATGCAGCCTTTTCCCAACATTGATCTTGGATGATGTCATTCGAGAATGGAAGAACAAAATCAGCCTAGGAATAAATTTTAAAAAGGAGTGTACTTAAATACACTCCTATTTGCTGATGATCAAATTATAATCCAAGAAAGTGAGGATGTCTTTCAAGGTCTATTTATCAATTAAACCAAACTTACCAAAGATATTGTAATGGGACGGTCACACATCGCGGATGACGACACGAACCACATATTTATTTTATTTAATTAAGAACCGCGCCGCCGTTGAGAGCAGCCGGCAATGCCATTTCCTGCTGAACCAGGGAGAGCCGCTTAGCGAGCCCAGGGAAAGGATGAAGTAGCGCGCCTCCTTTGTTCAGCGAGCCTCACGCTGGGCGCACCCCTTATGACGTGTGGGGAAGCACGCCGCCCACACCCCTTCATCGAGCAACGGAATTACCCGCGCCTATTTCCGGGAATTTAGGTGACGTAGGTTATTTCGGGGGAGGTTGCTGGGGGCGGCTTCGCGGCTGGCGCCATGATAGGCGGAAGGGTTACAGGTGGCACGACATCCAATAGAAATGGATAATGCGGGGGAGGAATCACGTGATACGCGAGCCTTCCTGTGGGACTGCAGAGGTACAGATCGATCACTTGTATCGGAGATAGTGAGGAGGCGACTTGTATCAGAGGTAGCGAGGAGACTTGCTTCTGAGGCAGTAGCGAAGCCACTTAATTAGTGCCTGGCCGCCCCGAATGCCACGCCGCCTCGCTACATCGCAGCCCGACTCGTGGGACGACAGTCGGCCGATGGGACGGGACACTACTACTGAGTGCCTGACCGAGAGGACCATGTGAGTGCGGGTCGGGGACATGAAAAAAACTATATCGCGAAACGACCCGTCATCGCCCGAGCGCGTTCCCGCCGCCGCCCGCGCCGAGCACGCTGAGGAGCCGCCGGTAGACACCAAGCAACGCTGGCCTAATCCGGGGCCGCCGCCGTGACTGCAAGGGGCCGCCACAAAGGGACCTGGTGCGAGCAACGCCGTAGCCGCCCGCCGCCAGGCCTGCTGGGCGCTGGGATGCCCGAACGCTGCACCTGTGAGCTGGATCACGACCGCCCGGGAGGGCAAAGACACCGGAGCTGAAATGAACTCTGGCCATACCGGCCGTTAATAAGTTAAGATTAGATTTAAGTTAGTTATAAGTTTATTCATGTTACTGGGCTTCACCCACACACAATATTAAGTGATTAAAGTAGTTTATGAAAATGCTGGAGTATTTCTCTCACGTAGTTGGGCAACCATGCATGCCTCCCTCTAGGGAGTCTGCCGACGAAGCAGCCGGGCAAAGCTGAATCGCCGAAGGAATCAGGTAGTCGGGTGAGTCAGTGGTTACAATATAATCTAAAGATTTCAAAAACGAAGACCAAAACGATGGACCTTATTGGAAAGCATCCTATATGCACCACAATAATTTTGTAAAATACGATGCTATAACTAATTAACCATTTTAAATATTTGGACTACAACATAAAGTTCATCCCAGAAATGGATCATAAATACCAGAATATATGCGGAAAAATTCGGCGAACTCTTAAAGATAAAACACATAGAGATATTCTAATAAGGATATATAAATTAATGGCTCTCCCTTTCTTCGAAGTGAATGCTGAACTCTGAGAGAGAAAGATAAAAAGGCGTTACAGTCTACGGAAATGAAATTCGTGAGATGTAAAAAAATGTAACAGACTATATAACCTCAAAAATGAGGAAACTCCAAAAGAATTAAACATTCAAGCAATCAATGACAAGGTACAATGTTAGAGACAGGAATGGTACATGTGGAAAGAATGGAAGAGACTCGCATTCCAAAGCAGGTGTTCAAGTATAGGCCTTCAGGCAGAAGAGATCCAGGTAGACTCCTCAAAAAATGGAATTCTTAGAAGTCTGAACAGGTCACAGGCCTATCCTTGAAGTGGAGGAGGAGAAGAAGAAGACGAAGGAAGAAGAAGAAGAAAGAGAAGAAATATTCTAATGACTCGCCCAATTCGTTCGGACGATCTCAGCTCAAGAAGAGCAAAAAATTAGTACCCTACTCAAGCTATGCTTCGTGTATGTAAATTTATTGATGGGTCTAACAAGAATGTCATTTTAGACAATTGTTCTGCAGAAGTTATTGATGAACTGATGAAGAGACAATTAACTTACGTTGGGACAGTGAAAAAAAAAGAAAAAAAAATTATTCCTGAGGAATTCCTTGCTAGCCCACAAAGATAAGATGGAGCAAAACTGTATGGATTTAGAGGACCAACTACGCTTATTAGCTTTGTGCTTAAAAAGAACAGAGCTGTCATATTGTCATCAACTAAACCATAGCATTGAATACAATGAAAAGGAAAGGAAGTCCGAGATTACATGCTTTTACAATAAATCAAAATTTGGAGTTCATTTCTTAGATATGATATGTCCTGTTTCCACATCCCGTAGGAAAACTAGGGGATGGCCCCTTTCTATATTTTACAAGATGCAAGCGTAATCTCTTTGACAAGTATAATGTTTCAGTGTAAAGAGTTTGAAAGATTCAACTATTATGACAAGATATGAGTACGTCAAGCAATTGCGACTGATTCTCGTCTCCAAAAGAGACTTGCAGATACATTGAACCTCTCACGGGGATTGAAATGAAGTATACAGCTTCAGGAGAAGGCTATGCTCAGCAACAGGGAGAGCAACTGCGGGGGCGGCGGCGGCAACGTCAACCACTGGACAAAGAAGAAGATGAAGAGCAGCAAGAAGTTCCAAGTGACGGAATGACCAAGAGAAAAACTTGCGCAGCATGTTCCTACAAACAAATACGGCATACATATACATAAACTGCACAAAAGCAGTTTACTTAGAATGTAGAAGGAACCTTTGCATTTGCTGTGCAAAAAACAATAGAGATTAAAAGAAACCTTCTTGTATTATAACTCACATATTCCTTCTTCTACTATTTCTGTGTTTTTCAAAACGTTTGCAATGCTTTTCAAAACGTTTGCAATGCTTTTCCAAACGTTTGCAATGCTTTTCCAAACGTTTGCAATGCTTTTCCAAACGTTTGCAATGCTTTTCCAAACGTTTGCAATGCTTTTCCAAACGTTTGCAATGCTTTTCCAAACGTTTGCAATGCTTTTCCAAACGTTTGCAATGCTTTTCCAAACGTTTGCAATGCTTTTCCAAACGTTTGCAATGCTTTTCCAAACGTTTGCAATGCTTTTCAAAACGTTTGCAATGCTTTTCAAAACGTTTGCAATGCTTTTCAAAACGTTTGCAATGCTTTTCAAAACGTTTGCAATGCTTTTCAAAACGTTTGCAATGCTTTTCAAAACGTTTGCAATGCTTTTCAAAACGTTTGCAATGCTTTTCAAAACGTTTGCAATGCTTTTCAAAACGTTTGCAATGCTTTTCAAAACGTTTGCAATGCTTTTCAAAACGTTTGCAATGCTTTTCAAAACGTTTGCAATGCTTTTCAAAACGTTTGCAATGCTTTTCAAAACGTTTGCAATGCTTTTCAAAACGTTTGCAATGCTTTTCAAAACGTTTGCAATGCTTTTCAAAACGTTTGCAATGCATTTCAAAACGTTTGCAATGCATTTCAAAACGTTTGCAATGCTTTTCAAAACGTTTGCAATGCTTTTCAAAACGTTTGCAATGCTTTTCAAAACGTTTGCAATGTTTTTCAAAACGTTTGCAATGCTTTTCAAAACGTTTGCAATGCTTTTCAAAACGTTTGCAATGCTTTTCAAAACGTTTGCAATGCTTTTCAAAACGTT
The DNA here is from genome assembly GCA_038098605.1 of Gryllus longicercus. NCBI lineage: Eukaryota > Metazoa > Arthropoda > Insecta > Orthoptera > Gryllidae > Gryllus > Gryllus longicercus. The sequence goes on along the minus strand of JAZDUA010000165.1, from coordinate 654,921 downwards.
TGCAATGCTTTTCAAAACGTTTGCAATGCTTTTCAAAACGTTTGCAATGCTTTTCAAAACGTTTGCAATGCATTTCAAAACGTTTGCAATGCTTTTCAAAACGTTTGCAATGCATTTCAAAACGTTTGCAATGCATTTCAAAACGTTTGCAATGCTTTTCAAAACGTTTGCAATGCTTTTCAAAACGTTTGCAATGTTTTTTCAAAACGTTTGCAATGTTTTTCAAAACGTTTGCAATGTTTTCAAAACGTTAGCAATGTTTTCAAAATTTTAAATATTTTTCAAAAATTTCAATGTCTTACAAAAATTTCAATGTTTTACAAATATTTCAATGTTTTACAAAAAATTCAATGTTTGACAAAAAATGCAATGTTTTACAAAAAATGCAATGTTTTACAACAATTTAAAAACTTTTTAACTTTTTTTAAAATTTATTTTCATTTGGATAGGTCAATACAAAGATCAGTGTTTAATACACTCTACATTTGTTACAATTGCTTATATCTACTTACAATTAACTTAAAATAATCTTACTAATAATCTTAAAATACAACTTACATTACTAGAGTGGTAGAGGCATCTTTATATAATATCTCTACTTTTGCCCGAAATCTTAGAATTTATTTAGGAATGTATGTAAAGGAAATTTATTCTTGATGTGGGTTGTGTGTATTGGATTTTGATAGAGCCTTAACGGAGTTAGGTTGGGTACATTTGGGATGTTCTGGAAGAAGTGGGTGGATACAAAAACGATATGGTTGGTTATCGGTTCTAGCTGGAATTCTTTATGGAGTTGAGCATTGGAGATGTACCATGAGGCATTCGTAATGGTGCGGAGGAACTGATTTTGGATTACTTGGAGTTTTTTTGTATTAGATTTGGCTGCGCTGATCCTAACTGGGCATGCATATAATAGTAGTGGTCGTATGATAGTTTTATAGAGCAATAAGGTAGTATTGTATGGTAGTTTAGCTAATTTATTTATTATTGTATTAAATTTGGACAGTTTTATTTTTGCTTCAATAACTTAATTATCGATAAGGTTTTTCCAATTGATTCGGGAGTAAAATTTTGGAATTTTGATATTGAGCTTTGTAATTTTTTCCAATCAACTTTAAACGTATTTGGATTTGGTACTCGGGCGTGCCGTGGGTGTATTTGCGGTGTAGTTATTAAGACCGGAATGTGATCCGAGTCTATAGTTCGAGTGACGTAGTAGCGCGTTCGTTAGCGTTTGTAATTCCGATGTCGAGAATATCGCGATTTCTTAAGCGATCATGTTGGTAATATGAGACGCCTGGAGGTGAAATATTTTCCCATTAGCGTTGGTATTCGAAGAACCCCAGTTTGTATTTTTGGCATTTAGGACCCTTAGAAGTATGGTGTTATTTAGTGGAAACAGTTTACTAAAGTTATCGAGGTCTAGTTTATAATTCGGAGGATTGTATGCTGTAACTATTGTCCATATTTCATTTTTCACTTCTAATTTAATGTTAATAGTTTCTATATTACGAGAACAAGGGAGAATTATTGGGTAATGTTGTATATTTTTACAAATGACTATAAGCACTCTTCCTCCTTTGATTAGGTTTCTATCGACTGTGTAAATTGAGTAGTTTGGGATATAATTTTTTTTCCTTTAAGTGAGTTTCTGTTATGCAAATTACATCTACACGGTGTGTATTTAAGAAGTTTGTTAGTTATGTTATTTATTGGTTAAGCATATAGCATTCCAATTGGCGAGAGTAAAACCTTTATGGTGTTGTGTTGCCATTATTTCCGTGGCGTGCTTTGGGGTCTCCTTTGTACATCACCACGGCCGTTTGCAGAAAATAATGTACACAATGATCGATTCATTCGACTACATCGCATTCTTAGACTCATCAAGGGCCCCGTTTTATGATCGTGGCATCACTTCTTTCCGAGTTTTACGTTGGCTTCTGTTGCGAAGGGTTTTGCAATTGCAGCCCTTCCATGAATGTTACCTTTCTGAAGCTCCCGCTTTTGTAATAACCGAATTACTCAAGTGAGTTCTCACTCTCAAGTAGTCACTTTAGCTGCGATGTTTTACGTTGTCTGTCCACATGCCCGTTTTAATGTTCGTCTGCCTGGGACAGTTAACTTCGGCTTTCGCCCACCATTCCTCTTCGCTGTTGATGTTTTGCCATGTTTTCTGTCGTATGCGCTGTCACTACTGAAGACGTTCGGACTAGCTCTAATATATAATTAATTTATAAAATAAAATATAGAATACCATCTGTATACACAACTGAGCCCTATGCTCAGCATTCAACTGCTATATAATGAATTTAATACACAATAAAAAATCCATACGCCTTGGAACTAATCAGCATTTCCGTAATATTTTTTCCAGTATAATAGAATCTTCCCGTTTCAATAAAAATTTGTTTGAGAGCGTGAATTCGCGAAGCCCCGAATTCGTGAATACGGGAAACGGTATGTCATCATCGATTTGAGAGTTGATATTGCAAGTTTGTTCCTCCCTTGCTCACAAATGAAATAAAACACTAAATTTTTGAAATTGATCTTTGCCGCCACAAATATAGGTACAACTCCGTTTATCGAAGAATCAAAGTAGCTCCTTGGCTTCACTCTTGCTTCCACTTACACATAGGATATTCAAAAAACAACATTAACACTATTTAAATAGTATATCTTGCACTTGAACACAATAGTACAATATATTCATACATGCGAAAAGGACTCATACTTGCATGAGAAAACTCCTACACAATAGCGCGCATTACTTTTGTCCTTTTTATATGTCCATTTACTTCTATCATTTACAATCCCAATTTTCCCATCTGCAAAACATTCTTGGCTTTCTCATATTATTACGTCGAAATAAAAAAATTTAAGGGTATACTTTCCTTGATTCCCTCGATCGCTAGTGGTTCCTCCACAAAATTAGCACATGCCTCGCCGCCCTAAATACCACGTTTTCATTTTGAAATCCATTTCACGTTCGTACTACTACTTCCACTTATTCAAAACAACACTTTGCCTTTATCAACATGGCCTCCCTCTGCGATCCGTCACGCACCGATTCTAAAACTAGCCCGCCTTCCCGTTTTCGTGTCTTTCATATAGTTCAAGAAACAGTGACCATCTCCATCGTTCGTCATTTGCTTCTTTGGGATGTAATTGCGTTTTTTTTAAAATTTCGCTCAAATTCAATCCCGCTCCCTTCCATAACAAAATTAAATACGAGTATTCTTAATGTTATTTTTGTCTATATTTTATTATATTTTTAGGCTTTTTACATTTGTCAGTATTTCGCTGGATAATGTTCGCTTGTATTAAGAAAATTATGATTCCTTTTTATTTTCTTAAAAAAACTAATATTCCTGTGAATCTTCGCCACCCTAAAATCCCTCTTTCTTTTGTTATTTATTTCGGCCTGTCTGTTGTTCCACATTTTCTCAGCTCCGACGTAATAAATAAATCATCATTTCTCATTCGAATTACGTCATTTATTTCTGTAAGCAGGTTGCTTTTGGATCTATTAAAATACGTTGAAATAAGTGTTCTTGACGTGTCCATCTGGATCGTCTACATTCCATCATATTCTAATATCACTACCGTGGACACCGTCGCTCATGTATCGTTTACAGTTCAGCTATTTTCGTCAGAGATGTTCCCGCTAATCACATGCTAACGATTTTCCCTCTTTCGAAGTTCGATCACAGATTTCGTCGATCGCTTGTATTGACCGTCATACACGAAACTTGCAATCTAACCTTCCAAGGGTGGCACGTCGACCCCACATACAATGAAGTCGCGCCACAGAGTTTATACATCCGTAGAGACACCTGCATATTATATATATGTGGCCCACCAAATAACAAATTCCGTATGTCTCACTAAAACTATTTCACTTTATACACCTATTTGTTATTAATTTCAAGTTCAAACCTTGCAAGCTATTTGCGATGTATGTGGAGAATTAAAATATATGCACGTTTTCTCGAGAATTAAAATATATACACTTAACTAATTTATTTCGGTACACTATTTACTTAACAGAGGGTTGTAAGTTATAATTGTTAATCATTATTGTTAATATCTATACGAATGTACAATGTGGTTTTTACACACACCATGTCGCATGTAAAACGTATCAATAAACTAAAGTTTTGGATTATTGCTGATTATAAATGGATTTTATCTGGTATTTAAAAAATCTTGGCATTTTTTAACAAAAAGAAATTTACACTTTCTTGACTCACAAACGTTAAGAAAAGAATGTCAATAAACAAGGCAAAATTAGTATTGGACACATAAGTATATGCGTGTATTATACTTGATGGTATACAAATTAAAGTCACTACCTTCTTTGATGACTGTCTACGATTCCATGAAAGGTCAAACACAAATGTTCCCTCGTCAAATATAAATGCTTATTTATGATCATTGAAAGAAAAATGTATTGAAAATAAGAAGGATATTAAAAACCGCTATCGTAGAAATCAGATTGCACATATTTTGTTTACATTTCGTACTTCTGTTTGCTTACAGCCGATTATGTCAGCCCATGCAGCATCAAAGCTTCGGACCGGAAAATCAGCCAATGTGCTTTGGAGCACGCACGGCTTGTCATGCCCAAAGTAATGAAAGGTAAGTAATGTATTAGTTCCTCGAATCAGGTTCCTTCAACAGGTTCTTAAAAATCTCGGAGTATTCAATTTCTATAATTATAATCTGAATTTTCGTAAAGAGAGCGGTTGTTATAAATTGGAGCACCAAAATTTCTAGAGAAATTTCCACCGTTCTAAAAATGGTAGAAATAGTTGCTTTTGAGGAGGAAATGGGCCCGTGAGTAAATAATCCTAGTCCTGTCCATCGGAGAGCGTTGGCGAGTGACAACTTTCAAATATTCAAAGAAAACACCCATTTTGAATTTAGATTCATCATCAAAAATATCCTTCCAAATCGGTTGTTAAAATATTTTTCCAACGAGAGCAAAAGTTGAGTTTTACAGAAGTTGAAGTGTTACACACGACCTGGAAAAGTGCATCAGTCCACCTCCTGACGGGGAATGCAGAGGGGGCTCACGTGTGTTACTTAATAATATTAAAAATAATAAGTATTTCTTATCGTACGTAATACCACGAGTGCTTTGGAAATTGTCGATAAATCTTCGACTTGCGAAGCGAGGAGGTAATTTGTCTCAGAATTTTCAAAGCACGAATGGTATTTAATATTACTCAACGAATAATATTAAGTCCAATACAGTTTCAAAATGTGCCAAATATTGAAAATAACATAGTTTTCTTAAAATCAAAGAGGTTTCGAAGTACTAACACATTAAGGTTTTTTGCACATAGACATGATGTATACCGTCTTCTAAGTCAGATGAATCTCAGTTTATGATGAGCCAGATAAGGACGTCCGTAGACCCTTTAATGGGAGGCATGCGTGATAGGGCTTATTTTCGTTCGTTTTGGTGCGGCATTAAAACACACGGTTTTTGCAAAAGTTGGGTTTAATATTGCCTTTCCATGAGGTGAAGCTTCCCGTCATAATTACTCCTTAAAACTAGCTTATAACTTAATCTTTTAAATTCGGCAATACGGGGCAGAGTTCATCCTTCGAAGCAGGGCGGCGCCCCTCCGGGCGGTCACAACCTCCGTGACGGGAGCGGCGGACCTTCGCCCTGGTGCTTGGCGCGGCATGCCCTTTGCACCCCGACGTTTCCTACACCCTCGCAGGTACCAATAGATGCACATTGCCTGGTCCTCTTACACAGCAATGTTACATAGAATAAAATGTTGAAATACGCATACACAACCTGACGCGTGCGACTGCCCCATTACAATACATATTCAGACCTCCCCCCGCAGTTAACTACATAAGGCCCACTCAGATAGGACGGAGGGGGCGATAGCGGCTCGAGATCAACCAGATGGTAGCCGCGCTGATGGAGAAGGAAGACGTCGACGGGGCGTATTTGTGCTAGTATCATATAGTTACGAACAGTCGCACACTATGACCATTTCACTTCTTGGAGACCATTAATCAAGGGCGGTCCCGAGAATGAATTGCAATATAATTAAATGAAAATTGTATTATTTAAGAATTAGTGCTACATGTGTATAAGTTTTAATTCTGTTACAATTTACCGGCCCTGAGATGCTACTAGAAAGTGCGTTTTATATATCACTATTACAACAATGGTGTACTGGCATTGGATAATTAATTATGGATATAGTTTACAAATAAAATTACAATAGCCCAAGCAAACATTTTAAATTAAAGATGAATTTGTTAAAATCACAATATAGCATCCGTTCTATGTATCGTTCTTGAACAAGTTTTATGTACTTGTTAATATGTGGTTTCAGGCGATCCCAAGTACAATATACCCATCTTGGATCCGTTACACGTGGACCGAATGGAGGTCATTAACGGCGATGGACCGTTGGGACTGCAACTCATCACAACAGACCTTAATATATATGGTCTACCCGACATGATTATCAACAGCGTAACGTAACTATAACTCTTTGGTAACTTGGTGATAGTGAATTGATCCTTATCAAAGCTTAATAGAAACATCAATCTAGGAAGCATCTCTGATTTTTACAACAAAATCTGTAACTGTAATAATGTATCTCTAAATATGCCGTATTTTCAGTACTTAAACTCTTTCTTACATAATATAGAGAAATTAATATAATTAAAAAGTGTCAATGTATGCATAAGTATATGCCTGCTTCTCTATGCATTTATATTCTTATAGGAAAACCTTCAATATTAATATCATTTTTAACATTGAATATTGTAGGTTAGAACATGGATATTCGAAAACCACATCCTTGCACCAAAGAAATTATCAGGAACCATAATAATACATTATTATTACAATATAAAAATATGCGCAAAACGAACATTTTTCAGCGTTTATGTTTTGATTTACAATCTATCTTTGTGGAGTAGGATATTAGTTTTTCCCCCTTATTTTTCCTAATTGCATACGTTTAAATCACTTGTTTTCGTTAATTAACACTATTTTTTCAGGCATGTCGCTAAGCCTTTGGGGGTGACGTACGTGACTACAACACCAGAAATAACAGTCAATGGAAAATACAACATCACTGGACGAATATTGCTGTTGAATATTTACGGCCAAGGAAATGTCGTCATGAAGTTAAGTAAGTGAACAAAATACATGTGGTAATTGTAGTTAAGCTGCAATCCATGCGATGCGTCTTTTTGGGATAAAATTGCTATGAAGCTGAAAGACGCACGTGCAATTGACGCGCATGCAGTGCCGTGTTAACGCATTGGTCCTAAGGGCCCGGGCTCATGGCCCCCAATGTTTAATGTTCAAATGTTAAAAAACATATTAAAAAAGGATGAATGATTAAACTATAAGGAAAACAATGGCTTAACGAGTGATGTGTCGCGCACCCTTGGATAACATTTATAATATGGAATGTTGCTAGTTGATGCGTTTCAATTTTATGATGTACATTTTAATACAAAAATGAACAATTTACTGTATAGTCTTTTTCAATGTAATTAAAACACGGTTAATCTTACTTACTCATTCATATGTTTAAAGGTTTTGATTGAATAATTCAATTCAATTTCAGTTTATTAGTAATTTTACTTACTGGATTGGCCTATAACAAACACAGTAGATCACACAAATACAAATAATACGGTATACACAACAAATACAAACAATACAACAACACAATAAAAATAATTCAATAGCGTAAGATACAAAATAATTGAGACAACAGAACATACAAATACAGGAAGAAATTCAAAAAGAAAAAATTAACACAAATAGAAAAGCCCCCAATTTATACAATTCGGCAGTTTTTATTAATTTCTGAATTAATTTTCCTTTTTGAACAAATATACTGATTTCTTTTGAAAATAATAAACAATTTACGTGTTTCTCGACTGTTTCTGGACTTCTGCAATGCAAATTTTTGCCTAGAAAGCATTTTTTCAAATCAACTTTGTAGTGCCTATTGTGGCTGAACCACTTGGAATGAAATGAAATAATTGTATGAGTTCTCATTGCCAACAATCTTGTTTATTACAATAGCAGCTTTCGATTGCTTAGCCAGCATCAGTTTTCTGCTGTATGGAAGCCACAAAATCGACAACGAGGTAGTAAGCTGGTAGTAAGTAGGTACGAAAGCTGCTACTGTAATAAACAATATTGTTGGCAATGACGACTCATAATTATTTCATTGTAAATGCCAACAAAAACTCACCACAAGCCCAGTACACTAGAAATAACCCAGTAGTTTATGAGACAAAATGTGCTTAAAGTTGTCTTGGGAGCTCATTTGTGAAGTTTTGACGTTTCCTCCCCGGACATCCTGTACACTCAAGTTCACAAAGTTATATGATCCTTTATTACATGTTGGTTAAAAACCCTGATTGTTTAAAAATTGAAAAAAGTTCAAAATTTATTCGTCGTATAAATTGAACATGAAGATACATTTTACGAAAATGTAAGTATTTTTTTTAGCAATTTGGCGTCAAACATGGAAGCCCGATTCTCATTTCATGCCCTTCGTGAACGTAATTTTAAAGGTATTTTGGAGCAGTTGGATGCTACGTAAGTCGGAATTTGTATATTATTTAATATTTCTTCATCCGTTTCTTCTTCGAGCTTTTGTTATAAGTTTTGAAATTATTTTTTAGAAATTATGTAAAACATATTGTAAATTGTGGCCTTTAATTGAGTTAAATGGAAAAATTATTAGATAATTTTGCTTTGCTTAATAAGTTGTGGGAATAAAAAGTAATGCATGTAAAAACCCAGTAATTTCGATGAAAATAAAAAAGTTATATTTAATAATATTTTTTCTACTTTCATTTCCTTGCTAGCGGTATCAAAAATGGTAATTGACAAAATGTGTATCCCATACTAACTAGCAGTTTTTGTTGCTTGTAACTCATTTGACACAGCGCTGATAACAGAAGGCGATAATGATTGCTGTCATTTCTTTGGCGCTAAAATTAACTAATAATTTTATTTACGCCTAAAATAATCATCGTGCATCATTGCTTCATTTAGCTAAAACGTGAATTTGGCAAAAGCTGTTTTCGTTTAAGCATTTGTATTAAAAATTGTGTGTTTTTCACGCTTTATTTGTTTAAGATTTTTTAAAATGGTAGTTGATATGTAAGGCTTAAATTGTCATATAATAATATTGCACAGCCATTAAAAATATCAAGAGAAAATACTTGCTGTTGTAGCACTACTAGTTTTTAAATGTATTTTTGATGTGAAATTAATAAAATAAAATTGATTTCCATTAGCATATTTTCTGTTTGAGGAGGTCTCGACGATTTGACACAGAGTTTTGATGATCTGTTAAGTCCTTTTGCGCAATCCTACTACTATCAACCTGTGTTTACAAGACTGAATATTTTTAATTAATTTATTTTCATTTGGATAGGACAATACAAAGATCAATATTTAATACACTCCACGTTGTTATAATTGCTTATATATACTTATAATTAACTTAAAATAAACTTACTAATAATCTCAAAATACAAGTTACATTACTACTAGGGTCATAGAGGAATGCTTATATAATATTTGCACTTTAGACCGAGATATGAGAATGTATTTAGGAATGAATGGAAAGGAAATTTATTCTTGATGCGGGTTCTGTGTATTGGATTTTGGCAGAGTCTTAGCGGGGTTAGGTTGGGTATATTTGGGATGTTCTGGAATAACTGGGCGGATACAAAAATATGGTTGGTTATCTATTCTATCTGGAATTCTTTATGGAGTTGAGCATTGAAGATGTACCATGGGGCATTTGTGAGGAACTGATTTTGGATTACTTTGAGTTTTTGAATTAGATTTGACTGCGCTGATCCAAACTGAGCATGCATATAACAGTAGTGGTCGTATGATAGTTTTGTACAGCAATAAGGCAGTACTGTATGGTAGTTTAGTTGATTTATTTATTATTGGTTTTAGTTGGAGCAGTTTTATTTTTGCTTGAATAACATTATTGATATGGTGTTTCCTATTGAGTCGGGTGTCTAAGAAAAGGCCTAGATATTTTATGGGATTATTATGAGGATACAGGTTGTACAGGTTCTGGATTCATCTATGGAGGGACGTAAGGTCCTAAGGAACATATTTTGCTGCTTTTTTGATGGATTTATTTTAATTTTATATTTGTCTGCCCAGCTGTCAATTTGGTGTAGGCATAATTGAAGATTGATTTTTATTCAGTTTATGGTGGGACCTGATGAATATATAGCTGTGTCATCTGTAAATTAGGCGGTTTTTATTTTACTATATTTCGGTAGGTCGGTATAACGTACAAGTTATAAAGAGCGGGAGATAACGGGGAACCTTGAAAAAGGCCTGCTTCGACTGCTTTTAAATTAGAGTGATGGTTATCAACTGTAACGGCAAACGTTCTATTATCGAGGAAGTTGAAAATGATTTGTGTAAAATAATGTGGAGTGCCTATTTATTTTATTTTATAGTTTAGAGCTTGGTGCAATGTTCTATCGAAGGCTTGAGAAATGTCGAGAAAGATTGCCATTGTATAATAGTGTTTTTGGAATGCCGTTTGGATGTTTTCAGTCATTCTGAGTAGTCAGTGATGTGTGGACACACTTTTTTGTTCCATGGGTACGGCCTTTGTGTTGTGGAGATGTGTTTTGAATCGTTTTAGTATTTTTTTAATAATTTAGATAGCGTGGGAAGCAGACTGATTGGTCGGTAACTGTTCGTTAGTGATGCATTCTTGTTTGGTTTTTGTATTGGAATAATGATTGCATGGCATGCATGATTGGTGGCTGGATAAATGCGACAATATAGAACAATTCATAGGATGAGCACGGAACTCAGAAGCCTGGAAAGTAATTAAATCTATTAAATCGAATGAAAAAAAATCTCCCTATCAAACATTAGAATCAATAAATGGAAAGAGTATTTCGGAAGACTGCTGCTAGAAAAAAGAAACTTTCAGTCAAACAAAGAAGTGAAATTTGAACAAAGGATAGATCTGATAATTAAAGATTAAAGAAATATCTCAAGACAGTGAAATCTAATAAGTCACCTGGTCTGGGAGATATACCGGCAGAATTACTGAAATATGGTCCCTATAAACTGCACCAAAAGCACAAACACATGTTTTCAAGGTAGATGAATGGAGAGGATCCTCCTCTGGAGTGGCGATCCATAAGAAAGGATCTAGAGACAATGAAACAAAATACAGAGGAATAGCAGTCATTGGATCTATAGGTAGGCTGTATAGCAAAATAATACGAAATAAAATAGGAGAAGAGATTAAAGGAAAAATAGGAGAGGAACAATGTGGTTTTACTGCCGGTAGATCTGTCATAGACAATATATTTAGATCATCTGGGTTTCATTCATCTTCAGAAGGCGTATGACAATGTACCGATTGCTAGAGTATGGGAAGAAATGGATGGACTTAAAGTCAGTGAAAGGTAACTGGAGCCACACACAATCTATATAAGAACAACACATCTCAGATTAAGATCTACAGCAGGCTCTCGGATCCATTCCCAGACAGTAAAGGTCTTCGTCAAGGTTGCTGTCTTTCCCAACACTGTTTAAAATATATCTGTATCAAATCTTACAACACTGAGAAAAACAATGCCGAATAATGGAAATGACGATCGGAGAGGATAAATTGTACACATTATATTTTGTCGATGACCAGGTAGTAATTGCAGAAGATGCGGACGATTTGAGTTCCATGATCCCTAAACTCAATGAACACTTTTTAAAAGCAAGACTTATTATTAACATGGAAAAATCTGAATACCTGGCAGTTGGTAACAAAGAGATAGAAGAATTTCTGGAAAAATGGAGTAAAAATGAAAGGAGTAAACAAATAAAAATATTTGGGTGTACTTTTTAACAATAAGGGAAATAGCCAAGAAGAAATTAAGAGACTAATAAGCTTGGGGAGAAACAAGACACGAAGTATAAACTCTGTCATATAAAGCAAAACCATCACTAACATTACTAAAAGACGTCTTTACTCCACACTAGTTAAGAGTGTTACAACGTACGGTTCAGACGTTTGGATGGTTGATAAAAGATAAAAACGGGAAGCTGCAGGTCCTTGAAATTGACTTTTGGCGTACAAGTTGCTGTTATAGCAGACGTGACAGAATCAGGAACGACGACGTAAGAAAGAAAATGGACGTAAAGAAATTTATCCTTGACGAAATAGAGAAAAAACAAATCGTCTGGTACGGTCATGTTATGCAAGTGACAGACGAAAGATGGCCAAAACGAATCCTGCAACGGGTGCCGACAGAAAGACAGAAGAGAGGAAGACCCAGAGAATGATTCCACCTTTAAAACTGTTAAGATTTTGTCTCGGCTCAATTTTTCGAACATCGCGTATTTTTTGAGTTATTTCAAGTTGTCAAGATATTGGTATAAAAAATGCAATGGCTGTTTGGGGACGGTTTTTCAAAACTAAATTGTTACGTTTATCATGTCTAGGGGCTTTCTGGACAGGTAGTGATTTGATTATTTTAATTATTTCTTTAGGTGATGTATGGTGTATTCGTATTTTATGATGCGGGCCATAAGTCTGTCCGTTTACTGTTTGGTTGATTGTGAGATGATTAGGGTGCGGTTTAGTGTTATTCAGGGCGAATGTGGATGTAAAGTAATGAACTAGCTCTTCGGCTTTCTGAGCGGGCGTGTACATTTTTCCTGTGGAGGTGTCTAGTGGTGAATGGTGATCTCTTTTCTTAATCTTTTTTTTGTAGGCAAATGGATTGTAGGCATTTTTTTAGGCAAATGACAAATGGATTTGTTGTTAGTGTTTAGTGATTGGATTATTGTTTGGAAATGCTAATTATTGAAGTTTTTGATTGATTTGCGCTCTATGTTTATTAGTATGTTAAGTTTCAGTTTTAGCCCTGGTGTTCTTAGTTGTGCCCATAGTCTGCGGGTTTTGGTTTCGACTTGTATTAGATTTACTATTTTTGGCGGAAGTTCATATTGTTTATCTTTGTTGGTATTCTTTGCTTTTAATTCGGTCTCTCTAATTGTGGTGTGTATTATGGTGGTTAGTTTGTTGATTGATTGCTCTATTTCTAGTGGGTTGAAGTTAATTTTAAATTTAGGTATTGTTGAGCTAGTTTAATTTTACATTTTTTTTCAATCAACTTTTCACGTATTTGGATTTGGTACTCGGGTATTTGATGTGTGCTTATTAAGACCGGAATGTGATTCGAGTCTAGTTAGAACAATGTAGTAGTGTAATAATGTAATAGTGTAGTTTCATTTTATCGTTAGTAGTTCCGATATCGAGAATATCGGGATTTCTTAAGCGATCATTTGGGTAATACGATGAGGGGCCTGGAGGTGAAATTAATTTGAGTAGTGCAATTTCGTATTTGAGCTAATATTTTCCCATTAGTGTTGGTGTTCGAAAAACCCCAGTTTGTATTTTTGGCAGTTAGGTCCCTTAGAAGTCTTGTGTTATTTAGTTGAAACAGTTAACTAAAATTATGGAGGTCTAGTTTATGATTCGGAGGCTTGTATGCTGCAATTATATTTCACACTTCATTTTTCATAGGGTAATGTTGTATATTTTGGTTAATGGCTATTATCACTCCTCCTCCTTTGTTTAGGTTTCTGTCGACTCTAAATTGATTATTCCATTCATTATTGTATTTTTAATGGGATAGTTATGGTGTGGTTCTTGGGGAAAGGTCGGTTAAATTTGAATTATTGATAGGATTTGGGCGGGCCTGTGATGTGGTACTATTAATATGGGTGAAGTTGTTAATAATTGGTGTTTGGGAAAGAAGAGGGTAATGGGTGTTAGATTGTAATGGTGTGGGTTGGTGGGAAGATATATGATTTCTGTTTTGGAGGTTGTTTTGGTTGCCAGTTTTTTTTAATGTATTCTTTTAGGTAATGCAGCTGGAGTCTCGATTATTGGCTTGTTTCTGCTTTGGCAGTTACGAGTCTTTGGTACTTGATTACCATTAGGATAAGTTACTGAGTGATGATTACCCGAACAAAAAGCACAGCTAATTGAGTGGTTGCAATTATTCTTTGTATGGCCAAAATCAAGGCACCGCTTGTATTGTATGGGACCTTGGGTTTTTTCCTTGCTTCCGCATTTACTCTATGGTTTGCAAACTTGCTTAATGGCTAGAATATTGTCTATTCGATCGTTACCTGAAAAAATACCTGCAGATACTGGGATAGGTCTGTTTTCATTGTGAAGTGTAATGATTTTTATCAGTGAAGGAAAGCGTTGTTTTAGGACTTCATATATTTCTTGGTCAGTAATGAATTTATTGTCATTCGTGAACACTATAGATATCATTTTATTTAATGGGTCCCTAAAGGAATGAATACTTCGATGATTGTTAGTTAAATACATGATTAAATTTTGGAAGTCCGTGGGAGAGTTTGCGTTTATTTTTATTTTAGTGCTTTTTATCTTCAATGAAGTTTGTGGTGACTAGATTTAAGTTCTTTGATGAATGAATTAATATTGACGATGTTTGCTACTATGATTGGTGGTATTTTATTGGGGGTTTCACTTTGATTACTAGAAAGGTCGTTGATATGAGCGAATCTATCTTCGGTTGCAGCTTATCAAGTTCACTTAGAGGTCCGAACCTGTTATTCTCGCGCACAATAATAAATAGAGAGTTAGATATTGTGTTTTGATCGCTGTAGCTGAATTTTTTAGGTTCACGTTCTATATCATTGTTTATCACTGACCTTTTTCTAGAGTCTGAGGAGTCTTTTTCTGGTAGTTGAACGGTTGGGGGTTGGCCGAGTAGAATCGATTCCTTGCCATCGGCGCCAGGGGTGTTAGGTTGATTGATGTTCTCCGGCGTCATCTCCATTTCTTCTTCGGTGAATTGATTTGGTTTATTTGGGTTGAAACTTTCCATTGTAGTTGGCTGGTTCTCACTGTTGTTAGGAACAAGCAAAGCAGCACTTACGACTTCATTGGTTGGAGGGTCATAGCTGCTTGTCATTCACTACAATGATTTGCACTGAGTCGCACTTCACCGGAATTGTTTCGAAGAATTATTTATCTCTGGCACATTGTGGTTCACTTCACTAGATAATAATTTAGTATTGTCGCGATGCGACGCGTAACTCCCCGACAGGAACAACGTGTGACAGTATCAGGACTTAAATTGATGACATCAATTAATACAAATGACTTGAGGAAGGAAAGGGTTTGAAAAAGAAAAGGATGGCTTTCCATAATATATTAACTAACGGATCACAAACCGCCCGTGATCGTTTCTCCCTCCTGCCCTCGCTCGAAGCAACCCATCACGCTCCAAGCACGCCAGTCATTGACTGAGGCTTTTTAGCATGTGTCACGTTCCCTGCAGTGCGTTTTATACCGTAAATAAGCAACTGACTGAAGTCCTTCTAGCATAAAGTGATAAAGGAGCGTAACAGACTTAACTGGATTTCGCAATTTTCGTGGCCGAGACCCTTCTAGCATATGACGATTTAATTAGTGTCCTTTACATATATTATAGAAAATATACCTGAGAAAGAATCCAAAATAATAGAATTCGAAACGTTGTTTAATGTGTAAATTTTAAAACAATAAATAGTGTGTAAAAACTGGTCCCAATAATTATAAAAATTATTTCAATTACATTTTTAGAATCACTTTTAATTTATCGTTGAGAATGAATTGTGATTGTATTGTTCTAGAATCTGTAAACATTCTTAATTTCATTAGTTTCGGAGTTTTGGAAAAGTATTTAAAGACATGAAACAATTTTTTGAGGCGGTCATTTTCCTTAAAGTGCATACATTTTTTCTATATTTCTTTTTATGCGCTCTAATCGCAAGGATTCAAGCACTTACTATTAAATCATGAAATACTCATTTATAAAGGACACATGTGTTGTTAATGTGAATACTAATGCATTGTCTTTGTCTTGTAATTTGCAGAGAATATGAAAATTATCTACCAATACGATGCCGAAATGCAGAAGCACAAAGACGGAGAGATCTATTTCGTGCCGCTGCCCGGTGAGCGCATGGACATCGAAGTGGACGGTCTGTCGGTGCACCTGGACAACCTCTTCAACGGCGACAAAATCCTCTGTAGGTACTTTGTCTACTAGGTTCTGTAAGAAGCATTCATTTTCTAATGTTCGCTACAAAATAGGAAATTCTTACTTTATTGTTTTCAGAAACATCTCATAACAGTGTTTATATCGTGAAGAAGATCATTAATTACATTCATTGTGCAGTTCTGATAAACGTGTTTCAAAAGCAAAGTTTTCTCTATCGGATTCATTTTGGTTGTACACCATGGCAATATTTTAATATTACAGTGTTAAAATTCACGCAGAAACATGAAATTCGACTAATATGTTTGCAAACTATACGGTTACACATTTATTACATTTCAATTACGTGTCATCAGTTCAATTACATTATACACTTTCAGTGACGTGTCATCTGTTCCGTCTATTAGCTGAACTATTGTCTGTCACCAACTCCCTGTACTACCATTAACACCAAATTTTGAATATAGTGAACTGACTCGGGACAAGAAGGAAAAACTTAAAAGATTTGACATCATTGAAAAAATCTTTGAGCCGCAAACACGACGTGCGCGCCTCGGGTATCGTTTGGTCTCTCTGACTCAGCCACGCAATATTTTTGCCCGAGATAAATCAAGTAATATGGCATGAAACAGCCTAACAATGACAATTATATTACTAAATGTCGTCTACACACATTCATTTTTTCCACAATATATTCTGCGAACAGGTCAAATGTCACTTTCATTGTCAAGAACATTCAGTTGATTTTCTAACTACATGATTACTCACATCATTTGGCCTAGGTGCATCAGAAGGATTAAATCAAGTAAGATACCAATGCAGGTAGCGTCCTTCACCAATATGTACTAATACTGATGATTACTAGACCTGAGTTTACGCGGGAAATTCCTTTCATAAATATTTTCACATTTCATCCCTCGCGGTTCCTCATTATTTTAAAAAAATTCCAAGCAATTACATTTATTCATTTCGAGGGAGCAAACTATCTTAGATTTGCCAGGTAGCACTGAAAAACTACGGTAGTGTACTGTTCATTGCGTTTCATCTCGCTTTCCGTATTAGATGATACAAAAACTTATTTTAATATTAATTTTAAACCTCACATTGTGTTTATATGACTGTATTCAGACACAAGAAGTAGGTTTTCCAAATTAAATTGTACGTACGTACATTTATTTATGATTCATTAATACAATTCGCGACTAAGATGTTTAATTGACTGCATTATTGTCATTAGAGATATATTAAAAGTTAAAAATTTTGTTTACATATTTTCATAGATCTGAATTACAATTCTGACGGGTGAAATTCTATCTTCCCAACCGTCCAAACACTCTTGGACACCCTTCGATCCACGGGAGGAGCGCGTTGACCAATCGCTGTCAGAGCCTCATGTGATTATGTGATTGGCGCAAAATACCATGGGGCGGTAAAGACGCTGTTCCCGGAGACGGGAACCTCGATTGTTTACGTATGAGGCGGAAATATCGTCACATTTCCCTGTCGAAAGAGATTTTGCCTGCGCGTACGCCATAACGAAAAAAATATTTCTATGCGGGGGTTTTCTGTCCAGAATATGTCCTCTTTTGATCTGGAAAGTTGTCAATTGTTTATAAATTTGCAAATGTTGCAACTTTTTTCGAAATCCTCTCTAAATCCCCTTTAAACGAAATACAAAATTCCACAATCCGATCGGTGATATCAACTTTCGTTCTCGAAATATTTAATTGTTTATTAGAACTTAGCATCTCATTTTTTTGCACCCCACATTTTTTGCACTCATTCCACTCGCACTCCGCACAGAAGTATACTGAAAATAGAAATTGGGAATGTCTCGCTTCGATTGTTCGCTTAATACGTTTAATACCGAGGGGAACGCTGATATCGTGATCTCGGAAGCGCCGCGAAGCGATAAACGGTGCGACGGAGCGAAATGATTGCCTTTACAATTTCTTCGAAAAACAAACAAACAAGCTGTAACGTTTATTGGCAGTTTCGTGAGATTATTGCAGTAACAATTTCTGTCTTACGGCAACTATAGAAGTTTTTTAAAGATTCAAACTTTTCTTTTTATTCTAAATAGCCATTAAAATCCCGTTTCAATATTATAATTAACTTGAGTGGTATTACAAACAAATTATCTGGTAAATTTAATAACGCCCATAGAATCACTTTTAAAACGAATATGAACAGAAGCTATATTATTTATTTTTATCTTCTCTATTCAATAGTACAACTTGCATTGCGATATATTTATCGGCTAGCAAGCAAACTGTTTATAAAGATATACTGCAAATTTCATTATGCCGAAAGGCTGGCTCAAGAAGCAATAGCGCCAATGATATTTTCTTTGAAGGGCAAGTTGAGCTGTGGAAGGGTTCAGTATTCTGGAACTTTTCAATGGCCCTGGTTCGCGTGACTTCGATAGGAAAATTAAACGAAGGTTCATTTACTGATAAATGTCAAAACAAATGGTCGATGAAACTAATCGCTTGCCGCAAAGAGTGTAGTCATTAAATGAATGCCGGCCAAATCATCCATCGTTTCTCACTATAGAACCATGGAAATTTCAGATACATAGAGTACGCTTTGAGGTCGGGGTTAAGGAATATTTCTTTCAAAAAATGGGTATTTACGTATCTCAAACAAAGTGAGACGGAATTACGATTTTACAAAATTCTGGTAAAAATTTCAAATGTTATTACCCCCTTATGATGGTATTGTTGTAGGGCGCGATATTACTAGTGAAAGCAAAACAAAACCACATTAAAAACGGCATTTTATATTAAATTCGTGACGAATTACTATTTTCTACGAAGAGGATGAGTCCCAATACACGAACGTGAATCTACCCTAAAGGCAGTGGTTTTCCATTTAAACATTTTAAATATCGACAAAACGTCTTATAACTCACCAATTTGTCGGTAATTATATCGTCAATACCGTAAATGTAAATGATTAATGTGTTGGTGAAGCACGAACATTGACAAGATGCGATTAATTTATGTTCCCACCAGAGGAACCTTCTATGAAATTTTCTGGAAATTAACATATATTCTCAAGAAACTTTGTGTGGTTTACCACCAGCTCTTCTATCTGATTGTATTCTTCGGCTGATTCACATGTGTTCTCAGTTTTTTCACGATTTAAATTTTTTTATAGTACAGAATTCATTTATTTTGTTTTCCTCACTTTAGAGAGGCACTTATTTGCTAGTGTATATCCAGATTGTTTATAAATAAACCATTGTTTTCTATTACAAAGTAAATTCTACATGCTGTACCACCAAAAAACGCGATAGTCATTGGGATCTACAAACAACTGTCATCTGAAACTTAAATAATTTAGAATGGAGTAGAATACATCTTTTTCCAGGTTCACTTTCAATAATATGATGCGTAATTATGGCACACATATTAAATATTATAATCTTCTTGTATTGGTTACCAAGACGTCCAATGGCAAGCTTAGTTCCATTACTGATTAAGAACTGGGAATAATAGGGATGCTTTCAGCTAAAGTATTTGCTTTGTACCGAGAGGAACACAAATGCTATTACTTACAATAAGAGACTGAAATCTAATATCGTTCTCATCAACAACAGTAGCAAGATTACTAATGTATCCCTTGAAAGTCAAACGTTGGTGAGAATCAATCACTAACCGAAGCTGGGCCACGCCAAGTTTCATGCAAAAAAAACGGTAGATGCTATCACTGAAGGGAATAGGTTCTAGAAATACTTATGTAATTATCCGAAACAAAAAAAACATTTTCTAAAATTGGCCTGAACCCGTTGCTACTACTGTATTATTATACTATGAGCCATTTTTCGTAGACATTTGAGGACTCAATTTACCATCAGGGTTCTTGGGAAACTACTGCCTCTAATATCACACTTACCGCCACTCCCCGGGCGTCCTTCCTGTTGCGGAACACGAGAGTTCGTCGTCGCAATACCTTTCGGCAACGGAAAATGTTCAGGAGGCCCACTGAATCACGCCCTCAAACCTATAAAGGGATCTTCTTTTCATGGATGAAAAGTCAACATTATATTGACGATTGAGGACTGCAGATATATTTAATGTATTTTTTTATTAGATTCAATTACTAGAAATGATGTGGGGTGCTTTTTATCCACGCGCGTAATAAAGCAATCAGTGAGGAGTTACGGCAGTACATCGAACTTTATACGAGCGATCATCGGCACGTTGTTTGCAAATTAATTTTTGTATTTACTGAAAGATAGAGAAGTCCATATAGAAAAATTTACATCGCACCAAATTATTTCTTTCAACGTTTTGAGCTTCATATTCTATCAATATCATTTGTTTTGCGCTTTGATGTTGTATGCGTGTTTTTTGGGTACATCGTTGACCTTCTGGAACATTCGTTGCCATTAACGCATTTTGCAGAAAATTGTCGAGAAATTAAAACAATCGCATATTATAAAATTTGTGAGTATTATACAGTACAAAATTAGTGTATTACGCTAAAACAAATAAGCTAGTTTCATCAAATTATTCGCAGTAAATAACGAAGAACAATTATTACACACACACTTCATATATATATATATATATATATATATATATATATATATATATATATATATATATATATATATATATATATTTCTTTATAAACAAGGGTTTTTGGGAACCAGATAATACAGTGTATGAAAGAACATTATAACACTAATATCATTTTACAATATCACCTGTAATGAAACTTCCGGTGGCCGCGAAGCTTTCAGACACCTCAAAATCTACGTAATGAGCCCACTGCCAAATCCGCCAGTTTTATCTACCACTCACACATTTTCTATAATTTTTTATCGTACCTTGAGCAGACATCTCGACATCAAACATAAATAATAGGCAAGTGATCAGCATATGCGCTCTGTAAGTCTCAAAGACTTACTTAAATCTCAAACTCACGGGAGAACAATCGACAATAAAAGGACCCCTCAACAAACAATACGCCATTACGAGTCTACTAGTCGCAGTTCCCAGCCTATCTCAATAATAAATACCTATCTTACCACCATTAAATATTCTCGATACTCCAATACCCTGAACAGATATATAAAGCGATTGGCTGACCTTTTGACATAAAATTAACCCGGAAAGAACATAGATTAAAAATAGAAAAATCTATAAAACAAAACTTACAAACTTCATGCGCTCATCACTAAAAAGTCTCATTTGAAACAGAAACTGCCATGTCAATATATAAATCAATTATAAGACCCTCAATGGCATATGCAGTGCGATTTGGGGAGGAGTCTCCAAATCATCATTTAAAAAGCTACAAACAATCCAGAACAAGTTCCTTAGTCTGGCAATCAAAGTTCCTGGGTACATTTCAAACGAAATACTTTTTTAAACAACCTAAGCCAATGCCTAGAATCAATCCTATCAAATCCTAGAATTAAATATAAATTTCCTAAAGATATATTCCTTCCCCCTTAATACAAGACAATACAAATCAGCTGGCATAAGTAAACCCACACCTCCCATCCGCAATTCCAATCACCTTAATTGTATATAGGAATAATTGTAAGAGTCAGTGTAAATTATATTCCCTTTGTATTGTATTTTATAATCTATTTTTTCCTTTGTTATTTAATTTGTTACGTTCATCTGTAAAAAGTATGTAAAATGAGTTAAACATGTCAACAAAATAATGAAAAGCAGCAACCAGCTGCTGATCTTATTGAAAAATAAATTTTAAAAAAAATTCCGACCTTCAGCCTAGCACAATGTACATTGTACATTTGTCATGAGATCGATCGTCTCATGAAACCGATCCGCAAAAGGGCTTTCTAACATAACTCAAGATCTTTTGTTTTCTCTCACATTTCACTTTACGGTGTGTCATTTTTCCGATTTCAATGGAAGATACGACGGCAACGTGCTAATTGACCACTTTCTCAAATCTGTACGAAAGTACGAAAAATATTTTAAAAATTAGCATCGGTTACTTTTATTTCGGAAAAGAGATTTACGAGGCAAATACGATAATGTACGGCAAATATGATACGATTTTATTTTAAAAACGACAATCGACGTTCTCAGATCAAATATCGAGCTGTAAAATAGGAAACCTTGTCAATATCTGCTTATTCTGTCTCGAACTGACATGCCAATGGAATTTCTTAGAAGTAATATGTATCTAAAATTCGATGGATTATTGGTGTTATTTAAAGAAATTGTTCAGTTTTTAAAAAATCCGTTTCACTGCTTGCCCGCGAATTCTTTACAAGAATAAATTGACAAATGATAACGTGGCAAATGGGCAAATACCCATGAAATTCAAAAGTTTACGTCCTTAACTAAATTATGAGTTTTCATTAATATGATCGCTGTTCAGGTAGATAATTGGTGGTGACTTTAACTAATAATTAAATAAAGAAATTTATTTTTTTCATTTAAGAGATCTCAATCAAGAGATAATTCAGTTCTTCCTTTAGATACCTCTAACAACTAACATTATTTTTTTCGTTTAATCCCTTATCCCGCGTTTTGCTACGACATTCTATTGCTTAATTAATTAAACATTTATTTACTATTCAATTTGTATATTTCTTTGCCATCCTACCACAACATTAAATGTAATGCTACAAAACTTATTTTATTGCTTTTCTGATGTATTCTTTCTTTTATTTGCAGTGGAATCCACAAACAGATTTCTCAATGAAGAATGGCAAGAAGTCTATGAATCACTGAAGCCTTCTTTTATTAAAGAAATTTCGGCTTTGATTAGAAATATCCTGAAAGGAATATTTGACCAAGTGCCTATGAGAAATGGATGGTTGGATTTCGACGAATTTACGAAGGACAAGGATAAGTTTCAGGTTGTTGATAAGTCTAAGGGACCTTAAATTCCAGAAATTTTGTGTTATATTGTATTTTTCTTACAAGAGAGATTGTACCATGTATACAGCCAATATAAAATTGCAATTTTTTATTTACATTATTCTTCAAAATAGTACATTATGAAATTTCGATATTTTGCAGATTTAAGGATAGCATTTATTATCAATTTGACATTTTTGTGTTAATTAATTAATTTTCTAATTTTACTTCTTGAACCCTTTTTCAGTATTTTTGTACCACTATTTTTTATGTTCTTTGTTATTAAAGAGTGTTTCTAAAAATGTTAGTTCATTATCAATATCAGAAATAATCTATCCTATTCATTTTATTTAATTACAAATAATCGTTTCTGATAAAGTTCCATCAATTACAAAATAATTACATTTTTGTCAAATTCCGTTGAAAGAGTTTGTAGTCGTCCAAACATTTCTGATGAAGATTCCCGCTTGAGGATGGCTCCAGATACATTAAATGCAAGTTATAAAAGTATCACCAACAACCATAATATGAACAATGCATTTTAACAGTACAAAGTAAACCGCAACGAATTACGAATAAGTCAGTCATAATTGGCTGGGCATCGCCTGAACGTACTACGACATTTGAGATTTACACATACATTTTGTAATTTCTATTCAAGTATATTACATAACTAATACTGCGGTACCTGACTGAATGTACGCGTAAGTTTTATTCAGACGTAGCAACGTCAATGAAGGTCCCTGAGTCATAGGCACTTTTCAGGAAGCATAGACCGTTTGTTTCAATAAATATGTATTGCAAATCAAAATAAAGCATACATCAATTAAGTAAATTCATTCTTTCATTGAAGAATTACAGTTATTACTACAGAAATTATACCTTATCTAATAAAATATTTAATATAGACTATTACAGCTATCAAATAATTCAAACAGATATATGAAGTACTTTTTTTAAATATTGCACCTTTTATTTCAATTACACATCCTTCGTGTTATTTTTTTATTGGTTGTTGAAAATTGTCACTTCATGCACTTTCAAAATTTGTCTTAACACTTCTATCTTTCCAAGCAACATAGTGGCCAACGTTTGGTCTGGTTTTGCAAACGAAGATGCCGTGTTGTGGTCACGTGATTCGTGACATAACTGATGCTGCGCAGAACGAGCAAAAATTGTCTTTCCACCCATGTCTTTCCATCATGAGGCGGCTTTAGGTGCGTCAAGCTGGCAGAGCCAAGTCAGCAGATCGGAATGAAACATGTCAAATGACGCTTGACGCAATGCCATCGCATACATAAGTTAAATGGGGACGTAGCTCGACGGAAAGTCAAATAATTTCTTGCTAATTAATTGACACGTATCTTCGTAGAGAAAACGAGTGTGAGCTGGGCGTAAGCACACACATAAGATAAATTCGCGTCGCAGCTCGGCGGAAACCCTCAGATAATTAATAGGTTTTTTTAATATATATAAATTTATTTAATCATTTGTTGAAGTACAGTGTTCTGTTTACAATAAAAACTTTGGAATTGTTTGTGACTTATTCTAATTAACTTAATCTAGGTTAAAATTGTACTTAATTAATCTTAATCTACGGAGAGGAAACACAAGCACCTCAGGAGAATTATTCTACATTTAATTGTTTCTATTGTGATACCAGGAAAGCGAGTACAATTTAATCAACAGATCCCTTTAAAGTGGTTCTGAGAAGGCGCTCTGAGAAGTGGGCGGCCTTGTGTTCTATTTCAGAGAAAAAGCGGAAGTTCGTCTAGCAACGGCTACGTAGCTCCGTCCGAAAGAGAAGTAGCTTTGCTCGAGATTCTTCCATCGCGTTAGGAATTGCACGATCCTCGTAGCTAGGAAGAGTATTTTTATGCTCTAAAAAATCTTCAAATATACTTTCAAATATATGTATTTATAAACTAAAAATTCTAAAATATGCACTTAAATAAACAATTAAAATTAAAAATATTTCATTTCTTGTATAAACCTTTTTTGATAAAATTCAGGAGAAGCATGCATGGAATGAAAACTATTTTTTATATATTTTTTATATAATTTTGGCAAAAATACTATCACATAGCTGACTTCGCGAGAGAAATAACTGAAGTAAATATGAAACTTGGTAAAGTACATTGTATTTCTTGTTTCATTTTTACAGTCTGGTTTAAAAAATATGATATTAAATATATCCTACATTTGCACAAGTATTTTATCATTTCTAGAAAAGAAAAAACTCAAAATACGACAAATTCTTTCTAATTAAATTATGCTCACAAATAATAAATTATATTAAACATGAGAAGTATTTATTTTAACGAAATATGCAAAATATTCTCCTATAATTACACGAATATGCACTGAAAGAAAAATTGGCCAAATATGCACAAATATATTAATGTACATAGCATCCAATTCTAACCAAATGTCAAGAAATTTCACTTAGCTACCGCCTGAAGCAACGGCAAAAATATGCAAAAGCATAGAAATCCGCTCCGTACTTATAACTTTCCATTCCCAAAAATTGAATATTTAAACAGGTGAACAGCTTGGGTTAGATGATAAGGTCACAGGGAACATGTGTAAGGTATTGTGCTAATTGCTGAGAAGTAAAGTATGTCTTCCTTATTTCCCTTAGTAATTATCATAAATTATTACTTATAATGAGAACAACAAAATACTCTTGAATTATAAAATAGAGGTAAATCTATTTTCGGATGGACTTTACTATTTTCAACTCAAAAAGTCTTGTACACGTATTTTTTGTCTTCTTTGACTTGGCTTGGCTTAAAATGGGCTCCATTGATTTTGAAAATTCCTTATAGTTTGTTTAATTTAGAAATATTTTCTCCGCATAATTGTTCGAGTAAAACATGATACAGAGTCTCCATTTGTTAATGAACCCTTGTTTTGCTTCTAGACATAAATGTAGCTTCACTATGCGCACGTTTTGGTGAACTCTCCTTTTGCTTGTAATGGTAGGAGTAGAGGTAAGGGTGAGTTACTATTTTGTTAGCAATGCAGAAAAATCATACCCGAAATTCGTTTACCGTTGCAAATAAGTTTTCTATATCTCAGGAAGAAAAATGTCTAGTTATTTTCAAATATTGCTAATCTCGCGCTTTTTTAAATTTATTTTTATTTGTTTATTTATTTTAAATTTTTACTAATCTTTCAGCTATTTATAGTTAGAATAATGGGAAGGGATTCTGGAACTTAAGAAAACGTGCGTAGATGATCTTCTCCCCCATAGGTCACATACAGTTTTTACTCTTTCTTTGACTAAATAAATAAACCCTTAACCAGCAATCTTATATGTCATTGTATTTGAATTGTAGCGTTTTTTTCTCATAGAGACCAACTCGGACCACGCGTGCATCCTGATTCAGCAGGTGCAAGTACCTTTCTGGGGAGGCAGCATTTTAGAAGAATCCCGATTTTTATCCTAAAAAGTTGTTAGCCATGTACGTAGAGTATACGATAACCTATAGTAATCTCATTTTGCTTGTGACGATGATGAAGGATAAATAGACGGCACAAACATATAGACATACACAATTACACCCATTCCCAAGCCGGGACTCGAACTCGCGGTCTTTTTGTCGCGGTCTTTTTGTCCCCTACGGCACTACTGCCCTAACGATCTCGGCTATCTGGCTTGTAGCCGTTTATAAAGAGAAGAAACTAAATACTTTTGCCACGATCACAGGCTGTAGTAGACACACACCGGTTTGCGTCACTATTAACTTTGCAAACTAGGTCTGTTCTAAAGAACGGGACGGCAAGTTGGCCGTTATCCGCTTCGGGTTGTCGAGGTAGGCTTTCTACACTCTCTCCTTTTGGCTAGCGATGTTGTAGAGGAACCTTCCACATGGACGCCTATGATTTACCTTTCATTTCTCCAGAATACGTGGATCCCAACTGCTAATGTCTCTGATGCACAGAGATTCGCTAAAACCGGCGCTCTCGTTCCTATTTTTTAAATTTTATTTATTTTACGTCAAACGCAGTTTGAAACAGTATGTGACGGGGAGAAGTGTATTCTGGGCACGTTTCCTTAATTCTGGTACCCTAAACCATTCACAAGTAGATGTTTGAATATCGAAATTAATGAACGTTTTTTGCAAGAATTGTTAACAAAATATTTCAACCGACGTACTAAAATTTATTTTCAAGGGAAATCTGCCACAGATTTGGACTCTTGTCCCTCATTATGACCTTCTTGAAGGAATATACTTCTGTTGTGACATCATAGAGAACGATAATTGTAATAATTATATTTCTCACTAAATTCTAGAAAAGTGCATAGCTAATGAAGTCACATTATGCCCAGAAGCAAAACAAGCGGCCATTTTTAGCATTTACTTAAAAGATCAGGGAAACGAGAAGAAAAATCTAATCGAGATGAGGGTCATTGAACCAGAAGCTGTGGTACAATACGTGTTACAAGTTCTTTATAATTCAATGTATCTCACGACTTTGTGGAAATAACGCGGATTTACCTTTGTGTAGAGATTTTGTTGAGTTCGATTGACTTTAGAGTTAATAAGTGCATTTTGGCCAATATTTCTACGTAAAAACTTCAAAAAAGCTTACAAAACCTGTAAAAAAAATCAAAACGCTTGTCTCATCTGAATGAGAAGAGCAAGTAGAAATCATAAATTATGCACATAAATTAGTAGGCATACGAAAGAGGAAGGAGCTTGTCACGACCAGATGTCTCTCCTTCGAGTCCCGTCCGCCGAGCCGTTCTCATCGCAAAGCGCTCGGAAAAGTCGGAACGCTAGCGTCGGTACGGGCCCGCCTGATACCGACAAACCAGTTTATATTTCAAGTGATTCTTGTAATAAGTGCAATAAGTGAAATATAATGTTAATCCAGTGCATCCAATAACTTTCACCACTGGCATTCGATGTGAATCAATCAACAGGCAACGTAGTCAGCAATGGTCTTTACGTGCAACAGAACTCCAGCGATATTCCGCAAAGCAACTTCATTAATTTGCGTACCACACACAGTGCAAGTGCTACGAACGAGGATTCAGCCATGGAATCTTCTACATCAGATACTTCATGTTATCAAGACCCATCGCAAGGTACAACGCTCGTAACGTTAGGCAGCCGGCATGAGCTAGAAGCCAGCGTCAACCAAAGAAAAAGGTCAGTAGGCGAGGACGCTTCCAACAGCGATAACGAAAAACACAGTGTAAGTGCAAGTGACAGTGACTATGTTAAAGGTTTTACCCCAGATTTAGTCAGTGTACCACCCACAGACGGTTACGATGTTCCCATAGGTTCCGTAGCCCAAATCTTCAACTACAGAAATGAGAATATAGACTTGCAATCTTCAAACAATGTCCCAGTAGGTAACAGATTTTCGGAATTAGCCTCCAAGGAAACCAATTCTCTTCCCCCAGATAACCTCTTCAACTATCTAAAGTTTGATCAATCTTCACAGTCTACTGGAACCAATAAAATATCCTCAGTTTTTATTGCCGAGAAAACTAACATCAACTCATTCGTTAATGAAATAAAAATTAACGTATCAAAAAACTTCGTAGCTGAATAAAAAAAAACAAAGTGAAAATAAAACCCGGCTCAGCTGTAGATTTCCGTAAAATCATAAAATACTTAATCAACACAAATAGAAGATTCCACTCCTACAAAGGCCCAGCAAACAAAAACTTTTCGGTAGTATTCAAAAATGTGTATTCAAAAAAATGATCCCATCATGTACAACATCACCTACCTATCCCACAACTTCTTTAAATTACACCATATCCAAACCGTATCTTCATTCAAACTTTGAAAAACCCCATCCATCCGACTCGCATAAAAAATTAATATCCATTCCACATATTTTGTAAATTGCTTTCAGATTTGGAAAAGATCTTATGAGGTGCCATTATGGTTTCCTCAACCTCTGTAGTAGTGTTAAATTAGGATAAGTTTTGTTTAATAAGACATCAATACACATGTAATGTTATCAAAAACTGAACTATGTACAAACCAATAAAATAAATAATAATAATAATAATAATAATAATAATAATAATAATAATAATAATAATAATAATAATAATAATAATAATAATAATAATAATAATAATAATAATAATAATAATAATAATAATAATAATAATAATAATAATAATAATAAGCCGATCAGATGGCCGAGATCGCTAAGGCAGTAGTGCCGGTGTGGTTTCGGACCAGAAGATCGCGGGTTCGAGTCCCGCCTCGGGCATGGATGTATTTGTGTATTTGTGTATGTCTGTATGTATTGTCCTTTCACCCCCAAAATCATCATCATATATCGTCATTTCATCTTCCATACCCCCAGGGCTAACAACCTTGGGGGATAAAAACCGGATCCAGCTTAAATGCTGGTCCCCCCAAAAGAATTGTCGCAAGCACCTGCCTCCGTGAGAATGAATAAAAACTGGGCCACGGTAAAGGCAGAGTGCTTGCCTGCGTGGTCCTAGTTGGCCGATCAACGAAAAAATAATATTATTATTAATAATAATAATAATAATAATAATAATAATAATAATAATAATAATAATAATAATAATAATAATAATAATAATAATAATAATAATAATAATAATAATAATAATAATAATAATAATAATAATAATAAAACAGGTGTCTCTCGCGTCTGTCACGGAGCGGGGAAGACTTTCAAGAGCCGATGCTGCGCACTCAGTGATTGCGCCGCGAGCACTTTGACCGCTGCTGTTCCCGAAACCGCGGCCCCAGTGAGTGAAAATAGTGCGAATATTTCCCGTCACTGAGGATTTAAAATAAATAATAATTTGTAGAAAAGAAAATTGTAAAATAATAAATAAACAAACATATTTATGAAAAAATAAACTAATTAAAAATTGATGGGTTCCGGTTCGGATGGCCGAGATCGCTAAGGCAGCGGTGCCGTAGCGATCTCGGACCGAAGAATCGCGGGTTCGAGTCCCACCTCGAGCCTATTGTGTAGGTTCTTTCACCCCCTATCATCATCATCATCATCATCATCATCATCATATCGTGTCATCCACAGTTACAATACCGTTACACGCAATAGTGATCGCCGATGACCTAGAAGTTGATGCGACCTTAAATAACAAAAAAAAAGATGAAATCAAGATGGAGTATTGAAGAAGATACCCGTCCACTGTATGTCACACTAGCTTGTCCAGCTAGGTGCACTGTTGAGAACATGGACGTGACAGGGATCTCCTTAAATTACTCTCTCAGTGCACAGTGCTTCTATCATTATCCCCGCACACACCACCACCATTATGCAATGACTAGGAATGAATGGGCAATGAAACAGGCTTAGTTGTAAAGTGCTAAATTTAATTTTCTAATTAATAATTTTGATATACTTTAAAAATCTAAGTGCAAAACTTATTATATTTTATAGTTCTAAAGAATTAATGTTTGTTAAACTATGAAAGTCAATTAAGTCTTTCTTTTTCTTAAAACTCTTTGTATTTCACAAAACATACAGACAAGCTCTTTACTGGTAAGCATCCCTAGACTGGTCATCGGCCGCGATCACCGCTCCCGTCGTTTCCCAACTGGTGGCGCCACCACGACGGCTCCAAAACACAGCGCCCAGATCCGCGCCCAGTAGCCCGCTCACCACTCATTAATCGATCACACCATAGACAAGGCGCATAGTTTAAAAGTTCTCACGCGCGCGTAGGCCGACCTTTCCGCCGTGCGGCCAATAGTTCAGATAATGTTCATTGAGATAAATGTTCAAATTGCTGCTCAATCTAGCGCAACATGCTAGCTTCGGCACGTCAGCAAGTAACTTGCCTAAGTTACCAAAGATCAGAAGTGGAAACAGTCGCTAAGAAGTTGCGTAAGCAAACGCATAAGCGAGCGAAAGCAGAAGTGTCTCTCCTCGCTTCCTAGCTACTACGAAGTCTCATTCTTCCCCTTAACCGTGATACTCTCTCATCCACTTCTATAAAACTGCTCAAGA
Organism: Gryllus longicercus; assembly: GCA_038098605.1. Taxonomy (NCBI): domain Eukaryota; kingdom Metazoa; phylum Arthropoda; class Insecta; order Orthoptera; family Gryllidae; genus Gryllus; species Gryllus longicercus. The sequence continues at coordinate 623,965 of JAZDUA010000165.1, read as the reverse complement.
AAAATGTTTTTTCAACTTATCCAGAAATTTGCCACGAATTTACAGTAAATCGGGTATGCTGAACCCAGATATGTTATTAGTTTCATAGATGTGGCTCTAGTTTTTGTGTTACGAACGTAGTAAGCAATGATCCAATCACGAAACTCACAGTATTTAACGCAAATATCTATCTTTATATAAACTTGTTTATTTTAAACATTGAATATCGCATTATTTTTTGGATCATTTTATTGAGCTTCGACCTATTAATATATATTTCTTTATAAAACAATGACTTTAATGTATTCGACTACATATGTGGGAAATATACCCTACAAAAACAGAATAGAAATATTACAACATTCATAGAAAAAACATATGAAGCATAGTTTGGTATGAAAGTGAGCGATCAAGATAAGTCGTGGGGTACACATATGGTATTCCAAACTTGGGCTGAGTGTCTTTGTCAACGGAAATTGGCAAACAGAAGAGTTTAAAATTTTGTATACCGATGGTATGGCGGGTGCCCAAAAATCATCATGATGACTGTTATTTTAGTTCTGTAAACGTAAAAGGCTTCAATAGTTACAAGAAAGAGGACTGCGTGTACCTTTATTTGGAATCACCAAGGAGACGTGTACCACATGGACCTGATTTTCCCATAGAAATGTTCAACACATTCCCTGGATTTCTTGTATGCGATAGTGATGATATACAGATTGTGGGGTGTAATTCAGGAGTTAGCGGTGGCAGTAAATACGAAAGAAGTGTTGCTACAAAAGAGCAATTCTCCAAAGATGTGCTCAGTGATTTAATATGTGACCTCAGTTCATCAAAGCAAGCAGATGAACTTTTAGCATTCACAACTAAAGAATGAAATGTCTGACACGGAAACAAAGTAAATTTTACAGAAGAAGAGAGGCAAAACTCCTTTCATATTTTAGTGAAAATGGGAACTTCATGTACTGTTCTAACATTCCTGTTAGTTGTTGACTACATGTTGACTTAGTACGGAAAAATTAAAAGCTGGCATATTTGATGGGCCCTAATTTCGGAAAATGATAATAATCTAAATTTCGCAAGTTCCATAACTGATATTCAGTCTTCTACCTTTTGACAACTTTTCCATTGTTGTCATAAACTATTTGGGCAATCATAAAGCAGCAAATTATGCAGAACTTGTAAGACTTGGTTTTAAACTTATAAATTAGTGTGCAACAATGAGCATTGAGGTACACTACCTATCTCCGTATCCATCTAGTCAATTTTCCAGAAACTCTTGGCAATATGTGTGAAGAACAAGGCAAGCAGGTCAATTAAGAAATAAAGGTAATGAGAAATTGATATCAGGACATAATGGCAGACTACTGCTAGAACCTTCAAGTCAAACAATTAAATGTGAATTGTTTCGGGATGTAAATATACATATATTGACTATATTAACATTACGTATTTTAAGGCTTTAATGTTATATAAATAGACATATACTTCAATTTAGTTCAAGTTTTATGCAATTTAGGAAGAGCATGTACTCAATGAAATAAAAGTTGTTCGATGCGATTTTCGATATCTCCAAGACTAGAGTCAATCTCTCACAACCAATGCAATATTTGGAATCTGTGCATCAAACATATCCTAAAATGGCTTTGAATTGTTTCGCAAGAAAATGTGTGTTGACCAATGCAAGTCAATTCAAACCCTTATTCTTCGTTGCCACGAAATAACGCATTTCATTTGCTTATAAGACGTGCACTGAAATTCAATTATTTAAACTACCCAGAACGCAGTGCCCACATGTAACCGTGATAAATGCTCTCCCGAGAAAAACTCATTTTTGTTGTGTCTTGTTTATTTTAGTCTTAACTGATATGTTCATTCAATCTTTCCGAAAGTCCGGGCCCTGTGCGGCCACCTTCTAGCGATGAATACCCTTTCAGACGTTGCGTCTAAGTTCGCGCGTAGGAATTCGAGGATTTATCCTACATATAAACTATCCCACGCGCTAGCACCCACGTGTTTACGTGATAAATTCTGCCTTGACAAAATCCATTTTTGTCGTCATCATGTCCTGTTTATTTCTGTCGTTTTCTCAAATGACCCTCCTCGAATTGCACCCGCTTAAAGAAACGCGACCCTTTAAAATTCCTCATTTTTTTACACGCAGCACTTGATTTCCCATTGTTTTGACGTGATATTTTATTACGATAGATGTGTGTCACATCACAGTATATTCTTTAAACTTCGTCACTGGAACTTTTCAAGCTAAAATAAAATTTGGTATGCATGGTGATTTTTGTGTATTGCATCATAGTATTCTGAATGTAACTGTCTGATACCGTAGTGATCTTCGTGCTAATGATCGGCGAGCCACCCAAGTACACTTCAGTGTCACCACCCCAGTGAGGATTTACTCACCTCAGAGCGGGCGCCTGCCTTTTCATCATGTCCGAGCCCCTTCAGCTGCATCGTCATGCTGGCAACGCTTGGAACTGGAGAACACGCCGACAACGCTCCCAGGAGCGCTTTCTCAACTTTGGTAGGACAATGTCGCCAGCAGGGCCGGATTTATGCATATGCTGTCAGTGCTGCAGCACAGGGCACTCCACCAAAAAGGGGCCTCCACCAAATAAAAAAATATTTTTTTTATTTTGGTCTATTTTTCTGCAAAAACTTTTTAATTTCATTGTTATGTAGTAATTTGTATTTTTTTAAATTTAGATTTCATGATGCATTTTTAGTCTCAAGAATATCTACTTATTTAGTATGTATTCAAAATTATTTATGATTTATTCAGTATTAAACGCACATAATCTAACCGAATATCGTGTTTCAAACATGATCACCGGTTTCGACTTGCTCTTTTGGCTAAGCCGATCTGATTTTATACTATGAATAACGTAACTTTTATTTTGATTAGATATATTTGAATTTGAAAGTTTATAAATGCAATAAATTTATTGAAACTTTACTTTTACTGGATGGGGTGAGTCGAGCAAAGTGGACTGGTTTGTGAAATAATGAAACTTCGACTCCTCCCAAACATTCCAACCATAGCCCAAATTAGATTAATTAGATTAATTGACTTCGAAGGACCACCCAGACTCCTGTGAAGAGAAAACAGGTTATAATCACCCTTGCAGGTCTGGGACTGCAAGGATAGGAGTAGGAAGAGAGTGCTTGTTACCATAAAAGGATAAAATACAGAATATATAAGCGTGTATTATAAATTAAAGATACAACTTAACCTATGATAAAGATACATATTTGACATGAGATTAATGCATAATGAACTAATTAGCACACGTGGCATAGTGCATTAGTTTGTAGGTAATAACTGAATACACGTAGCATGGAAATAACACATAATGAGATTAATTAGCACACGTGGCGTAAGTGCATTAGTTTGTAGGTAATAACTGAATACACGTAACATGGAAATAACACATAATGAGATTAATTAGCACACATGGCGTAAGTGCATTAGTTTGTAGGCAATAACTGAATACACGTAACATGGAAATAACACATAATGAGATTAATTAGCACACGTGGCGTAAGTGCATTAGTTTGTAGGTAATAACTGAATACACGTAACATGGAAATAACACATAATGAGATTAATTAGCACACGTGGCGTAAGTGCATTAGTTTGTAGGTAATAACTGAATACACGTAACATGGAAATAACACATAATGAGATTAATTAGCACACGTGGCGTAAGTGCATTAGTTTGTAGGCAATAACTGAATACACGTAACATGGAAATAACACATAATGAGATTAATTAGCACACGTGGCGTAAGTGCATTAGTTTGTAGGTAATAACTGAATACACGTAACATGGAAATAACACATAATGAGATTAATTAGCACACGTGGCGTAAGTGCATTAGTTTGTAGGCAATAACTGAATACACGTAGCATGGAAATAACACATAATGAGATTAATTAGCACACGTGGCATAAGTGCATTAGTTTGTAGGTAATAACTGAATACACGTAATATGGAAATAACACATATGAACATGGTTACAATGCACTGATTGCCCACAGGGCGTGAGCGTTAGTAAGTTGTACTAATGTTACCAGCACGGGCACTGAACATGTGTGGCGTAAGCCGGTTGCACACGTATAAGCAGCTAGGCACCATTGTTGAGAGGCGTTCATAACCATGGGTGCCGTATGCACGTCGCGGAGCAACACACAACGTCCGTTTAACTTGGACATTACACAAAAAGAAGAGTTACAAGTGCGCGACATGTCCGCCCGACTTGGGTGGAGAGCGGCGTGAAACACGTCTGCCCATCTTAGCGGCAGAGCAAATACTGACTGGCCGTTGCGACGCGAGCGCGGCGCAGAGCACCTCCGCCCATGTCGACCAACAGCGAAGAACTGACTGACTGCTGGCGGTTGGGCCAGCGTCTTGCGAGCAATGGTTCTGTGTTGCGTCATATGACGCGTCAGGAAAATTTCTAGTAACAGCAGCTGCGAGCGAGCATATGCATCGTTGCGTCAGCCGATTTCTAAGAGGCGAGACGTTGCCACACTGTGGTGTATCTGAAACTTGCTTGGTAAGAATACAAATTCTGAGAAGTGGACCGCTATGGCCGTGCAGAAACCTCAGAGATATGCGTCTTTGAATAAAATAAAAAAAATAAAAAATATAATTATGAAATAGAACAGCTTGCTCTGACATTTACTGAGATCGTATTTTATCTGACTTCATTTACTAATATGTGCCGATTATTTATAGTCCGAAGTAATATATAATCGAATATGACTGTGTTTCAAGACTTCACCATAAATAAACGATTGATAACTGTGAAATACATGTCTCCTATTTCATAAACAAATACCCTTTGTTCCTTACGACGTCGATGAAAATCTTGGAATTGAGTTGATCCAATTCAAAGAATTCATTAACCAATTCATACAAGATGAATCTAAAAGCGCCGTAAGACGGGAACATTTTATGTATAACTTAATAATTGAGAAGGGAATACAAGACGCGTTTCCGAATGTAGAAATTATTTTAAGAATTTATCTTGTGTTAATGATAACAAATTGTACAACGGAAAGATCATTTTCAAAATTAAAACTTCTAAAAAATAGATTGAGAACTAGTATGACAGAAGAACGACTTAATTATCTTTCCATTTTGAACATCAATTTTGATATTCTAAAAGAATTATCTTTCGACGATGTAATTGAAGAGTTTGCTTACAGAAAAGCAAGAAAAGTTCCTGTAGTTTAGTTATTATAATTAAGTTGTAATGTGTTGTAAATATTCGGTTTATAAATAAAATATTGTACCCAAAAATTATTTGCAATTTTTTTTAATTAAACATATTTGACACATAGATTTTATTTTGTCAGCCGCCAACTGCATATAATATATATATGGGGGGGGGCCTCCACCAAAAATCAGCACATGGGCACCCACCAAGTTAAATCCGGCCCTGGTCGCCAGCTCGGAGCTACCAGCTTTTAAGGCTGGAACCGAAGCATAGCAGTCTGGTTAGGGATTCTCCCCCAAAATTTTGTTGTTTTTATCTTTAGAGGATGTTTAAGGGTCAAATTTATTTGGTAGAATTGGTAGGGGGTTGAGCTTTTTAAAAATTAAAAAAATATATGTTGTATATCGCAAAATCACAAAAACCAATCTTAGATCCCTATGATTATTGGAGAAATATTTATTCAAATATAAATAATCGTAGTAAAGACACCTACAAGCGTGTAAGATAATTTGCATGTATTCTCTCGTGTAAAATTAGGCGGTTATTTGTCACACATTAGTAAAAGAGTACAACAGATTTGATGACCAGGAACGAATCTCAGCAATAAATAAGTAATTGAAACAACAATTTCGATTGAAAGAAATATTTTACAAAGATATATCATTATCTCTTTCAGTCATTACAACGAGTTAGATAAACATATTTCTTACATTTCGTAACTCTTACACAGTGAGTATCTCCTTAAAAAAACTTAAACATCGTTATATAAATAGTTGTTATATTTCTAATATATAAAAATATTTATAAGTCTGTAATATCTAGTCTATAATAGTTTTGGTATTTATTTAATTTCCATACCCTCCTCAACACGAAATATTTTTTTAAATTTGGTGTTTTTAACGTTTTGGTGGATTCTGTAGCGCTATCGCGTGTGAAATGCTTGAACCACCTAGCAACACTGCACCGGTGTCGACGTTGAGCGTTACGCACAATAAGCCGGGGTTGATCCCTTCTCAAAAACCTATGAGTGTCGTGCCCAGGTAGGGCAAAGCGCAGAGGTGACTGGGTGACAGAACCTGGGCTGAAGCCAGGGGGGTCCAAATCCCCAATCGACCTTATCAATACACGCTGCACTAACTATGCGAGTACCACCGGAAGTCAGGGATACCGTAGGGGGACTTCAGTTTCCCAATAGGTCTCCTGTATAAAAGCCGTCGAAAACTCAGGGCTCTGATGACCGTTTTCGATCTCCACCAGAGTCTCAAATCTGAACAATGCCTTCACGTTTTACGTTAAACCAGTGTCTGTATATCCCGACATAGCCACTGTCAATTTGTAGGCTCCTTGAAGCAAAAATTGGAATAATCCATAATACAATCAATAATATTACAATTTACAATATTAACATCAAAATGGTATATGAATCTTAAGTCTATTGTTTCTTCTTTTTTTGCTCAGTTGTGGTGCTTGCTTTATCTTCTGCTTTCTGGTCAGCCTGCAGTCTACCTTCCATCTTCCTCCACGTATTTATGTCCAGCAGCCATCTACTTTTCTAGGTTGGTCGGCTATACATCTTCGTCGTGGGGGTCCCGTCTTCTTCCAAGCAGTTATGGGGTCCCAGGTTGTTGAGTTGTAACTCAGTGCATCTTGTTTCATAATCTTCCTTTGAGTGTTTCTGCTCGTTGAATTGACTTTCATTTAAGTTCTTTGTCTAATTTCAATACAAGATATCCTTTCTCTGATGGAAATTCGAGACGGAAGAAAACTGTGGTAATACACGAAGCACGTCCAGTTCGCAAGATGATAGAGCTAGTGGGTGGCAGAGCAGGCAGGCCGCCCTGTGCTTACCACATCGCATCACCTCCCCAGTCGCATCCCCCGACCTGTGCCCAGCTCCAAGTCCATCGGCGAGTTCAAATGCCCTCTCTGTATGCGGTGACGCGACGCGACGCGACGCGACGCGACGCCGGCCAGGTGACGCAAAAAACCCGCCTCGGCTCGTGCTCCGCCAGCGCTGCCTTCGCCAGGTGGCGCGTTCGGCAGAGAGCCTCGAACGCTGCGCCATCACCGCCCTCGAGATCCGGCACCGAAGAGTTACTCGGCGTTGTCTCTGATCGGAAGACCCGGGGTCGAGACCCGACGGCGATAGATTTTGAACACCGGTTTGATAGCTTGGTTGAATTCGACCGCTGTCTGGAGGAGAATTCTTCTGGGTGGCTGCTATGTTAGGTAGTTTTTCGTGAGCAGCATCCGGTGCAGTATCCTAACAAACGTGCCAGAGACCGCGCTCCATGTTTCCTCTATCTTCCTTGTCCCTACTCATCTTTACGGACACTTACGGACTCACCCTTACGGACATTTCCGTGGACTGTTCTACCACATACGTCAGGACGCCGATTGAGAGCTAAGATCTAGTTGGATATGTGTTGCGCTCCCCTGCGGGTGATTGTTGGAGGAAAATACTCTGCATGCCGAAGTGTACGTTGCCGCCGGATCTGACCACCCAGGGGGGACAAACATCACTCCCTGGATCCTGGATATAACGTGCTCTACACTAATGGAACTAGTTATCTTTCAGACGTTTATGCAAAATCCTTCCCCCTGGAAGGCAAATTCCCCACTGCGTGCGCTTACTCTTCTCAGCTACCACACACGAGCCATTGTGCGAAAACCTGTATAGGGCATTGGCCATAGGATCGGCAGACCGGCAGACTTTTCAAGAGATTCCACAGCAAACAGTAATTATAGACTTCCAGAAGGCAATTCCTGCGTTATCTTGATTATAGGTAGATACATCCGCACGTTGACAAACGAGCGACATATCAAATCTTCAAATTATTTAGGTAAACTCAATGGGCAATTAACGATCTTCTTCTGAATAGATCTTTTGTCTAAAAACGGTCAATTCTTAATTTTTTATCTTTTTACTTTCTTGCTACGAATCTTCGCAAAGTAGAGAGAAAGTCATGTAATGCTGCGCGAAAAATCGGTGAATTTTCGACTGAAAATTCTTATTACAGGGCCGTGGTAAAGAGGATAAATCCAGTTGCTAAAATTAGAAAAAAATTCACGTGGTATAGCCAGAATCCATGTTTCGTGGATCCTTGATAGAGAAAAAAAAAACATTGACGGCAAAACGTCTGTCCATTTGTTTGTAAACAACTCTAGCGGCTTACAGTTCTGCCAATTTTCTCCAAAATTTATATTCCTCAATATGGCTCTATGTGGCTGATGTTGAGGCTCCTTGAACTTGAAATCGATATTTTAATTTTGGTGTTACTTCACATGAAGCATCTGAGACATTGTCAAAATTTTCAAATAAATGGATAAATTGCTTTTGAATAAATTTTGTTGTTGGATAGTGTGAACGACGTTTAAGAGAATGGTGCAGGTCTCATATTCATTGAAAATCCCGATTTTTCAAAAATTGCAGAAGTTTAAACTTTTTCGGAGTCTTTCTACAACTAATATATTACCGACAGATTTTTCCCTCAAAACTGCCCCTTAAAGATAAATTTTGAAATAAGGTCATGTATAATTTTTTGAAAATTTGATAACTTTTCGCGTAATTTTGCATGGAAATACGGGCAAGAAAGTACGTGCTATTGTAGCACCACTAGTTTTAAAATTCATTTCCAATACTTTTCGTCCAGAAACATTGGTTACTCTGAAAATGGCAAATTTTATTTTTGATCAAATGGTCTTAGTAATGGCTCTATTTCCAGTTCTTGTTTAAGACCAAAACAGTTCCTGTTCATGATACATCATAGCAAAGCCAATATTTATAACTCTATCGGTATTAAGAACTCACAAAACATAGATTCTAGGTACACCATGTGTTTTTTTCTAAATGTAGCATCGATTTATTCATTTTTTTGCTACTAGGGCCCTGTAATAATAGTGATAGTAGATTTTTAGTGAAAATTTGCCATGTGCGCATAACTTTCTCTATTCCGTTGAGAGAAAGTACAAGGTGTACCTTTTTATTTAAATATAAAGTAAATAAAAAAGTTTGTTCCAATCCTTACAACTTTAAAATTTATCTTTAAAGCGATCTCCAAGATTACATACGCTCCAACAGCCTAACCTTCTTGACCATTAATCATCACGATGTTATATGCGCCAGGCGGTTTCCGATGTGCACTGAGATCTCGCGACTTATTTTTTTAGCTAAAGAAGTATGATCGTACTCCATGAGCAATTATTATACATTCTTGTTCTGTGAAAAATTAAATTGTTCTTGCTACATAATCATGCAACAATTCACTTTCTTCAGAAACTGACTATCTAGTGGGGTACAATATAAAAAACAATTCAAATATTGTAATAACAAATAATTTTAAGGAAGTAAACTATAAACGTATTTTGAGATTTTAATTCAAGCTTCGGACAATACAAAAAATCTAGAAACTACAATAAAATAATTTCAATCCACTAAAATTGTAAAACATGTTTTTTTTAACCCATTTCACGGTAAATTAAAGCGGGATAATGACTTTTTCACTGAAATCGTTTCCAATATTATCATGCCATTTGAGAACATCTTACTAGAAGTACAGGTTTGATAAACATACTTACAGACGCCCTATGCTGGATTTTCATTGCGAGAGACACTATTGAAATTCACGGAAATGTCGTTGGGCGGTCATCGTGAATGGACAAACTTTCATTCACAAAAATGAAAAAAACTAGGTGTACTAGATACCGAAGATTAAGCTGAATATCTGTCAACCAACTTGTAATAAGATAGACTAGTGTTCCAGAAAACATTTCTTTACTTTTCGACTTGCAAAGGATCATTTCGAATTTGTTGTGGCGACGGCTCAACACTAGTTAAGTGCTAAGCTAAAGCATGTACACACAACGTTACAGAGGTTTGGGAATCTTTAACATCGAAAACATCCCTTTTCTAAGTAAACATTCGTACGGTATCTTCAACTTTTAAAACAAAAATAATTGTGGGAGGCTATGTTGAGGATGAAAGAAAGATGATTTAGTAAACACATTTGTTTTTGTTTAAATGACATTGCACAACAACTGTGAACCTTTGTAGTGTTACGTAAGAAAAGTCATCAGACACGTGTCCACTTTCTTACCCAAGTTTTCTGCAACAAAGAAATGATAAATCATTCTTGTTAACGTTAAACCCATCTTCAAAACTCCGTAGACGCGCATCTTATTCCTTTCGTCACACCAGCGCGAAATTTTTTACTATTTCGAACAGCGCCTCTACAGGGGTGTTGCTATTTTACTCATGTCTGACCGTGCCGTAAGTAACCAATGCTAAGCAAGAATATATTCAAATTAAACCAATTCCAGATGTCTATTTCCATAAATTTCTTTACCTTTTGCACTCCACTGCAATCACTTGGTTTGCCCTTTTAAGATAAAGATATCAATTCTTTTAGGCTCATAATAGCACGTGGGCATCAATATAATATTAAAATGTGTCATTTCGGTAATGTTTAAAAGTCAGAAATATAAACTATTTTTACGATTTAATTCCGAAAAACAGAAAAGAAAATGAAATGGTGAGGAAGCAATTTCAAGAATTTTTGTGAAGAAAGAAAATGCAGATGGATAGCACAAACTACAAATGAAGAAGTTGCACACATTTTCGGCAATTAATATGCGAAGATTACATGGAGAAGAGTGCAAAGAATATGGTGTCAAAACAATGTGGAACTTTATAACTAAGATTGTTCAGAAAAATACTTTAATATGTACACACGTGTGTTCAATCCATTCGAAATTGAGTAACCCCGCTGCCAATTCAGCTCGTACAACTTTCGTTTAAAATACTTCCACATAATACCAAGTCATGGAAAATCAACTTCCTACAACTTAAAAAAATGTGTTTTTAATAAATGTTCTTGTAAGTAGCTTTTTTGTAATTGTTTTGAATGTTTTTTTACCGTAAATCGGGGTGAATACGGAGAGATTACAAGATTTTTTAATAACAAAACTAGTAAAATGAAATGTCTTAAATAGTTTTTTCATGAAAGTGAAAGAACGTTCAATCACTTAACTTTGGAATCTAATATCATTAAAATAGCATTACATAATGACCCAAATTGTTGATCAAAAAGTGTCTTTTCACCTCAAGAATGGGGTCAATAGGGACAGTCATAAACAAAAGTTCAAAACCCTATTCTGTCAGACATTGGGGTCAATGAGAATACAAGATTACATTTCAAAGACCTAAAGTACATAAAACAAAATCATACAATGCATTACTATCACTTAAATGTAGATCTTCGTCGTCTTACGTTTAGAACAACAACTTGTTACAACTCTTCAAAATATTGTTCAATGTCCTGTGGAGTGACTTAAGCTTTTCTCTATGTCAGATTTTGACAAATGTGTGAGTAATTTTATCCTTATGCTTGTTTATAAAAGACTGAGCCCAATATGACCCCGGAAGGTTGTTTGAACTGCTTCACTACTTTCCTCTCCCTATCCAAATAATATTTAAAAAAACTCCGCTAATCAAAAGGTACTCATTGGATATCACGATCTTCCACAACTTACAACACTACTCACAATCTTCTCACAAGATTCACCATGGCTTCCTTTAATTTTTATGTCTACAATTTGAGCAGGAATAGTTTTACTGTATTGCTGCTATGCAGATTTAGGGACTTCCAACTTCTCTGCTTCCTTAGCTTATCTGCTTCTAAGCGTTCCAGCTTCTAAGCGTCCCAGCTTCTAAGCGTCCCAGCTTCTAAGCGTCCCAGCTTCTAAGCGTCCCAGCTTCTAAGCGTCCCAGCTTCTAAGCGTCCCAGCTTCTAAGCGTCCCAGCTTCTAAGCGTCCCAGCTTCTAAGCGTCCCAGCTTCTAAGTGTCCCAGCTTCTAAGTGTCCCAGCTTCTAAGTGTCCCAGCTTCTAAGTGTCCCAGCTTCTAAGTGTCCCAGCTTCTAAGTGTCCCAGCTTCTAAGTGTCCCAGCTTCTAAGTGTCCCAGCTTCTAAGTGTCCCAGCTTCTAAGTGTCCCAGCTTCTAAGTGTCCCAGCTTCTAAGCTTCAAAACATACTCTTTCTATTGAAGTATGTTTTAAAGTATTTCTAGAAGGTACTTTTCTGTAAAGATAACCATCTTCACCGTCACACCAAATCCCTTATACTAAATTCCCGTAAAGTATTCTCGGAACTATAGCTATAATGTTTGCTTGCACAGACCGTAACATGCTCTTGCAAACCGAGATATGATGCATTTGAAGACTAGCGCACAATGCTCGATTACGTTGTTTATTGTGTCTAACATGGAATTATAGTAAACTCACTACAAAATTGTAGACAAGAGTGTTCATTAAAATCTTTATTACTAAGTTTCTATGCCAACAGGTTTTGAAAGAAAACCATGAAGCCTCCAGCCTGTGAGGGGTGTCCATCCACCATGGCTTCGTAGTACGTACCTATGGTTTCGTTGAGTTAACAGGGAATATGAAAAAATCCAAAAGCGATGAAACAGTTTCGACATTCCGCAAAAAGTTGAACTATTTGATTGCGATATGGCACCTAATATCAGAACGCGCATAGCAACGGAATTCTCATACTCCGTGCGACAGTGCATATGACACAGGTGACGTCATACGACACCAAGTTTCAAAGGCTGTCATTAAATGTATGCTATCCTATTGCCCTCTCACAACAGCATCATTTTTGCTGCTGCTGGCCACAAATATTGTCATAAATAAAAGAGTGAAAGTGAAGATGTGAGATTACATAAGAGACATTGTTTTCATTTATTGAGATTGTTTGAATTTTACGAGTTAGTTAACAAATAGCTGTACATTTGCCACTTTCGACTTTAACTTGTACACTAATATAGATGGTGGGGCACCATTGTGGGTTCTCTAATTAGGGTTTAGGTCCGAGAATTTTCTTAGGAAAATGTAAAATTGCGAAATAGGTTATGTGTTGGTCGATTGGACAAAGGTTGTATTCTTCATGAAATTAGGAATTGGATAAGAACCATGGGAATTACTTTTTTACGAACGATTTGATTTGGATAGATTGCAACTTTTTGCTTTTAGATGTAGCGGCTTCAATCCAGATTGGGCTTGCATAAAGCATGATAGGTCGTATTATGGACATGAAATAGCTAGTGCTGAATCACATGATAATGAGTTATTTTTGAATATTAATGGTCTGAATTGAAATAGTTTTGTCTTGCATTGCATTGCATTGCATTGCTTTGACTTCAACGTGGTTTTCCACTTACGTTTCGTGACTTGTATTAGTCCTAGGTACTTTACAAGTTTAGTAGGGGGATATTCTAGAGGTTTGTTACTTGTTGTTAGAGAAGGAGGTGAGGTGAATGTTATAAGAGAGAATTTCTTGGTTGCAGGTTCATTGACGTTTAGGCGAGTTTGGAGTTTTGTTTCCAGGTGTCTGGTACATTTATGTATAATTGCGTTTTTGCCCTGGGCCTATTAGTGATGTGCGTCGTACGAAGTATTCACTGAAGCACTTCTCTGGAACGCGGGTTTTCCCGGGGTCTAGGAAGACAAGGTCGGTGTAAGGAGCATTGGTGAGTTTTTACATCTCCCTCCCAGCAATGACTAGGCTGTAATTATTCTTAGAGATGCAGTTTTAATCAAAGCTTTTTGGCTTTATCGCAAAAATGGGACAGAACTTATATTAACTTATTACTAACTCAAATTAAACTAATATATTTTAGCTGACGTGTTTTTCTATAATTATTTTTCGAGAGTGCTTGTTTTGCAATAATTTTGCTGCTTTTCATGTGACGCTTCTTAAAAAGCAGTCCGGTAGTTAGATCGTTTGATAAAACAGCTTAAAATATTACAGTCAAATCCTTTCTTATTTTGTAACTACTACTTGTGCGCCTTTCTTCGGTATCCATTTGACGAACATAAAATTGCAGTCAAGCAGAGGTAGCCAATTAACTAGTTGTTACCAGTCAAGCTGGTAGAGCCCTATGTGCACGGTTGGTTGTTAGTGATTCCGGGCGCGTCAACTACGGGCGAGGTCATTAGTCCCGTAAGTGTAGTGCATGTATTTTCCTCTGGATGTGGCGGCGGACCCTCCCTGCTGGATGGCGAGATCCGAGGCCGACCTATCGTCGGCTAGCGGGATTTCCCAAAGCAGGCACCTCGCATCAGCGGGGCACCGCCCCAGCCGGGACAAGCCCTCAGCACTCGACCGGCCTCCCGGCATGTGTGGTAGTGTAGTGCATGTGAGTGTATGTGTGTATTAGGTCGTGAGGATAGTTCAAGGAAGAGGAAGGAAAGATAGCGCGCGGTCCGTGGCTCGTTTTTTACGGTACTGTTCCGGCATTCGCCTGGTGTTGACTGGAGAAACCATGGAAAACCGGTCGGAGCAGCCAGCCTCTAGAATGCTCCTCCACACAGTGACGGAATTAGTCCTAGCCTACTAGCTAGAGTCGAAAAACTTGCCCCTGTCGGGGCTCCAACCTAGGACCTCCCTAGTCAAAAGCACGAGTGTGCACGGCTTTCTTGCGCTCCGCACATAACGCTACAAGGGCTAAATTACCCCATGGACCGTCTTAACAGAGGCATAGTTCCGTAGTATTGATTCGAGCTGCAGCGGTGCCATTTGAGAAAACTTCATTAAAGCATTATAACTCCTGAAAACACCTATTTCAATTTGACGAATTTTCTCTACGAGTTCATCGTAGAGAAAATTCGTCAAATTGAAATAGGTGTTTTTAGGAGTTATAATGCTTTAGAGTGCCCTATATTTTGCCCCCAATGTTTACTTGTCCAGCAGGGGCACCTTAGGATGATGTACTTAGAGCTCAGAAAGGGTGTGAAGAGGTAACAGCAGCAAGGAATCGGAGTGCTCATAAAAAGCCCACCCTCGTCGACTTTACGGTTCAATGATTATAACAATTATTATTTCTATTATTAATAATTTGATTCTCACGTACGCAAATGCAAATACGGAGTGAAGTAGTATTATCTTAACGCTAAGCTCGGAATATGAGGGTTGCCTTTTGTATTTCAGGATGAGAGAACAAAAACAAATATTAATCATCGAAAATCACTTTATTGTTTTTCAAAATTTTCCCCATGAAAATCCATACACTTTTTCATGCGTTTGAACCAATTGTCGAAGCACTTTTACCACTCTGATTGAGGTATCTTCAAAACATGCATTCTGAATGCAGCAACCGCTTCTTCAGGTGTCGAAAAACGTTGACCTCTCAGTTTGTTTTTTACGTTCGGGAATAAAAAGAAGTCATTCGGTGCCAAGTCAGGACTATACGGCGGATGACTCATCAAATCGATGTTTTGGGTGCTCAAAAATGCAGTTGTTTGAGCCGACGTGTGAGAGCTCGCATTGTAGTGGTGAAGAGTGGTCGGTCTTCGGCGGTTGGTTTTCCCGATTTCTTGGAAGACAGCTGGCAAACAAATCGTTGTGTACCACTCAGAATTGACTGTTATGCGTTGTTCTAGTGGTACGGTTGCAACATGTCCAGTTTTTTCCGAAAAACAGGCGACCATCTGTTTGGAAGTGCTTCATGCGCGAACAACATTTGTTGGATTTTGCTCACCTTGAAACACCCATACAGTCGACTGCTGTTTACTTTCGGGCTCATACGCGTAAATCCACGATTCATCACCTGTCACAATGTCATAGACGTGTTTCGAAGCACCGCGATCGTATTTTTTGAGCATTTCTTTCGACCAATCAACACGAGCCTTTTTTTGAGCGATTGAGAAATTGTGTGGGATCCAACGCGAACAAATTTTGTTGACAGTCAAATGTTCATGCAATATTGAATATATGATGGTCCCACTAATGCCTAGGGTTGTCTCAATCTCACGATAGGTCACATGACGATGTTGCAATATCAGTTCACGTACAGCATCAATGGTTTTCGGAACAACAACTGATTTTGGACGACCTTCGCGAAATTTGTCTTGGAGTCAACTACGACCACGAATAAATTCACCATACCATCGATAAACACTGGTCCTTGATGGAGCTTCATCGCCAAATATTGAATTAAGTTCATCCATGCACTGTTGCTGAGTTAATCCACGCCAAAAGTTGTAAAAAATAATCGCACGAAAATGTACACGATTTAATTCCATTTTTGGGCCAAGATGAATCTTTTAAGTTACTGTACACAACACAAATAGCGCTCATATGTCAAAACGTTCTGAGTACGTATAACCTCAAAACATCCAACTTTACGATAGAGCTGTCAGTTGCCAGATTGCAACACCAGGGTTGCCAAATCCCGAAACATAAAAGGCAACCTTCGTACAGCGTCTAAAAATGCTTCATTTTGGAAGTTAGAGCACATAAAACAAAACTTGTGTTTACAATGGCGCACGAAAATCATGTTTTAACGCTCTAAAATGCATCGTTTCCGAGTTATATTCGATTAATGAAAATCCTGTGTTTCAACGTGTTGCGGGTTGCATCTAAACGATATATAATTTAATTTAATATAGTTGTATCACAAATATAAATTGTAGGTTTTTCTCTCCTTCTTTATACAAAGTTTGAAATATTCCACATCGCACAGTTTTCTCTACACGTATAATATAAGGATTTAGACATATTTAGACAAACAACAGAATAGTTTCTGCATTTGCCTGGTGTTGATGGGTGAAACCACGACAAATTGCGGATCAGAGCGGCCGGCCACTGGAATTCTCTTCCAGACAGTGGTTGAAGTCGACCTAGCTAAGTAGCTTGAATCCTTCCATACTCACCGTCGAGACTCAAACCCAAGGACCCTCCGATCAGAGACTCATCATTTGATGTACGAATCCGGCTTATGCGCTAGGCTTACACATCACTTACTCGTCCTGGCGCCGACGCTTCTCCGAACGTCCGCCTGTGAGGCTTTCGCGGCGTGGAGCTGATGGGACGGGCGCCGCCCCGCGTCATCTCTGGCCGCCGCCGGCACCGGCGCCCACGCCTCGCTGGCCGTCGCTCGCCGCCGCCCCGCCCCGCCCACCTCATTGGCAGAGCTCCAGGGCCTCTCGATTACCATAACAAAAACGCTTTCAGTGACGCTCACAGGGACTTGCCCTGGCCTTGCATCTTCTTGCAGGAACTAGAAGTCAGAACGCTGCCAACATTATTGAGAAGGTGCGTGGGCCAGGCGTGGGTTTTAAGGAACAAAAACTAGGAACACCCAGTGAAAAATACCTCCTTGAGGTCACTCTTTATACAGCTACGGATATTTTAGGTACATACTCGCATTATTATAAATATTTCATTTCAGCGGATTTCGTAAATCCCACAGATGCGTCAAATCTTTACAGTGCAAAGATAGCAAAGGTTATGGGAAGCTGCTCGTGGCGACACTAGTGCCTCTATTGTTGTCCACTCTTCCCAAGCAGAATGCAAGGCTCTGGGAGCCCTGGGCGAATTGGCGCGGAGGCAGTGCTGTGGTGGATTGATTGCTCCTGATTCCAGGCGCGTAAACTGTGTGATGAACCCGTCCGTTGGAATAGATCGGTGACTTGTGCGTACCGTACTTAGCGGGGTCTCACACGTGAGTGGTCGACATAGCTGAGGATGTCAGGTCAAGTCAAATTTATTTAAATGTGGCCGCTAAGCGCGATACCAACCTACCTCCTGCGCCACCTCTAGAGATCTCAAGAGGTGAGTCGCTCTTCGTCGGGATGATGCGATCTTAACTTATCAATTAAAAAACACTTCCAACACTTGTTTAAGTGTTCTCCACCAGAAGAAGGGCACACATTTGTTCAAAATGGCACTATTTTATTACATATACATTTAATGAATTAATGACTAAGCAATCCCCTTCCTTGTTCACTAACATTACAATCTTTTAATTTTGAACACGGGCCTACGGTGATAAATTTTGGGTTACCTAACTGTAGCGAATAGCCGTCCTAGATTCACGCGCAGATCGCGCTCGCCAAGTGATGCCACTAGAGGAGGGGCGGCGTCGCAAGTCCAAGGGCTGGCGCGGACTCGCGTCTGGATCAGTCTTGGGTCCGCAGCACGCGCCGATGATCGGATTGAAGGCCCTCGCTGTCGTACCGATGAAGGTGTGCGTTTTTCTCGCTGGGTAGAGCCGTCATACGTCACCCTACCCGCGTCGGAATGCACGTCGCGGCAGTTGCTCACCGTGACAAGTGCCTTTCGGACGTTCTGGCTTTCGCCCGCTGAACGGATTAAATTGACCGTTGAAAATTGAAATCCGTTGACGTGGTAATTTCGCTTGATAATAGTTCCACATAATGCACCGGTTCCAGAGAGGAAGGCATCCGGTGGAGCGAAAACTTTGTAGCCTTGTTGCGGTTTCAAATAGTCGCAGATTTTGAAATCTTTCAAAGAAATCCGTCTAAGATCGATGGAAATAAAAACAGCCTATCTTAATGAATTTCATACCGCATCTCTCTTCTCATCTCTGCCCTGCGTTACTAACCCTTTTGTGTGAGTGCGCTTTGGTCACGTGTCACCCTGTGCTGCTATTGGTTTCTTAGCAACTTCTAGATTATTCTATGGGGTTGTGGGTGCCTAGTGGTCGGCCTAGTTCCCACTTTGATAACCTACATAATCTAATCATTCCAATGGGTTGTCATCGTTTATCTTCTGTTGCCGATGGGTTGGCCGAGGGGAGGGGACATCTGCTGGGAGCCGGCGCTCTGGGTGAAGAATTACAGCTTGTTCCAAAGGATTAGCGAAGGGGCGTTTGCGAGACAAAGATAATTCGAGTTTTCACGGCAACGCAGATGTCAAGTGCGCGAGACAGTCAATTGTTTTTGATTGTTTTTAAGACCCAGGGAGTCCCAGAGGGGGGAATGTCTACAGGCTCTTTGTTGCGATTAGGAGGGTAGTTTCGGAAGAGCGACGCTCTCGCCAGAGGTGGATTTACGCATAGGCACAGAAGGCACGTGCCTACGGCGGCAAATTTTCAAGGGCGGCAAATATTCAAAGGCGCAAAATGTTCTTGATATTTTCTATAACAAATTTAGGTTCTCTAAAAACTATAACAGCATAAATCATATTTTTTATTTTAAAAATATCATATTCATATTTAATACAAGCTATTTATTTGTCTACTTCATTAGAGTATACCTGATTTCAGAAGTATATGAATCTGAAACTAAGGCCCGTTGACGAAAGAAAACATGTTGCAATTCTAGTTGTCATGTTTTTAATGTTAACGTTTCAGTGTTGAAACGTTAATAATGTTGAACGTTACTTACTATGAAGATACAGTTTATATCCAAAATTAGCTAATCCAAAAAAATTATTTAATTTATGAAAACAATGTGCAAAATATGTTACTTTTAAAGTTAAAACGTTTAAATTAATGAGGAATTGTTACGGAAACGTTACAATTTGAAATGTAACATTAATTTTAAACAGGGGGCGGCAAATTTGATGTGCCTACAGGCGGCAAAAATATTAATCCGCCCCTGGCTCTCGCCCTCTGTGGTTGTTTCATGAGTCTTCAGGTCAGCCGTCAACTACGCGTAGCTAACGTGACGGGGGGATGGAGGTGGGGAGAGTTTCGGGGCGCGTGGTCATATGACAATCGGCACACGTGGGATGTTGAAACATCAACTGCTAAGGTCATTATTCCCGTACGTATAGTCCTCGGGAGGTGGCTGTGGCCTTTCCCCGCTGGAGAGAGATCCGCCGCCGAGCTACTGTCGGAAAGCGTGGTGTTCACCAACCAGGTATATTCCACCAGCGGGGCACCGCCGAAAGCGGGACGAGCTCTAAGCTCCCCACCGATCTCCCGGCATGTGTGGTAATGTAGTGCATGTTGGTGAAAGTGTGTGTAAAGGGTGAGGATATCACAAGAAAGAGGTAGTAAAGATCGCGCGTGGTCAGTGGCCCGTTTGTTACGGTACTGCTCCTGCATTCGCCTAGTGTTGATCGTAGAAACCACAACTCCTGGCGAAAGCCAAGGCAGTACCCGGCGGTGAAATATCACCGTCACCTTTCGAGAAAAATACATACCCTACACTTACGAGACTAATGATCTCAGTTGTTGACGCGCCCGGAATCTCTAACAACTGAACAACGAACGGCGGATCTCCTCCAGCAGCGCATGTAAGAGCTCAGACCACTCGTACGCTGAGCTGTTCCTGGGATGTTTTTGAGGGGAGGGGAAGGCTGACGCGCTCACATCGGGATTCGTATTGCTCTGCTCTAGGCCAAACACATCCTACGCAACGGTCCAGATCAACGAGGCTGCGAATGTTTCACAAGAGTCTGCCCGCCAGAAGCGGAAGTGGTATACAGGAGAGTGCTTTCACGGAAGGGGCGGTACCAGGAAAGCTGAAGGTTAGAGATAGGAAGGTTTTCGCCAACTTTGCAATATTGCTCGACGTTTCAGTTCACGAGGAATGGAGCGAATAAGAGATTAGCTCATCACTCGGCCCTATGACAGAATAAAATAGAAAGGCCACGAAACAAGTCGGCCTACGTCTTCGGCCTCGACTACTTCGGGAGCTCTTTCTTTGGTACTGTCAACTAGCGAGCACATACTGGCGAGTTGCCAGACACACAGGATCTCTTTTACACTTGGCGCGGAAGAGTTTTCTAACTGATAAGATTCCTTCATCCAAAATCTAAATCACTGTTTACGGTCTTTCACTCAAGTCAGACATTGATCACTGAGAACCTCGGCCTTAACAGTTCCCGAAATCGCTTTGGTCGCGATCGTTCATATTTACATCGCCAGCGTAGAACGGCGTGTGCCTGCCATTACCATGGAAACGAACTCTCACACCCAACGAAAACATAAAGAACAACAACGAAAGATAAAAGACGCGACGACAAAGATCATTAATTTTGGTAGTGAATAATAGAGTGAAAATCTCTACTGGTGTTGTACGTAGGATCTTTACTGCCTCATACACTTAGTATTGAGGAAGAATTTTAATTCTCCAGAAACAAGTGTTGATTTTTCGACAGAAAAACTCGTGTTGAGGAATCGCGATACCAAAAAGTGAATTTTTGCTGCATCTGAATGTAGTAAATTACATCTTTGAATATGTAGTGAAAACTCATGTTTTGTGAGCTCTTGATACTCAAAGATGATTTCCTCAAAACATGTTTGCGGGATCGTTCATCTGTGAACTACACTACTCTCTACACTCCACACACTATTTTCATCTCATGAAAATCGGTATTTTCGCCCTATGTGGTTGATGCCGCGACCCCTCGAATTTGAAATGGATATTTTATCATGGGGGGAAGCAACCCATGGACATTTTCAAAATTTTCTCATAAATGATTCTAATATTTTTCTCGATTACAACATTAGACGTCTATAAAAATCATATGTATCAAAATTTCATGTAGATTTGAATTTTTGTAAATTGCAAACGTTGACAATTTTTCGACCCCAACCTATAACTATTCAAAGTAAATAACTATTCAAAATTTGTTTGCAATAAAATGAATTTAAAATATTAATTATTGTACTCTGGGTCCAACATAGTATGAAAATTGACCCCTGATGGGAAAATTCTCAATTTCACCTACACGCGCATCTCGTCAACGTCTTTTCTAGCGCAAACAACGCGCCTTGTCAACGTCTCAAGAAAACCATATGATCATGTGCATTGTGTCTGCAAACACGAAAGGAGAACAGCTGGCTCGTAGAACATCGTTGATAGGAATTCCTGGAGTCGATAATGATTACGTCGTTTATATCTGTATCACAGCGACAAAGAGACAGACAGGCAGACTGAGACAGGGACAGAGTTTAATAGAGAACGAGACGGATGGAGAGAAATATGGAGAGAGACGGGGAGACGGGGAGACGGAGAGAGAGAGAGACAGACAGAGACGGAGAGAGAGAGGGAGAGGGAGAGAGAGACAGACAGAGACGGAGAGAGAGACAGTGAGAGAGACGGGAGAGGCAAAGATAAAGAGGGAGATGAAGTAGGCCAGTATACGCTATTATGAATAATATGAGTTTGCAAAACTGAATATTAGGATAATTAGGAAAAATAACTAAGGCTTAATTGTGTGAATGAGCGTGCGAATAAATCGTTGATACAAGTCGCAGCCCATCAAATTATTTCAAGTAGCTTTAAATTTATTGTAAGGAAGATACAATATTTCTGATTGAAAAAATTGTTGTGTTTCTGCATGTAGTTTAGAGTTATATTTACTTGATGGATCATTTGTGCAGTTCAGGGTACACTAGAAATTCTTCTAAATTGGAACATAAACTGCCACTGATAGATGCAGATCTGATAAACCAATTTATTAGTCTGGAATCAAGTGTAATACCTCGATGGCAGAATATCTTACATTTACAGTCATAAGGTAAGATGTATGATCTTAAGTGTTGGGAAAGAGTCACAGTAAGCTGCCACTGCAACAGTGGTGCAGGTTTTTCAAGAGACGGTTCTAATAAGTAGTTCGTTGCAATTCATTTATAAAAACTTCACAAAACCGTCACAAATACGAGAAGGTCTGGGCAATGTAGCACCGTAGTGTGTCGTCTGAACGTTTTAATGACTGTGACGTTTTGAGACTGTGATTGACTGAAGCGCTGTAGACGCACTTAGTAATACGCAATTTTCCTTTACTAGTTTTCTGAGATGACCAGAGTAGTGCAAAGAAAGACCCTAAATATGTCTTAATTCGTCTTGGTCAATGTGGCCCAAACGCATTCCAGGGTCAGCAACTGTCTTCTCGGTGTAATAAGGCAAATGCTTGTATCTGAAGTGCTCATACAAAGATCCTACACAAGTACAAAAGTATAAATAGTACACAGGAGAGGGATGGAAAAAAAAACGAATAATAAGAATCCAAGAAAAGTGGAAACCAACATGAAAACAAGATGAAAGAACTGATAAAAATAAAAACGGAGCAAAAATGAAAACCACCGAAAAATTAAGATGAACATTGTTTGTCCAAGATGAAAAAGAAAATCAAAGACAAGGCTAAGAAGAATAAAACGTTAGTTGCAAGACAAACAAGAGAACAAGAAGAAAAGAAGTAGAAAATAATTCCTAGAAGAGATAAACTTACTTATACATTCCAAGAAATACGTTTTCATTGTAATAAAAAGTGAGAAAAAAGAAAGGAAGATCAAGAATAAAAACTTTGCTGAAATTTGAATTTCAAATTTCTGCAGATTCCGGATCCATAGAAGGAAATAAAACAAAATGGAAAAAGAGAAAAAGAAGCAAACCAAGAATAAAGCTCGATTTGCAGGATTCCTCGTGATGAACGATTCGGGAGTGTGAAGGAATGTACGCATGTGCTGAGGGATCCAAAAGCCACACTGCGCGGGCGCGAGTGCCGTAAAGCTAATCGTTCATCACTGTGAGGTCCTAGGCACTAGTCCCGACGGTGGAAGGATTTTTGAGACTAGCTAGATAACGAAATCGAATTCAGTCGCTGTCCAAACGCGAATTCTAGCGGCCGGCTGCTCCGATCGGTAGTTTTCCGTGGTTTCTCCATTCAACACCAGGCGAATGCCCGAGCAGCACCCTAGCAAACGGGTCACGGGCCACGCGAGATCTTTCCTTCCTCTTTTTTCTTCTATCTTCACCCCTTACTTACACACACGTACACTTACATTCTACCACGAATGCCGGGGATCAGTTGGGAGCTTAGAGCTTGTCCCGGCGGGGTCGGTGACCCGCAGGTGGGAGATTCCTTGTTGGGGAAAATCCCTCTAGCCGACGTTAGGTCGGCGCCGAATCTTGCCATCCAGCGCAGAAATATCACTGCCACTCGAGTAAAACATGCCCTACACTTTCAGGAATATTGAGCTTAGCCTC